>CM040186.1:8451831-8469331 GCA_022606455.1 Callitettix versicolor | reverse complement strand
TTGGAACACTATATTTCTGCTTAATTTTTGAAGCGTTCGTAACATTTGATGTATTTCTTTAAGATTGTTGCCCTCTGATGATAGGGCCTGCACTGCTGCCTATCACGTATTATAGCCTATCAGCTGTTCTACGAAATCAGCTGATCGTTACGAACCAATATAAAACAACTGATCTTTTACTATCACTACCAGTATACAATTTAAATTAACGATTAATTTCATGTATTTACATTGGTGAAACTTCTTCGTAGTTTCAGTAGTGTAGTGGTTACAACGTGCGCTTCACACGCGTAAGGTCCCCGATTCGATTCCGGGCGGAAACACAGGAAATTTTAATTATAATAATTTAATACGAGACTTGAGACGCGCACAATATACTGTTATATGTCAATATAAATTTGGGCATGCGCATCGCGCAAAATCCAACATCACAACCAGCCCTACAACACGATACGTGTTAAAAACGTAAGGTTTGTAGTGTCAACTTCTTTTAAGACAGTGCAATTTATGACGCAAAACAAATTAGCGGATTTTCATTGGACGTAAGCTTTTGGAGCGGCCATCATGGTACGGCTCAGACACTGGTCCTGGAGTAAATCAAAAAGAGCGTTTGAATTAAAATGTAAACGTTGAAGCCACGCGAAAAGCGGACTCTTATAATCGCGTAATGTCTCCATAACACAACCAGCTAAAACGGCAGCCATATTTCCTTGTTTAAACACGCTTAATGTCTCGACGATAAAGTCACGTGATCGACGCTAGCGCTCCTCTAGAGGCGATGAGGAACTAACTTATAATCGCGTGATGTCTCCATAACTCAACCAGCTAAAACGGCAGCCATATTTCCTTGTTTAAACACGCTTAATGTCTCGACGATAAAGTCACGTGATCGACGCTAGCGCTCCTCTAGAGGCGATGAGGAACTAACTTATAATCGCGTAATGCTTCCATAACACAACCAGCTAAAACGGCAGCCATATTTCCTTGTTTAAACACGCTTAATGTCTCGACGATAAAGTCACGTGATCGACGCTAGCGCTCCTCTAGAGGCGATGAGGAACTAACTTATAATCGCGTAATGTCTCCATAACTCACCCAGCTAAAACGGCAGCCATATTTCCTTGTTTAAACACGCTTAATGTCTCGACGATAAAGTCACGTGATCGACGCTAGCGCTCCTCTAGAGGCGATGAGGAACTAACTTATAATCGCGTAATGTCTCCATAACTCAACCCGCTAAAACGGCAGCCATATTTCCTTGTTTAAACACTGTATTACGGAGCAGATGATGCACGCTTAATGTCTCGACGATAAAGTCACGTGATCGACGCTAGCGATCCTCTAGAGGCGATGAGGAACTAACTTATAATCGCGTAATGTCTCCATAACTCACCCAGCTAAAACGGCAGCCATATTTCCTTGTTTAAACACTGTATTACGGAGCAGATGATGCACGCTTAATGTCTCGACGATAAAGTCACGTGATCGACGCTACCGCTCCTCTAGAGGCGATGAGGAACTAACTTATAATCGCGTAATGTCTCCATAACTCACCCCGCTAAAACGGCAGCCATATTTCCTCGTTTAAACACTGTATTACGGAGCAGATGATGCACGCTTAATGTCTCGACGATAAAGTCACGTGATCGACGCTAGCGCTCCTCTAGAGGCGATGAGGAACTAACTTATAATCGCGTAATGTCTCCATAACTCACCCCGCTAAAACGGCAGCCATATTTCCTCGTTTAAACACTGTATTACGAAGCAGATGATGCACGCTTAATGTCTCGACGTTTAAGTCACGTGATCGACGCTACCGCTCCTCTAGAGGCGATGAGGAACTAACTTATAATCGCGTAATGTCTCCATAACTCACCCAGCTAAAACGGAAGCCATATTTCCTCGTTTAAACACTGTATTACGGAGCAGATGATGCACGCTTAATGTCTCGACGATAAAGTCACGTGATCGACGCTAGCGCTCCTCTAGAGGCGATGAGGAACTAACTTATAATCGCGTAATGTCTCCATAACTCACCCAGCTAAAACGGCAGCCATATTTCCTCGTTTAAACACTGTATTACGGAGCAGATGATGCACGCTTAATGTCTCGACGATAAAGTCACGTGATCGACGCTAGCGCTCCTCTAGAGGCGATGAGGAACTAACTTATAATCGCGTAATGTCTCCATAACTCACCCCGCTAAAACGGCAGCCATATTTCCTCGTTTAAACACTGTATTACGAAGCAGATGATGCACGCTTAATGTCTCGACGTTTAAGTCACGTGATCGACGCTACCGCTCCTCTAGAGGCGATGAGGAACTAACTTATAATCGCGTAATGTCTCCATAACTCACCCCGCTAAAACGGCAGCCATATTTCCTCGTTTAAACACTGTATTACGGAGCAGATGATGCACGCTTAATGTCTCGACGATAAAGTCACGTGATCGACGCTAGCGCTCTTCTAGAGGCGATGAGGAACTAACTTATAATCGCGTAATGTCTCCATAACTCACCCAGCTAAAACGGCAGCCATATTTCCTCGTTTAAACACTGTATTACGGAGCAGATGATGCACGCTTAATGTCTCGACGATAAAGTCACGTGATCGACGCTAGCGCTCTTCTAGAGGCGATGAGGAACTAACATATAATCGCGTAATGTCTCCATAACTCACCCAGCTAAAACGGCAGCCATATTTCCTCGTTTAAACACTGTATTACGGAGCAGATGATGCACGCTTAATGTCTCGACGATAAAGTCACGTGATCGACGCTAGCGCTCTTCTAGAGGCGATGAGGAACTAACTTATAATCGCGTAATGTCTCCATAACTCAACCAGCTAAAACGGCAGCCATATTTCCTTGTTTAAACACTGTATTACGGAGCAGATGATGCACGCTTAATGTCTCGACGATAAAGTCACGTGATCGACGCTAGCGCTCTTCTAGAGGCGATGAGGAACTAACTTATAATCGCGTAATGTCTCCATAACTCACCCCGCTAAAACGGCAGCCATATTTCCTTGTTTAAACACTGTATTACGGAGCAGATGATGCACGCTTAATGTCTCGACGATAAAGTCACGTGATCGACGCTAGCGCTCTTCTAGTGGCGATGAGGAACTAACTTATAGAGATAGTAACGATCACAGAACTGCTACTTTTTCACAGATAGTAAAATTTCACATATTTATCTAACAGTGAATTCTGTCAGTTCAACTGTTACTAACTGTGAACTGAAATCTCCGAAATCTGTTCAACCAATCCGGGCCTCTAGTTCCTTTTATTTCCGCTAAGATCGCGTCGCTTTGCCCTGCGCATGCGTAATGAGTTCACAGTTTGGTCCTACCTATCTACACACTAGAGGTGGGCGTTTCTGCTATTTTTACAAAACGTCAACAAACTGTTTGTTGAGGAAAAAAGCTGCTTTTTAAAACAGTTGGAAAAAAACAGGTTAAGAAAACTGAAACTCAAAGTTGTATTAGCAGCTAAAACATAAAGCACATAAGTTCAGTTTTCTAAGACTACTTTTTCATTCCCGTTGCCACCATGTCTTTAACTGTTTTTGGGTATAAAGCATTTAGAAAGGATAAAAATAATCCTTATAAGTGTAGTAATAATTAAATTACATTATCTAAACTTAATAATTATGTAAGCCATTTTATGTACAAAATACAATGAATTTCTAATAGAAGCATTCTTTTTTTTTTACTTAAAAATTAAATAGTCCTTTGCATATTTACCAAAATGCAAACGATTTAGAATACTTTTAGTTGATTAAAAAAATTGATGATTGATAGTAAATATAAAAAATATGTTTAAATAAAATTAGGCTCTGTATCCACAAAATGTGGGAGGTTGTTACTACAACTCGAAACAAAATAGAGATAAACGTTGGCATTGACCAAACAGTTCTTACTTCACTACAAGCAACAAGCAACTTTGAAATAAAGGGAAAAAGCATAAAAGCAGGTAGAAGAAAAGCAGTTAGCAGGAAAACAGTTTTAGCGCTTGCGGCAACGTTAAGTGTGGTAATGCGGAAAGCCGTTCCTTGTTTAACAAATCATAAACTAGCCAAATCCAACTGCTTGTTTCCGTTTTAAAAAGCAGTTTGTTTGTCTTTTATAGAAAAGCAGTTTTTTTAACAGTTTGGTGTTTTCTTACCCACCTCTAGTTCACAGTTTGGTTCTACCCAAGGCTAGTAAACAGACCTTGGGTCCTACCTATCTACACACTGTTAGTGCGTAATTACTGAGAGATAAATATGATATTGCTAACTGCGCGCGCACAGTTGTTTCCCGCCAGATTTAGCTTGTTGGTATTATTTATTTAGTACAGCGAATGTTTTTTGCACAAGTAGTATTGTGTAGAAGAATTGTGTATTTGTGCAGATAAAATACCTGATTTTGTTTGTTTTTTCTGATTTATATTAGCCTATATTAAGAAGCAATAGCTACGTAACAGATCAGCCAAAACATTATTTCACAGTTATTCACGGTTTAGTTTAACAGATATTGAAAAGTAGCAGTAGCAGTTTTCACATATAACAATATTTCACGGATAGTATCATCTCTACTAACTTAACGGCAAAATACATTACATTGCCTTTGTTTTTTAAACGACTCTGTGAATTTATTGTTTTCTTCAGCTTTCCTTTAAGGATGCCGAGCATTTACCGCGTACAGCATCTCAGCTTGTGTCCTTTAACTTCCAGGACGCGTCAGCCGGCCCAAATGAATCGCGTTAATTTCCTCAGCGCATTGTTTGTTGTTTGTTTGTTTGTTTCTAATTAGGGCTTGTACTGTGCTTGATACCGAGAGCGGGGGGACGACGAACAGATGCAGGTTGTCAGCGAGAATCCGTTTGAAAAATGAGCTATGAGAGCTAATCAAAGAATTGATTTGACAAAGGTCAGGGTTCATGTGTGTATTTTTCAATGTAATTTGAATGTTTAAAAAATACTGATATACGTATTGTAGTACCGATTGTGAGTTTCAAGTCATACTTTCAGAAAGGGCGTGTAAAATTTTAGGAAATTTGCTTCTATCGCGTCATCGAAACATTTCTGTACCGGGGTTACAGATAAAGGTTTTAAAATGAAATTATGCAGATTTCTTTGAGTCTATAAATACAATATAACTAAGTACTTTTGTGTTTATTGGAAAATATCTGTTAATTTTGCGTACACACACACACACAAACAAACAACAATTTTAAAACTGTATCCTTCTTTTTTTTTAAGGCAAAAAAGCATTATCGCCTCCTAAATGTAAGTGTGAATGGAAAGTGTTAAAGTCGTAAGTGCAGTGTTGTAAGTGTAAGTGTGTGTTAGGCTTGGGTACCGCGAGGGACGTCTAAATCCTCTCAATAGGTGTAGCTAGTCTGCACCCCTGTTGGGTTAAACTGTATCCGTAAACTTCATTGTGACTATTATCAGATAAAATGTACTTCACAATCCTAATTACGGAATTAAGTCCATCATTTAGACTTCACGGATATTTCAATCCGAGCCTTCGATACGTGTTTCCGCAACAAAATTGTATGCAGAACTTAACCAACAATGAACTGTTTCGACTGCTTGCGTCTGATTTGCATGCAGACTATATGCAGGCACACAGTCTGAACAAACAGTGCCGCTATTTCTAACAACTTCCGGCACGAATAACGGATCCGGAAATATAATGCGGGTCGTCTTGAGCGGTTTCCGGTTTATTTTACGTAAAGCAATAAGGTTAGATTTGCATTTCCTGTTGTAGGGGGCTGAGAGGGCGAACAACCCTGTAAATTATCGTTTAAAATAAGTATTTAGCGAATAGAAAACACAGTTACTGTCTTCCAATAATATTTAATACGAAAATAGTTCCGCATATTTTCGCTAGAGGCCGTGACGGACGTTCGTTTAATCGTGGCGCCTATAACGTTGCAATTATAGTACAATTCCCCTCTCTTTGCCACATATCTAAGGGTAGTCGAACTCGTCTCATTTCATTTCCTGCTGTGATACGGCTTCTTAAGAGTCGGCCATATTGGACGTATTTCTTTAATTAACAATGCAGATTAATTCGTCATTTACGGACGTTCGTTTAATCGTGGCGCCTATAACGTTGCAATTATAGTACAATTCCCCCTCTCTTTGCCACATATCTAAGGGTAGTCGAACTCGTCTCATTTCATTTCCTGCTGTGATACGGCTTCTTAAGAGTCGGCCATATTGGACGTATTTCTTTAATTAACAATGCAGATTAATTCGTCATTTACGGACGTTCGTTTAATCGTGGCGCCTATAACGTTGCAATTATAGTACAATTCCCCTCTCTTTGCCACATATCTAAGGGTAGTCGAACTCGTCTCATTTCATTTCCTGCTGTGATACGGCTTCTTAAGAGTCGGCCATATTGGACGTATTTCTTTAATTTACAATGCAGATTAATTCGTCATTTATTAAGATAAAATTATGTTTGATATTTCAATTTGATTTTTTTGTGTGTGTTTAACGTCCGACTATTGTGCACACTTGGGCTAATGCAGACGATGGGATGATTTATAGCGTATGAAAATGCCAAGCCCTTGCCGGGAATCGAACCCGGATCCTCGGGGTGAAAGCCCAGTACGCTATCAACTAGGCCACCGAGGCTGCATTATTTTGATTTGAATGTCTTGTAAGTGGGTGTTACCACCTTGAACCCTCTCAATATCCGTGATTTTATGAAGAAATTGGAAAAGGCGCCGTAACTCAGCAAATCGACTATAAAAAGAAGGGGAACAATAGATTTACAAAGGTCACAGCCCAGAAACGTCCCTAGAAATTCATTAATTTAAACCAGCACTAAGCGGGTCGGTGTGTCATTTTTTGAAAGATTTAAATATAAACGGCCTTTACAATTTAGCAGAGAGTTGAGGTGTGTTGACAGTTTAAAAACCTTTCTGAACGTTCAGCTGCGATTTTGAATATTTTATTGCAAAGAAAGGGTAGCCTATGAAATATGTAAGCGGGGACGGGAAGCGTTGCTAGTGTCGCGGAGATGCTGCCGACAGAAGTTGTCAGCTGATTCGATATTTACCGACTTCTTGCGGGAAGCGAAATTCCGTTCGACCGGAAACCTGTCGACAACACCGAGATAACGCCAACGAATTAAATCGCGTCTGCAACTTTATAGACTTCAACACGTGTTCGACTGTAATCGTTGGTAGAGGTTTGTAAACAGCGTCTTTTATAAATCCCCGCAGATTTTTTTTGTGTTTAACGTCCGACTATTGTGCACACTTGGGCTAATGCAGACGATGGGATGATTTATAGCGTATGAAAATGCCAAGCCCTGGCAGGGAATCGAACCCGGGTGCTCGGGGTGAAAGCCCAGTACGCTATCCACTAGGTCACCGAGGCGGCTGCTGCCAGTTGAATCCAGTGTTGCCAGATAGAGATAGGTCTCCCGTAGCATCGGATATATGGCCGTATTTAGGACTGGCGGTAAAATTTAAATCAAAGGACATTTTTATATTAATTTCAAGTAAGACACACCTGAATTTTGGACAATTTTTTTGTATAACGTCAACCATACTTATATATATATATATATATATATATATATATATATATATATATATATATATATATATATATATATATATTGGTGTTTAACGTCCCATTATTGTGCACACTTGGGCTAATGCAGACGATGGGATGATTTATAGCGTATGAAAATGCTAAGCCCTGTCCGGGAATCGAACCCGGGTCCTCGGGGTGAAAGCCCAGTACGCTATCAACTAGGCCACCGAGGCGGCCATCCCCGCAGGAGAAATTGTAAGGCGTGAGATCAGATGATCTTGGAGGACATTCCCTATTGGAGGTAAACATTCGCTGAGAACGTGTCTGTTCCAGTGAGGCGGAGTCCCGTGCTGTTCTTCATTCAGTGGAAGTAGAAACCAGTTTTCCAGCGTACCAGGTACGTTGTTCCAGTGCTTGAGTTTTCCGAAAAAAAACCAGAAGCTCGATAACCCGTCGTGCGCTCTAGCGGTGTTATTCTAAACTTTCAGACCTCCATTTTCAACTAATCCGACAGATGTAGTGTACGGTTTATGGAGCACAAAGTTATGGAATTCAGTCCATCGTTTAGAATCGCTCTCTGCGAGCAGTTCTTGTAAATGGAACCACTTCAAGAAGGTTTACAATAATTGGGAAATGATCCAAAGATTGGCATCACCAACGCTGGCAGGACTGCTCCGGGCACAAAGCAACTCACAAACTGATTAACAAGGTCGATTAGAGGCTGTTTGAGTTGCACTACTTCAACACTGTTTGAGGACGTGGCCACTTCAGCGGACACTAACACTCAGGATCGCCGAGTGACCACGTTTATAAGCTGGGCAAACAGTCTGAAGAGACTACTAAGCACGTCATCCTGGAATGTGAGTGGCTTGAGGCAAGGAGAGACAGTTCTGGGCCTCTACAACTGGGTGATGAGTTTGACGCTGGTACAGGGCGATAAGCCTCTTTGATGGTACAAACATCGGTTTGCCGTGCTAGGGCAGTACAGTAAGCCTAGTTTGACGTATTATCCCAGTAAACTAGTGCGTGATGCAGCTCGTTCGTTGAAATAAACAGTAATAACTGTAATAGTACATTTTAAATCTTAAGCCTTTTTTGAAAATCTGATTTCACCGTAGTCGGCGTTAAGGTCTGCATAAATTGGCGTCTTATCTGATTCGTTGTCGTATCTTGAATGGAATTTGAAAAATCGAAGCGCTTAATTGCGCGCATTCGAACGGCGAACGCGACAGAAAGTTTTTCAAAAAAGGTGTAAAATAAAAAAAGTAACGATTTTTTAAGAATTGAAATGGCCGCTGTTTTGAAACTGTTGAACGAATTTTGTTGCGTCACTACGCTATATCCATGTTATAGATTTTGTCCATGCTATCGATTTTCGTCCATGTTATCGATTTGGCTATGCTCTCGATTAACAATTTTTGTCCATGCTATCGATTTTTAACCATGCTATCGATTTTTGTCCATGTTATCGATTTTGTCCATGCTATCGATTTTTGTCCGTATTAGAAATTTTTGTCCATGCTATCGATTTTCGTTTATGCTATCGATTTTGTCTATGCTCTCGATTTTAGTTCATGCTATCGATTTTTTTTATCTATGCTTTGTATCGATTTTTATCCATACTATCAATTTTTGTCCATGCTATCGATTTTTGTCCATGCTATCGATTTTCGTTTATGCTATCGATTTTGTCTATGCTCTCGATTTTAGTTCATGCTATCGATTTTTGTTTATGCTATCGATCTTTGTCAATGCTAACAATTTTTGTCTATGCTATCGATTTTCTCTATACTAACAATTTTTGTCCATGCTATCGATTTTTATCCATGCTATCGATTTTTGTCCATGCTATCGATTTTCGTCCATGCTATCGATTTTGTTCATGCAATCGATTTTTGTTCATGCTACCGATTTTCGTCCATGCTGTCGAGTTTTGCTTATGCAATCGTTTTTCGTCAGTACTATCAATTTTTGTTGATGGTATCAATTTTTTTCATGCCATCGATTTTTGTCTATGCTGACAATTTTTGTCCGTGCTATAGATTTTTGTCTATGATATTGATTTTTTCCTTGCTATCGATTTTTGTGATAAGTTCAAATAAAATCGGACAAAAATTGGCTGACGTTAATGTTAAAAAAACACACACACACACACACACACACACACACACGAGCACGCGCATACGCACGCGCGCGTTTTTGAACAACACTCACACAAACACTAACACAAGGAGTTAGGTTCAATGTTTGGTTCCTTACTACAATGGATCGTCTGCATTAGCCCAAGTGTGCACAATAGTCGGACGTTAAAAAAAAAAAAAAAAACTTACTACAATGGCCACTTAAGTAGCTCATTTTCGAATGGAAATTCACTAAAAACGGGATCCTTAAATTGCGCTTTACCCTTTATTTTCAAAAATCCCTTTCAACACCGCGCCACGCAATTTCGCCTAAGTAACTATAAAACAGGATGCGATACGTGTTTTGTTGCTTTCTGGAACATTGTTAATTTTTGAAACGACTTTGTGCTGAATAGCTGCTACGCGTTGTAAAATAATAACGCAATGAATCCAGAATCAAGTCGTAAAATGAGCATTAATCCTAGCGGCTGATGTGTTTTTATAGGTTAAAGATAACGGCGGACATTAGCATATTGTGTTAATAAAATTAGTTATACACGTGACTCAATGGCCGACATTAAAAACAGAGTGTCTTCAATGAATGCACGATTTTGTACGGTTGTTATTGCATGCGACGTTTGTAGATCTATTGTGCCCACTTTGTGTTTCTGAATTGCTCGGCTATAAGGTATTATCCCACACTAGTCTGTTCATAAATTTGGAGACGATTCGCGGTGGGTAACTTCCCCACTTCTGTCTGGTGACTTCCCAGTTCATTATTGACGTGCTTGCAGATACTTGCTGTGCTAATTCCTTTTCAATTTTCCTTTTTATAGATCCTTATTACGGTGGTTTTATCCGTTCGGCTAGCTTTGGATACCCTGCTCATTCTATTTTCTCTTTTACTGATGGTAACATTGTAACGCAGTTCACCTGCTTACAGAGTCGAAGATGCTTTTAAATCTCTTTAAGCGCACCTTCGACCCAGATACATTCATTAGAGTGGGTTCTATTATATTAGAGCTGCAGTTTTCGGTTTAACTTTTCTTTCTTTATTTAATTTAATAGGAACATATTTACATTAATCTCTGTATTATTTCTTCTATTGTCTGTAACTGTTATTGGTTGTCTTCTTTCCCAGTCCTTAGAGTTCTGTCACCTTTGATTCCTGTTGCTGCTAATTCAGTTGACTTTTCAATGTAGTTTCCTGGAGGTTTGCCGTATTACACTGTCGGGTAAGCTAAACACACGGTTCTAGCCTCGGGTCGTCCGCTGAACACTTTTTGCCACTGAACCCGGAGACGGCTGACTGTCTGGCGATCTGCGCTGGACTTATCAAACGGAAGAGTAGCTGACACCACACGTCGTTGCTTAACTCTTGATACGGAACTGGAATAGATATAACAGGGTCTATGTGGACGGGAATTCCAGTCGGCTCAATTTGCTGTTCTTCGGAACCGGAAGTCGACGGCCTGATGTGTCGTTACAGCACGCCGGTATAGTCCACGGATGTACAGTCGGCTCAACAGGCCGGTTCCGCACTAGGATAGGAAGGTAGGGAGGGTTTGGGCTGGAGGAGTCCAACAGCCTTCTGGAGCACTGTGCAGCTGCTTATATACTCTGGTTATGATGGTGGGGTATTGCTGCTGATAGTGGGGTAAGATGTTATCTGTTTATTTAGTGCATATCTGTACATTAGAGATTATCTCAACCTAAATAAACTAGGGTTTATATCACTTCATTACAACATGAGCAGCTAGGGAAATGCAGCCCTGCATGCGTAGATAAAGCTAAGGCACACTGGGGGTTGTCGGCTGTCCCAGAGCTCCGTATGAGCGACACATACCTCGACCCTGTATGTGCGGCATTTACACCGTAATGGCTGTTGACCCCAAATAAAGTATTTTTGGTGATGTTTAGGCGGAAAACCCCCTCAACACTTATAAATTCCCGGGGAGTATGTGAGATTTTATGCCCCACAAACCCAAATAAACCCGTTCTTAGTTACGCAAACGTTCATTTTCCGCTGAAAAACGTTTTCCATTTTGTTAAAACGAAGCGAAGTGACGTCACACACCATTATCCGCGCAACATGTTCGGTTGTGTTTGCGCAACACTTGCGCATAAATTGTACAACAAGCGTTAGTCTGACTTTAAAGTTATTTAGGTTGATTGCAACGAGAGATGAACAGTTTTCGATTAGCGCTAATCGATTATTATCTAACGACCAGACGTATCGGGAGCAGCTGTCACTCCAGCGCCTGATAACGGAATAATGAACGCGTTATTCACCTTTCAATCGTGTATCAATGCGTTAGTATTTGAGAAGTAAATAGGCAATCCAAAAGTACGTTTGGGCATCACGTTGGTTACAAATCGTACGCCATGAGCCGCGCGATGAAGTCTGACGTCACGCGAATCAGCTGATCGGTTCTTGACAAGCAAAACACTCAAGTTATTGGACACTTCAACGGTCGTCACTAATCACGTGATCAAGAAACAAGGCTCGGCGGTCGCTGCGTCTCTGAGCTTACAAGGTTCTTAGTTCGAGCCGCAATTACTGCCGTCGCTTTCCCGTAAAAAGCAAAAAAAAGTGTTTCTCTAAATTATTTAATCGAATGTGAGAAAGTTAATGCACGAAATAAAATCGTTATTACAGATGAAGTTTGTTAATAGTTAAACGCATTGATACACGATTGAAAGGTGAATAACGCGTTCATTATTCCGTTATCAGGCGCTGGAGTGACAGCTGCTCCCGATACGTCTGGTCGTTAGATAATAATCGATTAGCGCTAATCGAAAACTGTTCATCTCTCGGTGCAATCAACCTAAATAACTTTAAAATCAGACTAATAATGCTTGTTGTACAATTTATGCGCAAACACGACGGAACGTTGCGCGGATATTGTTGTGTGACGTCACTTCGCTTCGTTTTAAAAATGGAAAACATTTTTCAGTGGAAAATGAACGTTGGCGTAACTAAGAACGGGTTGATTTGGGTTTGTGGGGCATAAAATCTCACATACTCCCCGGGAATTTATAAGTGTTGATGGGGTATTTCCGCCTAAACGTCACCAAAAATACATTATTTTGAGTGAACAACCCTTACGATTGCAGCGTAAATGCTGTGTATATAGGGTGGAGGTGGTGATATTTTAGATCCTCCCAGGACAGCCATAACACATAGGTCGGCAGCCAGCTTTTACGAGCAATAAACCAAAGTTAACTAAATTTTACAAACACAATACTACCTACTAGAGACCGCGCGATCACTAAGTTAAAGATAACATTAGAAAGAATCAAAAGAATCATTGCATTATAAGTCAAGGGGTCACTACACTGATATTAAAACCAAAACCTGACTGCCGTTAGCCCCACAACGCCATTTGGTCCCCTTTTCGACCCAAGACCAAAGTCAGCATCCCTTGAGGTCAAAACCTAAAGAACCATGCTTAAACAATTAATACAGTACAAATCGAGATGACTGTCATCTCGGACTACCACCAGCACGTACGCCGTACTGGACTGTGGCTTGTTTGATCTCGGCGAGTCGGTGGGGAGCTCGCGCATGCGCACGGTGCACGATTATGGTTGTGTTTTTTTGTGTTTAACGTCCGACTATTGTGCACACTTGGGCTAATACAGACGATGGGATGATTTATAGCGTATGAAAATACCAAGCCCTGGCCGGGAATCGAACCCGGATCCTCGGGGTGAAAGCCCAGTACGTTATCCACTAGGCCACCGAGGGGTTTGTGTTGTAACCGCAGCGCAATGCGTTTCCTCAAAAAGGTGGAAACAATTTAAAAAAAAATACAATATTATGTAAAAATAGTTACGACCTATTGGTGTTTTAACTCACCTCGTAAAGGCTATCGCGGTTTCGAAACTCACTGTATCATCTTCAGGTCATAATACAATCCAGCTGTCAAGGTCGTCACAAAGTTTTAACGAAACGTTCAGATTTTTATTGAAATGTACAACTATAAAAAAATGTATCATCAATAGGCCACAGTTCTAATTATTTTTGCGGTCTGATGGCTGTGTTGCAATAATAAGATAAACATAATAGCCGGCAAGCAGCTGACGTGATAGAAGCGAATTTACGAATGTGGTTTCCTTATCTTCCCCGTTTTGAAATTTCAATTTCATGGTATTAAAATCTGCATACGTTTTAGATTTTCAAATTACATTGAAAGTACAAAAAAAAAAAAAAAAATCAGATTGAAAAATTGCGTAAATTAGTTTTTTTGAATTTTCAAAAAACTTTACAATTATGAAATTTATTTAGACGGCTGTCAGGGTTCTATTTCGTATATTCGGTGTAATTTTAAAATTATAAACGCTGTTTAAATGAAAATTTCAACAAAAAAAGGTGAGATGGAAGAATTACTTGTGTAATTCCATCGCGTCAGCGAGACAGTTGCGTGCAACGGTTATTTGGGTATTCCGTGTACGATCCTCGAATTTAACGCTTTATTTCCGTGTATTTTATTTACACAATTTGTTTATTTTCGGATTATGTTTTCGTTTCTGTATATTCCGATTTACACTCGTCCCACGCTACCATCTGGTCGTGTGTTACGTAAAGAACAGCTGTTTCTCGTTGCGTTGGGCCTAATTAATTGTACACTCTGTTTAGGTGGATGTATTATTTGTGTTGTAGCGCTATTTACAGATATTTTACGGTTCTGTTGTAGGTACGAGTCTATTGTAAACATACAGTGGGTGTGTGAGTGGGGCGAGCTGTAATAAACATAACCTCAAAGTTTACGTAACTGTGAAAACAGCTGTTTTCTAAAATCAGCTGGACGGTTGTGAAAACAAATTATTTTGTAAGCGTGTCCAATTTAAGTGCGTAAACGCGTTGCGGTTTTGAGTTCGTTGAGAAATTGTTAAGACGTAAATTCACTAGTGAAATGTGCACTGATCCTGACTTGTAGAGCAGTTTTCAGTGTTTTTTTCATTGCTTTATTTCCTGATACTCAAAGAACAAAAATGTGTCTTGTAAATACCCCGTAGGGGGTGCAGACTAGCTGCTCCTATTGAGAGGATTTGGACGTACCTCGCGGTACCCGAGTCTAACACACACACTTACAACACTACACTTACGACTTATAAAATAACACTTTACACTCACACTTACATTTAGGGAAACTTTAATATGCTTTAAATTAAAAACAAAAAAAAAATCGAAGGAACTGGGTTACTGGTATTTTTAACCACGCTGTATATCCATCAGCTTTAAGAAGTATAATTTACAATATTAGATGTAATGTAAGGCTTAGAGAGTATTTGGCACGGTCTTCGCTAAAATGAAATGCCCTACATTTATTTATTTGTTGTTTTTACCAAACACACACACACACACACACACACATCGTGTTGTGTGTGTGTGTGTGTGTGTGTGTGTGTGTGTGTGTGTGTGTGTGTGTGTGTGTGTGTGTGTGTGTGTGTGTGTGTGTGTGTGTGTGTGTGTGTGTGTGTGTGTGTGTGTGTGTGTGTGTGTGTGTGTGTGGTGTGTGTGTGTGTGTGTGTGTGTGTGTGTGTGTGTGTGTGTGTGTGTGTGTGTGTGTGTGTGTGTGTGTGTGTGTGTGTGTGTGTGTGTGTGTGTGTGTGTGTGTGTGTGTGTGTGTGTGTGTGTGTGTGTGTGTGTGTGTGTGTGTGTGTGTGTGTGTGTGTGTGTGTGTGTGTGTGTGTGTGTGTGTGTGTGTGTGTGTGTGTGTGTGTGTGTGTGTGTGTGTGTGTGTGTGTGTGTGTGTGTGTGTGTGTGTGTGTGTGTGTGTGTGTGTGTGTGTGTGTGTGTGTGTGTGTGTGTGTGTGTGTGTGTGTGTGTGTGTGTGTGTGTGTGTGTGTGTGTGTGTGTGTGTGTGTGTGTTGAAAGCCCAGTACCGCTATCAACTAGGCCACCGAGGGGTTTGTGTTGTAACGGCAGCGCAATGCGTTTCCTCAAAAAGAAGGAAACAATTTACAAAAAAAAATACAATATTATGTAAAAATAGTTACGACCTATTGGTGTTTTTACTCACTTCGTAAAGGCTATCGCGGTTTCGAAACTCACTGTATCATCTTCAGGTCATAATACAATCCAGCTGTCAAGGTCGTCACAAAGTTTTAACGAAACGTTCAGATTTTTATTGAAATGTACAACTATAAAAAAATGTATCATCAATAGGCCACAGTTCTAATTATTTTTGCTGTCTGATGGCTGTGTTGCAATAACAAGATTAACATTATAGCCGGCAAGCAGCTGACGTGATAGAAGCGAATTTACGAATGTGGTTTTCCTTATCTTCCCCGTTTTGAAATTTCAATTTCATGGTATTAAAATCTGCATACGTTTTAGATTTTCAAATTACATTGAAAGTACAAAAAAAATCAGCTTGAAAAATTGCGTAAATTACTTTTTTTGAATTTTCAAAAAACTATACAATTATGAAATTTATTTAGACGGCTGTCAGGGTTCTATTTCGTATATTCGGTGTAATTTTAAAATTATAAACGCTGTTTAAATGAAAATTTCAACAAAAAAAGGTGAGATGGAAGAATTACTTGTGTAATTTCATCGCGTCAGCGAGACAGTTGCGTGCAACGGTTATTTCGGTATTCCGTGTACGATAATCGAATTTAACGCTTTATTTCCGTGTATTTTATTTACACAATTTGTTTATTTTCGGATTATGTTTTCGTTTCTGTATATTCCGATTTACACTCGTCCCACGCTACCATCTGGTCGTGTGTTACGTAAAGAACAGCTGTTTCTCGTTGCGTTGGGCCTAATTAATTGTGCACTCTGTTTAGGTGGATGTATTATTTGTGTTGTAGCGCTGTTTACAGATATTTTACGGTTCTGTTGTAGGTACGAGTCTATTGTAAACATACAGTGGGTGTGTGAGTAGGGCGAGCTGTAATAAACATAACCTCAAAGTTTACGTAACTGTGAAAACAGCTGTTTTCTAAAATCAGCTGGACGGTTGTGAAAACAAATTATTTTGTAAGCGTGTCCGATTTAAGTGCGTAAACGCGTTGCGGTTTTGAGTCAGTTAAGAAATTGTTAAGACGTAAATTCACTAGTGAAATGTGCACTGATCCTGACTTGTAGAGCAGTTTTCAGTGTTTTTTTTATTGCTTTATTTCCTGATACTCAAAGAACAAAAATATGTCTTGTAAATACCCCGCAGACTAGCTGCACCTATTGAGAGGATTTGGACGTACCTCGCGGTACCCGAGTCTAACACACTTACACTAACAACACTACACTTACGACTTATAAAATAACACTTTACACTCACACTTACATTTAGGAAGGCTTTAATATGCTTTTAAATTAAAAACAAAAAAAAAAATCGAAGGACCTGGGTTACTGGTATTTTTAACCACGCTGTATATCCATCAGCTTTAAGAAGTATAATTTACAATATTAGATGTGATGTAAGGCTTAGAGAGTATTTGGCACAGTCTTCGCTAAAATGAAATGCCCTACATTTATTTATTTGTTGTTTTTACCAAACACACACACACATCGTGTGTGTGTGTGTGTGTGTGTGTGTGTGTGTGTGTGTGTGTGTGTGTTTTGTGTGTGTGTGTGTGTGTGTGTGTGTGTGTGTGTGTGTGTGTGTGTGTGTGTGTGTGTGTGTGTGTGTGTGTGTGTGTGTGTGTGTGTTTGTCTATATTGTGTGTGTGTGTTTGTGTGTGTGTGTGTTTGTGTGTGATCTGTGTGTTTGTGTGTGATGTGTGTGTGTGTGTGTGTGTGTGTGTGTGTGTGTGTGTGTGTGTGTGTGTGTGTGTGTGTGTGTGTGTGTGTGTGTGTGTGTGTGTGTGTGTGTGT
>CM040186.1:8439331-8446831 GCA_022606455.1 Callitettix versicolor | reverse complement strand
CGTTACGAATTAATTTAAAACAACTAATATTTTACTATAACATAGCTAGTTTTTAACAACATAACCTAAAAGTTATTATAATTTATGAGCTGTTCAATAAAATCAGTTGATCGTTAAGAATTAATGTAAAATAACTAATATTTTACTGTAACATAGCTAGTTTTTAACAACATAACCTAAAAGTTGTTATAATCTATCAGCTGTTCAATGAAATCAGCTGATCGTTAAGAATTAATGTAAAAGAACTAATATTTTACTATAAATAGCTAGTTTTTAACAACATAACCTAAAAGTTGTTATAATCTATCAGCTGTTCAATGAAATCAGCTGATCGTTACGAATTAATATAAAACAACTAATATTTTACTATAACATAGCTAGTTTTTAACAACATAACCTAAAAGTTATTATAATCTATCAGCTGTTCAATGAAATCAGTTGATCGTTAAGAATTAATTTAAATTAACTAATATTTTACTGTAACATAGCTAGTTTTTAACAACATAACCTAAAAGTTATTATAATTTATGAGCTGTTCAATAAAATCAGTTGATCGTTAAGAATTAATGTAAAATAACTAATATTTTACTATAACATAGCTGGTTCTTAACAACATAACCTAAAACATATTATAGCCTATCAGCTGTTCAATGAAATCAGCTGATCGTTACGAATTAATATAAAACAACTGATCTTTTACTATAACTCGCATCAAGCGACGCGCAAAATCCATCCTAAAACAGGATACTTGTTAAAATGCTCAGCCATACAGAGGTCCGATTAAAACCGGAGTTCGCCTGGTATCCAGAATCCGCATAATTAAAAGCTTTGGTTTAGCCGCGCATCCTTCAAAGTTGGCTGTTCCACAATTGCTGGGGTACGTGGATGTGTACAGAGAAGTGGAAGTGATGATGGGTTTAGGTTCCGATTCCTGCCGCGAGGGCTTTGAGATGAACACGGATCATTAGATTACGTATTCGCCAAAACGGATACATCCTGTACATACAGGGCCGGATTTTAATTAGGCTATATCTATGCGCCACACTGCGCATGCCTACAAATTTAGATACAATCGCTGGACGCTATGGTATAGGAAGTTAGTTAATATGCTGACTGTTTGTGCCTGTCGTAAAATATTATATACGTGCTTATAGCAACGTAGCCGTATCGTGATGTACGCTGCACAGATTAGACCAAACAATTGATGTTTCGTATCTGTGCGCAATAGGTTATGCTCGTGAGAAAACCGCCACATTGCGCAAACATTCTGTTTACAATATATGCGTGTAGAAATGATATTTTTAAATATTACTACCCTCCCCACCCGAAAATGTCGTTGGGGAACTAGCGACAGAAAATATGAACTGTTACAAAAACGGCTTTAAATTTGAATCAAATTTTAAGTGTTTGAAGAATTAAATCTGTAATCAGCGTACCGAATCTTGTAAAAGAACAAGAACTGCAGTCCAGTGAGTTTTCAATTGGATAGTGAGCCATTATGGTAAGGACCCAGACTCGGGACATTGAAATTAACACAGATCCTGATCTCTAACTAGTAGCTGAAAGGACAGCAGACCTCGTAGTATATTTTTAATTAACTGCGATAGCACTTATAACCTTTAAAAAATGTAACTCGACCAGTTGTCACCGTGGAGTGATTCGGTTTCATCGAGTAGGCTTACGAAGCGTAAGTAACGCGAGTAGGGGAAGTATTACACAGACCCCCGTGCTCTTCTTTGTTTCGTCTGTCGGTTCCGACTGAGTTGGTCGCGCGTGTATGTATGTTTTGTGCCTGTACGCCTGTATGTATGTACATACAACGTGCATGCTTCTCTCTATCTCTCTCTCTCTCTCTCTCTTTCTCTCCACTTTTCTTCTTCTCATGTCCTCGTCGCGCGCGCATGTAATGATGATGTGTACATTGTGTATATTGCCAGCATGTTAAATAATGAATTTAAATTAGAAAACAGCATTTGACGCTGGACTGGTTTCAGTTTTGTATTTTCAGTGCAGTTTAAAAGTTTTAAATGTTATTATTATAGATTTTAGGTCATGCAAAGAGAAAACAAAATCTCTTCTGAATCGAATTTTGCGCGAATAATTTATAATTTTATTTTAAATTTATAATTTTTTTTATTATAAATTATAATTTATGATTTTTTTTATAATGTTTTTTATAAAAAAAATGTATAATTTATAATAATTTATAATTTTTTCGATTATTTTAACTAAATAGTTGAAAAGTTTTTGAAATAGTTGTTAATTTTTAAGGATTTTTTTCATTGCGAAGGAGGTTAAACACCGGACTTTTTAATTTAAAAAAATGGAAAAAACAATCAAAACCGTTATTACGTTTGTTCTTCAGCGATATGCACGTGCGCAACTACGTAAGACTTTTTTTTAACAAAGTAACTGATGATGGTTTCATAAAAATCTGAAACCTTTTCGGTAAAACCACTAAAATTCTGCAGAGGGAAGCAATTAAAGTCAAATGTCGTTAATAATCCAGTTTGACTGAGGAATTCTTGATTACAGAGCGACTGCCAGTAACGACAAAACTTTTTTTCCTTAAGTTGGCATTACTGAACAATACAGAAAGGCATTACTTAACAAGAAAGAGGCCGGTAATGTTCATCGAAGTCGATCAATCACAAAGCTGATCTGCTTTGCCCAATTACAGTGCAGCGTCTGTTTCTTTGTTCATCGAATTACCGACTATCAGTTGTAATGTTTCTACCGGTAATTTTAATCATCATTAGTGTCGGCCATCTTGAAAATTTCTCACCTCGAATTTCTCGTACAAAGAAAACCAGTCAAGCAGCTGTCACGATGACGTCATTACGGTTTTCCCCAAAATATGAGCTAACGAATACTTTTATACGTGAGATTAGAATTTTTGAACGCAGCGATCTAGATCACGTGATGGAAGCGAATTTACATTTTCGTCTAACTTTCTTTTAAAACTCTTGTCAAAAAATTCTCAATTTCAAAAGAATTAAAATTGTATACGGTTTTTTTACGATGGTAAATCAGATTTTCAAAAATATTCAAGGCAAAGACGTTATGAATTTTAAGATTTTAAGTGTCCGCCATTTTGAAAATGTTCAACGAATTTTTTGGTCGACGGACTTGTCGGGTTCGTGCCAGTTTACAACCAGATCATATATATATATATATATAAATTATAAGGTTATATAAAACCGATCGGTTTTATTTTTTTCATAAAACCGGAGGCATTATACGCAAGCGAGACGCTAGCACTCCACACAAAAGGTACCATGGAAGACATTTTGAAGGAAGAACGCAAAATCTTGAGAAAGATCCTTGGCCCAAGATTAACAGAAGACGGATACAGGTTGCACTCCCGGAAGACCACAGAGAAGATATCGAACCTGGAAGCAGATATCAGAAGAAGGAGGCTTCAATTCTATGGACACATCAGTAGACTCTCAACAACGAGACTTGTCAACGGAATCCTTAAGTATATACAAAGAGTCAAATCGACAACGTCGTGGATCACACAAGTCAGAATAGACCTACATGACACAGAAATAGACTCAACAGACATTGAAGACAGGAACGCATACAGGAGAAAGATGCTCGGTTGGAAGGTCCCAGAGAATGAAATCCCAAAGAGAGCAGGAGGTAAAATGGACGGAGGAGCGGAGGAGGATCCATGGGGACAGGATGAGGGAGGTGTGGAGGATTAGAAGGAAAAAGACATGAGTCGGAGTGCTTTGCGTGATCCAACAGGGTCTATACGCAAATAATAATAATAATTATAAGGACCCTTCAAAAGTGGATATAGAGATCAGGATTGGCTCCTATCATCCAGTTTTAAATCATATCGCCACATCAGCGTTAAAATCTCCATAAATTGTTATTAAAAATTTTAAAATTCCATTGAATACCTTACATTTACTCTGAGCGCGGTCAACGTTTAATTTAAATGAAATTTGAATTGTTAAAATGCTAATATACGCAGATTTTAACGCTAATTGTGATGGCGAAATCGGATTTTCAAAAGAAAATGTAAATGAAAAGAAATTATTGTCGGAAATTCGCTCCCATCACGTCGGCGAGACAGTTGCGTGGCGCTATTTCCAGCAAACTGTACTCCTAAACCCGTCGCTGCTGTATAAACCTCCAAGGTACACAAACCTAAATTAAACTTTAATTTGAATTCGGAATTTTGTTTCCTGACACAGCCACCCCCATCCATCTCCCACTTTGATGCGACTGCCAGCTTTAACTAGATCAAAGGCAGCGACTTCGCTACTTGCCTCTGCATATTCGCAAGCAATCTACCCCCACACGCTGTACAGTCGTGGAATAAGTGATGAAGGGGTTGATTTTAAATTACTTTAATTTTCTGATGGTTTCGCTTCTTCTTAGCTTCCGAACGGAAATATTTAAAAGGGCTTTGATAAATACTTCGCGACCCGAAGGGCATTTAGGGTAATTTGAAAGCTGTTTTGGGCTATAACTTTCTTAAAATTTTGATGTATTTCCCAGTTTTCAGGTTCAATAAATCAGAAATTAGGTTTTATTTGTTTGTCCGTATATTTGTGCAAAGCGATGGGATAACAAATTTATTTGGTTTTTAACCTGTGTATTTGGTTTTAAAACACTTGAAAAATTAACAAAAATCCTTTTTTTTAAATCGTTTCCGACAAATGTAGTCTCTGAATACCCAACACATAGGCGTCGTTATCTCTCCCACGAGAATATCAAAGGGATTTTCTGTTTTGCAATATATCTAAAAAACAAAATATACGAGGGTTGTCCGTAAAGTAAGGTTTCCAAGGCGCTATAGTCGCTGCGAACGTTGTTATACGGGATCCGGTGACCTTGGCTTGCAGCTTGGTTCCTCCACTCCCAATCCCCACTCCGCGAGCGGTCTGCGACACTCAGTCTTGGCTTGGTAGCCGTTAATAACGGAAATACCTCTTCTGTCTCCCGCCAGGTGCGAATTACGCTCTGTGATTCGTTTTTTTGTGCAAAAAACACTGCGTCGGTGGACATTCATATCAAAATGTGTGAAGTCTACGGAGAAAAATGTATGAGCATAAAACACGTGCGCAAATGGTGCAGAGAATTCAAAGACGGACTTTCATGACGAACAGCGTTCCGGACGTCCATCTGTTTCGGACGAAATGATTGCGTAAGTGGAAGAAGCAAGGGTGACTGTTTGGGAGCCCTCTGAGATGATCGCTGATGTCAGAAAGACTTGCATTGATAAAATTTTGACAGACCGTTTAGGGTATAGCAAAATTTGTGTGCAAAGTGGGTCCAGACACAAACGGCAACGGATTGATGCGGCCCGCGAATTTCTTCAGACCTACGAAACCGATGGCAAGAAATTCTTGGACTCCATTGTCATTGGGGACGAGACCTGGGTACACTATACGATACCGGAAACGTAAGAACAATCACGTCAGTGGAAACATCCAGAGTCGCCGAAGCCGCGTTAGTTCAAACAAACACTGTCTGCCGGCAAAGTCATGGCGAGCGTGTTTTGGTATAGGAAGGGGTTATTGTTGTGCGAATCCATGGATACCGGCACAACAATCAATGCTGATCGTTACTGTGAGACGTTAAGGAACCTTCGCAGCGCGATTCAAAACAAGAGGAGAGGTATGCTCACGAAGGGAGTTTGTTTCCATCAAGACAACGCTCGTCCGCACACCGCCCGTGTAACAACCGGTCTCATCAACCAATTTGGATGGGATACTGTCACACATACGCCCTACAGCTCGGACGTAGCCCTAAATGACTACCATCTCTTCCCTAATTTGAAGTAACACGTAGGTGGGACGCATTTCAGTACCGGAGAGGAGCTGAAAGAAAAAGTTTTAAGCTACCTTCGCGGCGCGGCGGGAGAGTTTCCCGACTCAGGCATACTAAAGATTGTTCACCGTATGCAAAAATGCATCGATCTCAACGGCGATTATGTCGAAAAATAGAAAAATGTGTAAGCTTTTTCAAAAAAAAACATGTTTTTCATTGTGAAAAATTATTGGGAACCTTATTTTACGGACAACCCTAGTACTTGAGTATAAGGAAACTAAACCGATACTGATTACATTGTTCATGGCAGTTTATTCTTTGATTTCAAAATTTGTTTTAAACAAACAGACGTTATGGGTGAAGACAAGCGTGATTTTGTGATAAACGCTCAGTTCTTATCGCGTTCATTCCTTGTTGTCCGAGGGAAGCGAAGTCTCTGACCTCGACATTTCGTTTGTATGTTAGTCACTTAGTTTTGATCGGTTGTTTTTAAATTTTCTACGAAGGTAGGATATGTAAAACGCGAACGACGTACGTGTAAGATATGTTCCAATCAGTTTCCGTTTCAAAATGGCTGCCTTTGATTTAACGACGTTGAGTGTAGTTGCTGGCTGTTTCCTGTAATTCTGGCCGAACGGCAAGACCTATCATAATTTTGACCTTTGATAAATAAACAGCGTAATCCAATAAAGTTGGTAATATTTTCCCTAGCGCTAAAACAGTAACAGTAGTTTATTAGCGCTGTCGTGGAGCTGTGGCCGCAACGTTTACAGTTATTTGAACTATCGGTTTCCTTATCTGAGCCGTCACCGCTTGCCTTGCGGTATTATGTGCCCTCAAGGGTGTTTTCAGTCACAAACATAATTAAATTGGCCTTAAGTACGTCCACACGTTACGCCTGCTACCCGGAAGGCTTAATATGCCTTTACGGCGCGTCTAATTAGATATTTAAGGGTAAGTTGAGCGGAGGATGGCTGGAGGTGATTGAGTTAAGTGCTGCGGAATGGAAGTGGTGGTGGTTAATTACTGGGGGGACTTTAATGCCTCTTGGACCGCATCGGTTAGCTGATTAAGTAAGTGGTGCTTACACGAGAACCTCAGCGTGATGTATCTTAACCTTTGTTTTGAAGTTGCGACATCACCATCACAAACAGCGTTAAAATCTCCGTATAATTAGCATCTGAATATTTCGCCGAACGTAGGAAAACGAACCCCGACCGCAGTCGAATCGAATTTTTTAATTTGAATGGTTTTTTGATAAAGCGAATTTCCAATTTATGCAGGCTTTCACGCTGATTACGGTGGTGAAATCAAAGTTTCAGAAAAAATTTAAGACAAAGAGTGTAGAGATTTTTTTTTAAATAATGGTATTGGTCGCCATTTTGAATCCTTTAAGCGAATTTCGCTAGTCAACGAACTTGTCCAGGCACAAAAATCGTTTGAATCAAATCAAGTGTTTCCTTGCGCCCTAAGCGATCTTCGTTGTTAAACATTTAGTCAGCATACCTCAAAAGATAAACATTTCTATTCGGAACACAAACACACGCACACACACATGCACGTACGCGCGCACACAACACACTCACACATACACACAAGCACGCAAAGGCACACTCGCGCGCATATGCACACGCACACGTACGCGCGCACACAACACAACACACACACACACACACACACACACAAGCACGCAAACGCACACGCGCACGC
>CM040186.1:8429331-8436831 GCA_022606455.1 Callitettix versicolor | reverse complement strand
TGTCTCTGTCTGTCTGTCTGTCTCTCTCTCTCTCTCTCTCTCTCTCTCTCTCTCTCCCACTCTCTTTTGGCGTTGTAGTTTTACAACTTCTCTCTCTCTCTCTCTCTCTGTCTCTGTCTGTCTGTCTCTGTCTCTCTCTCTCTCTCTCTCTCTCTGTCTCTGTCTCTCTCTCTCTCTCTCTCTCTGTCTCTGTCTGTCTGTCTCTCTCTCTCTCTGTCTGTCTCTCTCTCTCTCTCTCTCTCTCTCTCTCTCTCTCTGTCTGTCTGTGTGTTTCTCTCTCTCCCCCCAATCTCTCTCTCCCCCACTCTCTTTTGTCGCTGTAGTTCTACAACTTCCCTCTCTCTTACTCTACTCAATCGTAATCCTACTTCTGGTTCTAGCCTCATCTGAAGGTAGATGTTACTATGAAGGAGCTTCATCTTGAGCGCCTGACTGTTTACTGCTTACTGCTAATAGTGAGTGGTGTTGGACGAAACGGTTATTTCCCTGTAACTGGTTCCAACGTTACAGTTCCAATCCAGTAATACGTTCCGTAAGCCCGTAAAAAAAAATAACAGCTTTCCAGACTATTGGAATGCTTGTTTTGTAACGTGATTTCGTAATGTGGCAATTCGTACAACAAAATTTGGAATTTTTGTGTTCAATTATTAAGTTAAAAATCCACTCTAAGTAAAAATTGTAAAACTATATTAAATAACGCGTTATATGTATATTTTATATATCACAGGACAATAACTTCAAGACTGCAATAGTGTTATAAACAAACACAACCCAACCACACAACCGTAACAAGGAATGAATAAACATTAAACGCCCCTAATATCTGTCCAACATGACACCTAAACGTTTTGACTTTGCTTTGTTAACTGGTAACAGTAACGTAACTAAGTGTGTCTTGGACTGGAATGTAGCTGCTACTGTTAGATACCATGTATTGAAAGAAAACGTGACAATAACGTTCCTTGAAGGCCAAAACTGTTACAAAAGTAGCAATCACGCATGCGCAGTTGTAGTTTGTTGTATGGTATAGTGAAAATACTTTAAATTTAAAAAAAAACAAACATTTCAGGGTAACTGATATAACAGGTTACTACAGGAACGTTTCGCTGTTATTTCGGCTGTTACGTTAAATAACGTCCACCCCTAATAGTGGAGGAAGGAAAAGCTCAGTTCTGTCTAGGTTATAGTACCATTGAACATAATGCACTGTATAAGGTATGTATAGGTAGACACGTCCCCACCACAAATCTGACCTCCTTTAAGCTCATCCTTAATTCAGCTCTAGAGGTATAAAGGAAGAAGGAAACGGAAAAGTGGAAGCAGAAAAAAAAAAGAGAAAATATTAAAGGGTCGTGAAATAAATAGCTGAACTTTAACGTTGTCGCTCACCTGACTTTCTCTCTCTCTCGCTCTCGCTCTCTCGCTCTCGCTCGCTCTCCTCCCTCCCTCTCTCTCCCTCTCTCTCGCTCTCTCTCGCTCTCGCTCTCCCTCCCTCTCCCTCTCCCTCTCCCTCTCTCTCTCTCGCTTTCGCGCTCTCTCTCCCTCCCTCTCTCTCGCTCTCGTTGTCGCTCTCGCTCTCTCCCCATCTCCCTCTCTCTCTCTTGTTTTACTTCGTCTTCTACCGCCTACATTTTACTTAATATTTATCACCATTTTCTGTCGCTTTTTAAGTTCAATTTGATTGAATACAGAATTGTTCTGTTCTACGTCTCAAATAAAAGTAATACATATTTTCCTTTGATATTACCTGCAATACTTCTCTATCTCTTCCTCTCTCTTTACCCCTTTCACTTCCGCCTTTACTTATTATTTTTTTTCTATAACTCTCGCTCTAAAGTGTCTTTAATTCTTCATCTACATTTTACCTTTTAATGCCTTTCTTTTCTAACCTCTTTCTCTAGCTCCTTTCATTTTTCTCTCTTCTTCTGTATCTCTTGAAGAAAGAACCTAGAGGCATTTAAAAGGCAGTTTCCCTCAAACTGTCTCCGTCCTTTTCCACATTTCTTCTAAATACAATGTCCTTCTACCGTTGTTTTACTTTATTATTTAAAGTCCCTTAGATATTTAGCAAATTATTTTTTTAATGCTATTCAATTAAATGTACACACTTTGACTTCGTCTTTCCCGATTTACTCGTGAACTATAATTGTTTTAAATTTAGGCATTGCTAAGACATGGTTTTGAGAATTTAAGCTGCTTTTCCGGCTTCGGTTGTTTCCGGTGAATACGTTACGACCTGAGAAAGTTTGTGTCGAAGAACTTACATTTGAAATAAACTGCGTACACCATCAGCGTCACTGTGTAGAACGAAGGGATTACAAAAGCGCCAGAAACAAGTTCCCCGGATAAAACGTCTCAACAGGTAGGCCCGAGGCAATTTTCGCGTCGATATTGCCCGGAGCGGAGGCAGATGAAAGCCCGGTAAAGTAGGACTTGAAGCGGCCAAACTACCTTTATTTCCCCCGACTCTGTCCGGCTCCACTCAAAATAAATAAATTGCGTTTCTCTGGCGTACTCGAGTCAGGCTGTACTCACTATGCAAACAGTTTTGTTTAATGCATTCTTGTTTTGAATGTATAATTATTTGCCTTACTGTGTACATTATAAATAAGCAGGCGCCCCTTCCATCTATCTCTCTTGAGTAGAGACCCGAACACAGAAAAAAATATTTAAAGGGTAGTTATACATATACAATTTATCTAGTGTGGTGTATCTTTTGAAACTAACGTTACCTAATTCAGAATATAAATAGTTTTTTGCACTTAAAGTGTTTGTATAGAGCCGCCTGAAATCTTCCAAAACTCATGTTTGCATGGCCTTGACTTTAATTTCGGAATTTTAAGTACAAAAATCTCAAAAAATATGTAAATCTAGTTTTGGAATAAAAATAAACAAAACATGTTTCCAGATTCGTCAATATTTTACACATTTAAAAGCTTAAACATTTTTTTTAATTCCTAATTTTGCGAAGTAATTTTTATGTTCGTTTTTTTTGTGTTTATCGTCCGACTATTGTGCACACTTGGGCTAATGCAGACGATGGGATGATTTATAGCGTATGAAAATGCCAAGCCCTGGCCGGGAATCGAACCCGGGTTCTCCGTGTATTAGGTACGTTTAAAAATGAACACTAAGTGAATGCAACTCTATATATCTGTATTTTTAAAAAAATCGCTTCTATGACGTCCCAAGACAAGTGTCTCAAGGTCTTCCTATCTTACAGTCTTTCTATCTAATGGTCTTTCCATCTTACAGTATTTCAATCTTAAGGTCTTTTTACCTTACGGTATCCTATCTTACAGTTTTTCAGTCTTACCGTCTTCTGTATTTCTTTTTACCTAACGGTCTTCCCATCTTACAGTCTTAGGGTTCTTTTATCTTACTAGCTTTTTATTTAGTAATCTTTCTACCTTACGGGCTTTTTATCTTAAGAGACTTACAGTCTTTCAGTCTTACAGTCTTCTATATTTCTTTCTGTCTAATGAACATTCCATAATACAGTTTTTCGACCGTACGGTCATTTAGGTCATCTTAAGGTCTTTCTGTGTATCGGTCTTTTCATCTTATAGTCCTTCTATCTAATGGTCTTTCCTCCTTACAATTTTTCCATCTTAGTCTTCCTTAGTCTTTCTATTTTTTATCTTTACGGTTTTATCTTATTTTTTATCTCTTTCTATTATGGTCTTTTTATCTTAGTCTTTCTATTTTATGGTCTTTTTATCTTAGCATTTCTATTTTATGATCTTTTTATCTTCGTCTTTCTATTGTATGGTCTATTTATCTTAGTTTTTCTAATTTATGGTCTTTTTATCTTAGTCTTTCTATTTTTCGGTCTTTTTTATCTTAGTCTTTATATTTTATGGTCTTTTTATCTTAGTAATTCTATTTTACGGTATTTCCATTTTACAATCTTTCTACTGTAAGGTCTTTCTGTTTTGTGGCCTTTATATTTTACAATGTTTTTTTATTTTACGATCTTTTCATTTTACAATCTTTCTACCTTAAGGTCTTTCCATATTGCGATCTTTCTACCTTAAGGACTTCCATTTTAGGATATTTCTACTTTAAGGTATTTTATGGTCTTTACAGTTTACGGTCTTCTTATTTTAATCTTTCCGTTTTACGATAATTTCTACCTTAAGATCTTTCCGTCTTGTGATCTTTCTACTTTAAGGTCTTCATGTTTTATGGTCTATACTTTACGGTGTTTCCGTGTTCCTTTTCTTACCTTACTGATTTCCATATTCGCCTCCATCAGGCTGGCGGTACAGAATCGCCTGATCCGATTATAATTACGAAGCTCAGCTCCTGTTTTCGCCTAATTAACTGCTCACACCGCCCAGTAAATTACGAGTTCCGCTAAAACTACAACTTGCATAAACACATCCGACTCGTCTTGCGAAGTTTAATTACAGACAAAATGACGACGTCAAGAAGAATGGCGACTGACGCCTCCGCTGACACAGATCCCCGCCAATTGGGTCGAGCAAACAAAATGTCTTTCCATTCATAAAGTGTAATTTGTCACGAATAATCCCCCGTTACCTTGCGCCTGCATTGACGCTTCCTCTGGTCTTTGTTAAAAGTTTGTGTCAAAGTCAAAGTGTAGACACATCCTTCTCTGCAAGTACTCGGCCAAACAGCGTCTTTCCTCCAGCATCGAATTGTAGCTGTAGTCGTAATATGACTAACCTATAATATACAGTATATACATTTAGGGGTAGTTAATAGTTAGGCAGTATAAACATTTAGGGGTAGTTAAGAGTTATACAATATTATATACAGCTATACAGAGTTATATAGTATATACATTTAGGGGTAGTTAAGAGTTATACAGTATATCTTCACCTGGGATTTTACCTAGGTAGGTTGTTTTTAGGTACCTATACTAGATTGTGTGTGTGTGTGTGTGTGTGTGTGTGTGTGTGTGTGAATGTGTGTGTGTGTGTGTGTGTGTGTGTGTGTGTGTGTGTGTGTGTGTGTGTGTGTGTGTGTGTGTGTGTGTGTGTGTGTGTGTGTGTGTGTGTGTGTGTGTGTGTGTGTGTGTGTGTGTGTGTGTGTGTGGTGCGTGTGTGCGTGTGTGTGTGTGTGTGTGTGTGTGTGTGTGTGTGTGTGTGTGTGTGTGTGTGTGTGTGTGTGTGTGTGTGTGTGTGTGTGTGTGTGTGTGTGTGTGTGTGTGTGTGTGTGTGTGAGAGAGAGAGAGAGTGAGTGTGTGAGTGTGTGAGTGTGTGTGTGTGTGTGTGTGTGTGTGTGTGTGTGTGTGTGTGTGTGTGTGTGTGTGTGAGTGTGTGTGTGTGTGTGTGTGTGTGTGTGTGTGTGTGTGTGTGTGTGTGTGTGTGTGTGTGTGTGTGTGTGTGTGTGTGAGAGAGAGAGAGAGAGAGAGAGAGAGAGAGAGAGAGAGAGAGAGAGAATGTGCAATTTTGTTTTAATCTGAATCGATGGAAACTTGACCAACACAAAATTGTTATTGGTAATAACTTGGACAAGCTCGTTGCCCAGCGAAATTCGTGTAACATTTTCAAAATTACGGAAATTCAAAATCTAAAAAAATCATATGATTCTTACGCTTTTATCGAAATACGATTTCACCGTCGTTATCAACCAAAAAAAAAGTCTACGTTATGCTTTTTGTGTGTCCCATCAAAGTACGAAGAGGTCATTTCGGCTGGCTGTGTTCATTTTGTTTGACGAACTTTTAACGTATGTCGCTTCGATTCAAACGAATCGATTAAAAAAAAAATCGATTTTTGTAACAACTCGGAAAAGTTCTTCACCCAGAAGAAATCCGATAACAGTTTCAAAATGGCGGTCAATCTAAACGTTGAAAGTAATCGTAACGTAAATTTTGAAAAGGCTGCATTTGAAGGTGTAATAAAAAAAGCTCAACATAATAGAATTACTGTTTTATTTCGCTTCTATCACGCGAGCGAGACAGCCGAGTGCCGCGAATATTTATTTCTCGCCCAGCGCGGTGCGACGGAGCTGTGCCGGTAAAAGCAATTAAAATAGTCGCCATTAAATTGCAATAAAAGTAATTAATTGAACCTTTATTAGCGCCACGTTACACTCGAAGGTTAGTGCTCTGTTTTATTACCGCTGAGGAGCGCAAGTTACACGTTCAATTTGTCACGTTGCATATTAAAGGCGTAAAGGGAAAGGATTTGATTTCACGCTTCCAGCGCTGATACCGTGGCTGCACTAAGAAGTTATTTGAAAATGAAATCAATTACAATAAAAACGGCAGATATTGTTATCTCACCTGAATTGCAAAATGTACCACTAGGCGGCGCTAGTGTGTCTGATTGGAATCGGCTGAACGATCCGACGTGCTCAGGCACAATTGAATCTACGAAACAGCTTACTGGATTGAATGTTTGTTTGTCATCAGCTTTTATTTAACGCAAAAGAGGCAGTGGATTTTTGTACGCATTACGTATCTGTGCGTTACGTAGAGAAAGTATGTGATTAGTTAAATATTGTGATTTTTAATACAGTGAAATTGCTCTAATCTCTTTATGTTTTTAGTATTAAAGAAAGAAAGGCTACGTTTTTTTTTTGGTGTTTAACGTCCGACTATTGTGCACACTTGGGCTGATGCAGACGGCTATATATATATATATATATATAAGCGTATATAAAATTCCTAGTGTGTGTGTGTGTGGTCCTCTGGGTGAAAGCACAGTATACGCTATCAACTAGATTGGCCACACAGGAAGGGTGACACACACACGCACATTGACACACATATTGTGCAACTAAACATCCTAAGTACACGCACACGCCCTTAATAAGTTCCAACAACACGTAGTCCTGGAAACCAAAAAGGCTTCTGCTGGCAAGAGCCTAACAATTATGAATTATCGGATTCCCTTCTCTTTCCTGCACAACCTGCACACGGTTTCTCCTTGGTACATAACTAACCTGTACATTTGCACCCTCGGACCTCAGTGCCCTGAAATGAGCCATTTGATATTCCTGAGTTGGCTCTACTCAGAATTTCTCGTCCTTTCAAGCCCTCAATGAGGGACCTTACCTAAGAGGCGTTTACTTTGTGGTGAAGATTATCGCAGCTTGTTTCGTGTTGATTCTTAATTTATGAATTGATAACAAACCCGACCAACAACTGAGAGATCTCTAAAGCCGGTCCGGGTTCGATAAAATCATATGTAGATCCAAGTTCAGCCAGTAGGTCTGCCTCCTCATTACTCTCAATCCCCTTGTGTCCCGGAACCCAGTGAAGAGTAACCCAGTTTTCCAAGGACTGACCATTGAGGTTCTCACGATACTGCCAGACTAACTTGGACTGAACCCAGTGAAAAGTGACACGGTTTTCCAGGGACTAACCATTGAGGTTTTCCCGATACTGCCAGACTAACTTGGACTGAACCCAGTGAAGTGGCCCGGTTTTCCAGGGACTAACCATTGAGGTTCTCCCGATACTCTCAGACTAACTTGGAATAAACCCAGTGAAGAATTTTCCAGGGACTGACCATTGAGGTT
>CM040186.1:8414331-8416831 GCA_022606455.1 Callitettix versicolor | reverse complement strand
CACAGTAAACAAAATTTGCCATAACTAAAATTTATTCATTTATTTAAACTCAAAATTGAAATACAGTACTCTTCAGGTTCGCTAAGCTCTCTACAATCTATTAATAGGCTATCTATTAGTACTCTACAATCTATTAATAGGCTATCTATCAGTACTCTGCAATCTGTTAATAGGCTATCTAGCCGCCTCGGTGGTCTAGTGGATAGCGTACTAGGCTTTCACTCCGACGACCCGGGTTCGATTCCCGACCAGGGCTTGGCATTTTCATACGCTATACATCATCCCATCGTCTGCATTAGCCCAAGTGTGCACAATAGTTGGACGTTAAAAAAAAAAAAAAAAATCCAGTATTAATAGGCTATCTATCAGTACTCTGCAATCTATTAATAGGCTATTTATCAGTACTCTGCAATCTATTAATAGGCTATCTATCAGTACTCTGCAATCTGTTTATAGGCTATCTATCAGTACTCTGCAATATATTAATAGGCTATCTATCAGTACTATGCAATCTGTTAATAGGTTATCTATCAGTACTCTGCAATATATTAATAGGCTATCTATCAGTACTATGCAATCTGTTAATAGGTTATCTATCAGTACTCTGCAATCTGTTAATAGGTTATCTATCAGTACTCTGCAATCTGTTAATAGGCTATCTATCAGTACTCTGCAATCTGTTAATAGGCTATCTATCAGTACTCTGCAATCTGTTAATAGGCTATCTAGCCGCCTCGGTGGTCTAGTGGATAGCGTACTAGGCTTTCACTCCGAGGACCCGGGTTCGATTCCCGGCCAGGGCTTGGCATTTTCATACGCTATACATCATCCCATCGTCTGCATTAGCCCAAGTCTATAAATCTATTAATAGGCTATCTATTAAACTCTGCAAAAAAAAAAAAAAAAAGCTATCTATCAGCACTCTGCAATCTGTTAATAGGCTATCTATCAGTACTCTACGATCTGTTAATAGGCTATCTATTAGTACTCTGCAATCTATTAATAGGCTATCTATTATCACTCTGCAATCTATTAATAGGCTATCTATTATCACTCTGCAATCTATTAATAGGCTATCTATTAGTACTCTAAATCTATTAATAGGCTATCTGTTAGTACTCTAAAATTTATTAATAGGCTATCTATTAGTACTCTACAATCTGTTAATAGGCTATCTATTAGTACTATGCAATCTATTAATAGGCTATGTATTAGTACCATAAAATTTATTAATAGGCTAACTATTAGTATTCTGCAATCTATTAATAGGCTATCTATTCGTACTCTACAATCTGTTAATAGGCTATCTATTAGTTCTCTACAATCTATTAATTTTTAGTAATTGTACTACTACCATTACAAAGTTTTTTTAAGTGCCAACTTGTTAGATTTATAGTTTATTGTCTGATACACGTAATTTCTTAAAATTTATAAAATTTTGTTCGTTGATTTTATATCGGTGCTTTTAATTACGGCATAAGGTAATTAGAGTTCTTTAAATTGTCCTGGTAGTTACTTTGCTACAGTTAATCTTACTTGAATTACACTCTTGTCTTTATCTGTATTTAGACACTGCAGTTAGTTAATGTCGTTATAGGTTCTTATTGCATTGCATCTGTCTTATCTTCAATTGGCGATAGTTAATTATAAAACAAAAACAAAAACTTTATCGTTTGGCTAATTTCTAATTAGGTGAAACACTTTGCTCAATACGAAATTATTAACTAATTGTAAGAAAACCTTAGTAAAACTAATCTTCTTGCAATAACTGTTCAAAATGACCTCTACCGGTCGACTACATGGTAGTGGTGGTGTAGAAAACACCAAACTGTTTAAAAAAACTGCTTTTCTATAAACGACAAACAAACTGCTTTTTCAAACGAAATCAAACAGTTTGATTTTGACTGGTTTATGATTTGTTAAACAAGGAACGGACTGTTCTATTCGAACGTTGCCGCAAGCGCTAAAATTGTTTTCCTGCTGTTTGCCTGCTAACTGTTTTCCTGCTAACTGCTTTTCTTCTACCTGCTTTTATGCTTTTTCCCTTTATTTCAAAGTTGCTTGTTGCTTGTAGTGAAGTAAGAACTGTTTGGTCAATGTCAACGTTTATCTCTATTTTGTTGCGAGTTGTAGTAACAACCTCTCACATTTTGTAGATACAGAGCCTAATTTTATTTAAACATATTTTTTATATTCATTATCAATCATCAATATTTTTTAATCGACTAAAAATATTCTGAATCGTTTGCATTTTGGTAAATATGCAAAGGACTATTTAATTTTTAAGTAAAAAAAGAATGCTTCTATTAGAAATTCGTCGCATTTTGTACATAAAATGGTTTACATAACTATTACGTTTTGAGAATGTAATTTAATTATTACTACACTTATAAGGATTATTTTTATCCTTTCTAAATGCTTTACACCCAAAAACAATTTAAGGACATGTTGGTAATGGTAATGAAAAAGTAGTCTTAAAAAACTGAACGTATGTGCTTTA
>CM040186.1:8406831-8409331 GCA_022606455.1 Callitettix versicolor | reverse complement strand
AGGATTTGCGAAAATATAAAAGAATTTGCCAAAGATTTGAAATGACCGCCATTTTGAAACTGTTGAACGGATTTTGCTGTGTAACAAATTTTTCCAAGTTGTTACAAAAATCGAATTTTTAAATCAAGTTTCAATCAAAACGGACTAAAACTGCGAACGTGAGAGTAGTAAAACACACACGCGCGCGCGCACGCACACACACACAAACACACACAAGAGGTCTGGATCGGCGTTCGTTTCAATGTCCCGGTTGTAAGTATTACCACCAGGGCAGCTCCAGTAGCTGTTTTTCCAATGGAAATTCTTGAAAAAAACCAAAGGGAAAGTCGATTTTTTGACTATCGCCATACTTTCATTCAGTAGTCTCGCTTAACCGTCGTTTTCGGCACCGTTGAGGTGACGGATAACAGACATAGACCATACTTTGGGCGATCGGTAAAAAATAACATGCTATACTCTGTTTATAGCATAACATGTTTTTTTATTATAATTTTGGAAAATGTAGTAAAATGCTAAAATTTTTTTATTAAACTAATTACGTATTATACAATATTTAAAAAAGTAGGTCTTTAATGTAGTAAATTCTTTTTATATTCTTCTTCTATTCTGCTAGGATTATTATCACTATGTTCAGTATAATGATCTGCCTTCCCTAGCTTCGTCAATTCTACTTTCGTTGAAGATGGAGGTTCTCCGAAACGCGTCAACGAATCTAGGGAAAGCAGATCATTATACTGAACATAGTAACAGTAAATTCTGTACTTAAACTTCTGACAAGTGTTCACGTAACATACGCGAGAGTGCTGCACTTGACTGTTACGTGATCGACTTATACGCTAAATGGTATTATCGTAAATAGTGTGCGAGTGTTTATCTTTCAGTAGAAACAGCCATGCACTTTTTCGAAAGTCGTTGACATTATTTGAAGTGTTTCTGTCGCATTCCACAAAGATGAAAGGATCTTAGGATGTTAGAGGAGTTTTCGATTATCAGTGTTTCCTTACGGTAGCAATTAATGTCAGCTGTAAATAAGTCGTGTCAGTTACAGTGTTTTGTTTTATCTGGATACTAAGTGTGTTGTTCTGTTTGTTCCACCATTAAAAGTGCTTTATACGAGGTGTGTTCAGAAAGTAACGAGACTTTTTAAATTTCGCGGGATTGGAGAGTCCAATTGTCAAACATTTTATTTATTATGTTGGTATACATGCCCTTGAAGTATGATAAAACTTTCAGCTGTTTTCATTGTTGACTTATTCTGTGACAGCCACTAACGTTAGACGTGTTTTTATGAGCTCGGCGATTTTAGTTTGTTAAAAGAAATGGATCAAAGAATTTGTATCAAATTTTGCGTAAAAAATGGAATAAAGTGTAACAAAGTGTGTGAAATGTTAACAAAGGCCTATGGTGAGTCTGCTATGAGTAAAGCAAGAGTTTACGAGTGGCATAAGCGTTTCCAAGAAGGCCGTGAAGACGTTGAAGATGACGAACGCCCTGTAATTCCCAGCACATCAACAACCGATGAAAACGTGGAAAAGTGGAACAAATGGTTGTGAACAATCGCCGAATCACAGTTGAAGAGGTCGCTGATGATGTTGGCATATCGATTGGATCATGTCATGACATTGTCTCAAAATTTTGTGTCTGAAACGCGTGGCAGCAAAATTCGTTCCAAAATTGTTGAATTTTGAACAAAAATTGCGGCGAATGGAAGTTGCTCAGGAGTCACTAAATGAAGTCAGCGACGATGCAGAATTACTGAAACGTATTGTAACAGGTGACGAAACATGGGTTTACCGATGTGACGTCGAAACTAAGGCTCAATCATCCCAGTGGAGACATTCTGGCTCGCCAAGACCGAAAAAGGCTCGACAAGTGCTGTCGAATGTGGAGGTTATGCTCACTGTGTCCTTCGATATTAATGGCATAGTGCTTCATGAATTCCTGCCACCAGGTGAAATGGTCAATAAGGAGTACTACCTACAAGTTCAACGCCGTTATCGTGAAGCAATCCGAAAAAACGCCCGGGTCTGTGGAAAAACAATTCATGGTTTTTGCAACACGATAATGCACCAGCTCACACTTCATTGCTCGTTTTTGACCAAAAACAGTACTGTAACGATGCCCCAGCCTCCATATTCGCCAGACATGGCTTCGTGTGACTTTTTCCTATTTCCAAAAATAAAGTGAACCTTAAAGGGCCGTCGTTTTACAGCCGTAGATGACATTAAAAGCGCATAGTTGAAAGAACTAAAGGCTATCTCAAAGATCGAGTTTGAGGAGTGTTTCGAGGATCGGAAGAAGCGCTGGCACAAGTGCATAATCTCCAATGGGGATTATTTTGAAGGCGACAACATCAATGTAGAAGAATAAATAAATATTTTGTTCAAAAAATTAAAATTCTCGTTACTTTCTGAACACACCTCGTATTGTCGTGGCATTTGTTTGATAACTCATTCAAAGTTTCTGTGTGGGGAATGTGGCCTGCCTTTTACACCTTGTA
>CM040186.1:8379331-8401831 GCA_022606455.1 Callitettix versicolor | reverse complement strand
GTTAATCGTAATTATGAGCCTTCGGTAACAGCGTGCGGCGGGCATTTTGTGGATTTATGAGCTACCCGCACTGTAATGAGTTCAGAGTTTAACGCATTTCCCAGAGCTGTAACGTGATTGGATAGATAGTGATTTTAAAGTTCAATTTTTCGTGTTAACCGCGCTCTGATTTCGACAGGTTAGGTTTGGTGAATCTCGAAAAAATGATAAACCTAATTTGGGTTACAAAAAAAGTTCATTTTCCGGAATATTTCGCATATTTTTGTAACTGTAGACGGTCATAGAAGCGTGTTTTGTTGAAAAATTCACCAAAATTTGTAGGTATTGTAGATCTTCTGCAGCGTTGGTTACTGTAAGTAGAATACAGCACTCCTCCAGCTGCTTTGGACGGTTTGTTACACCAGCCGCCTCTGTGTCGGAGGCGAGACAGGCTGCCTAGTGGCTTCACAACCATGGCGAATGGAAGGGGAACATCCTAGAGGTTACGCACTCCGAGCCTAGTGTTGGAGGCGAGACAGGCTGCCTAGTGGCTTCACAACCATGGCGAATGGAAGGGGAACATCCTAGAGGTGGCGCACTCCGAGCCTAGTGTTGGAGGCGAGACAGGCTGCCTAGTGGCTTCACAACCATGGCGAATGGAAGGGGGACATCCTAGAGGTGGCGCACTCCGAGCCTAGTGTTGGAGGCGAGACAGGCTGCCTAGTGGCTTCACAACCATGGCGAATGGAAGGTGGACATCCTAGAGGTGGCGCACTCCGAGCCTAGTGTTGGAGGCGAGACAGGCTGCCTAGTGGCTTCACAACCATGGCGAATGGAAGGGGAACATCCTAGAGGTGGCGCACTCCGAGCTTAGTGTTGGAGTCGAGACAGGCTGCCTAGTGGCTTCACAACCATGGCGAATGGAAGGGGAACATCCTAGAGGTGGCGCACTCCGAGCCTAGTGTTGGAGGCGAGACAGGCTGCCTAGTGGCTTCACAACCATGGCGAATGGAAGGGGAACATCCTAGAGGTGGCGCACTCCGAGCCTAGTGTTGGAGGCGAGACAGGCTGCCTAGTGGCTTCACAACCATGGCGAATGGAAGGGGAACATCCTAGAGGTGGCGCACTCCGAGCCTAGTGTTGGAGGCGAGACAGGCTGCCTAGTGGCTTCACAACCATGGCGAATGGAAGGGGAACATCCTAGAGGTGGCGCACTCCGAGCTTAGTGTTGGAGGCGAGACAGGCTGCCTAGTGGCTTCACAACCATGGCGAATGGAAGGGGAACATCCTAGAGGTGGCGCACTCCGAGCCTAGTGTTGGAGGCGAGACAGGCTGCCTAGTGGCTTCACAACCATGGCGAATGGAAGGGGACATCCTAGAGGTGGCGCACTCCGAGCCTAGTGTTGGAGGCGAGACAGGCTGCCTAGTGGCTTCACAACCATGGCGAATGGAAGGGGACATCCTAGAGGTGGCGCACTCCGAGCCTAGTGTTGGAGGCGAGACAGGCTGCCTAGTGGCTTCACAACCATGGCGAATGGAAGGGGACATCCTAGATGTGGCGCACTTCGAGCCTAGTGTTGGAGGCGAGACAGGCTGTCTAGTGGCTTCACAACCATGGCGAATGGAAGGGGGACATCCTAGAGGTGGCGCACTCCGAGCCTAGTGTTGGAGGCGAGACAGCCTGCCTAGTGGCTTCACAACCATGGCGAATGGAAGGGGGACATCCTAGTGGTGGCGCACTCCGAGCCTAGTGTTGGAGGCGAGACAGGCTGCCTAGTGGCTTCACAACCATGGCGAATGGAAGGGGGACATCCTAGAGGTGGCGCACTCCGAGCCTAGTGTTGGAGGCGAGACAGGCTGCCTAGTGGCTTCACAACCATGGCGAATGGAAGGGGGAAATCCTAGAGGTGGCGCACTACGAGAAAAGACTCATTGTTCGACGTGCGTACTCAATGTGACTTTAATCGACCTTTTACAGTTCTTCTCCATTTACGAAATGATTGGAAAGGCGGTTAGCGACCGTCACGTCTAGGTCAGCTTATCCGGTACACAGATGGATCATTTCACGATCGGCAGTCTGGATTTGGAGAGTACTGCGAAACTACTGGGACTGCATACCGTATTCCAAGTATGCAGGAAGAACTTACAGTCAGTCAGACGCCAATAAAGGTTCTCAGTTCTGTAAATATCTCATCCAAGTTGGTATGGGATTCCCTCCGCTCCCTCTGTGTCTTGTCAAATGCTAATAGGGATGGATACCAGGGAATTGCCGGATTCAGGAAAACGGTAGAGCAAACCTGATGGCCAAAAGAGGAGCTGTTGATCGATTTGTGGGACCAGAGCTCGTGTGCGGGATTAGTCGCATAACGAGAGAGGTGAAGTAAGGAAATGGGCTAGAGAAGAGCACATCAAGCAATGGAAGTAATTATCTAGGCAATATACTGACAACACTTGTTCAGATCAACAGGAGATCACTGAGGCAGGACACGACCACATCCGGAGTCATCTACATAAGGTGGGATTGTTACAAATCTCACCCGAGTGTCGTCTGTACAAGTGCTTAAATTGCAAGAAGACTGGGCCTCAGCAACCAGATCAGCAGGTTTGTATAAGATTTTGAAGCTCGTCAAGGGTTTACGGTGAGGTAGAAGAGAAACACAAAAAGATTACAGCTGACGTGTCGGGAGCTATGGAGGTTCTGTCCCCAAAGAAAAAAAGTAGAATACGTTTGAAACTTTGCTTTTTATGTTGGGGCATCGAATACTTTTCAAAAAGGGCTGTGATGAGTCAGTGGACCCTGTCGGCCATAATGAATGTTAATTATAAGAACATATCATGCCACTATTTGTTGAGATGATGTTTGATATGTTATAGCCGTCTCGGTGGCCTAGTTGATAGTGTACTGGGCTTTCACCCCGAGGACCCGGGTTCGATTCCCGGCCATGGCTTGTCATTTTCATACGCTATAATTCATCCCATCGTCTGCATTAGCCCAAGTGTGCATAATAGTCGGACGTTACAAAAAAAAAAAAAAAAAAAAAAAAAAAAATGATGTCATTGTAAAGGTTTTATATATGGGAATACAGTCTTTTTTTACATTTGTTATATATTTTTTGATTTTTATTATTAAAAACAAAAATAAAAAACCAACCACATTCCATAAATAAAACATTTTAAAATTAGATATCAAACATAATATCATCTTAACAAATAGCAGGTTTTCTGTATCTATAATTAACCTCAGTCCTATTAACGACGGTATCCATAAACGTATTTGTACACTACAAGCGGTACAGTCAGAGTCGCGGTAGTGCAGACGACACAATATGTTTACAGACCTTCACGTCCGTGGTCTACAGAATTATTTATCCAACACAGTTATCTGACTGCGCTTTTTAGTGGATGCAACTGTATTTACCTTCTGAAAAAAAATCAGAAGTAATTTAATTTTAATTACCTTTAATTAAATCGCAACACTAGTTACGATTCTACGCCATTACGTAATTAAATCACGTTTAAAACCGTACAGCCGGTGTAATTAAAACGGAATTTGTATTATCAAAGGAGATTTCTTTAATTAATAACACTAACGATGATGAACTCAGCTTTTGGAAAGGCTTAAGATTGACAAAATTATCGTGTTGTTGGAAATTCGCTTCAATCACGTCAACGGGACAACCGCGATTATGTTAAATAATTTCTCGACCCGATTGTAACGTGATATTATCGTAATTAAGCCTGACTGTACGATTGGTGGGCCGTGGCAGGTAGATATAGATTTATTTTCAGCTTAAACAGACTTCAGTGTAATTAATTTGTTAATCCCATCAAAGCCGGTTTACGTAGGGAGTGCGGGGGTGGGAGTGTGGTTCGTTTGAGGATTTTGGTCTTAAGACGCGTCATTAACCTGATAATAAGATCAATAGCGGGGGGGAAGTGGTCAGCCAGACAGTGTCCGCTGTGTACAAAACATTAAAAACTATTGAGTGTCCATATATAGAAAAGTGCAGATTTGTTTTTCGAACCACGTAGTTAACCAATCTCCTCTTGCCACTGTGACGTCGTGGAAGAGCGTTTCGAAAAAGCTAAAGGCATCATTAGTTAACATACGAGGTGTGGCTGTTAAATAACGAGACTGACGCTGCGGCGGAACAAGTGCGCATGCGCCAACCGCAATTGACCGACAGCTGTTTAGTTGTAAAATTTCTCTTCAGAATGCAGTTTAGTCTCGTTTGTGTAACCAACACCGTTTAGTCATAACCTTCATTTCCGTTAGTGTTGTTATTTTGTGAAAAAATGGTTAGTGTAATAATAGAGCAACGAATTGTGTTAAATTTCACTTCGAACTTAGAAAAACCGCTACTGAAACTTATAATTTACTGAAAGAAGTATATGGCAGTGAATGTTTATCGCGGGTACTTGTTTTTGAATGGTTTAAGCGTTTTCAATATGGCCGACAAGACGTTGAAGATGATTCGCGGCCAAGTCGCATTTCAAAGTCAAAAAACGAATGACAATGTCGAAAAAGTTGCTAATTTGATTCGGTCTGACCGTCGATTAAGTATTCGTGCAATTGGTGAAACTGTAGGCATTGATAAAGAATGTGTACGGCAAATTTTACGTGACAATTTGAACATGCGAAAAGTGTATGCCAAAATGGTTCCACAAAATTCTCACGTTTGAACAACAAGCAGCTCGCAAAAATGTTTGTACTGACACTTTGGATGCCACTGAAAATGATCCAAATTTATTGGAAAGGATAATAACATGTGATGAATCGTGGTTTTTAACGTATGATTCGGAAACAAAGCGCCAATCCATGCATTGGAAGACCCCAACTTCACCGAGAGCCAAAAAATCAAGAATCAGCAAGTCAAAATTTAAGGCAATGATGATTTTTTTTTTCGATATTCATGGTATTGTATACCTTCACTTGGTTCATGAAGGTCAAACAATTAATCAATATTACAACCTTGAGGTACTTGGTAAACTACGTGAAAGAGTAAGGAAAAACGACCCGAAATGTGGAAGGACAAATCATGGGTTTTCTACCAAGACAATGCGCCAGCTCATTCCGCGTTACCTGTCAAGAGGTTCCTGGCTAAGTACAGTATTACAGTGTTAGAACATCCACCTTACTCACCAGACCGTGCACCGTGTGACTTCTATCTGTTCCCTAAGGTGAAATCTGCATTAAAAGGGACGAGATTTGAATCCGTGGAAGCTGTAAAAGTGAAAGCGGCAAGAGTCCTGAAGGAGTTGACAGAAGATGACTTCCAGCACTGTTTCCAACAATGGAAAATTTGCATGAAGCGTTGTAGGGATAGAGAAGCGGTGTATATTGAAGGTGATAGTAAGTAATTATGTATAAAATGAAAATAAAATTTTTACGTCAGTCTCGTTATTTAATAGCCACACATCGTACATGTTTTTACGTACAGAACATACTTCCGTTTAATTATCGAATTGTAAACAAAAATAGTGACAAAATGATTCTTTTTTGATAAACTTTCATTATCTATATTTCAGTGTTATTGCTTCGGTATTATGTAATTTTATTCCGTAATGAATAATGAAACATTTATTTTTTTCCACTGTGCAAGTTAGTTAGTTTGTATTGAGTGTTGTGTTTCAAGTAAAAGGGTGTATGTGTCAAAATTTTCTTTAAATCAAAGCAAGTATAATGAAACTGTTTTCGTTAGGAAAGCCAAAAATTAAGAAAACTGGTTCATCAGACTTTAACCAGCAAAGTCTGTTCAGCAGTTTCAAAATGGCGGCCATTTAAAAATCTTTAAAAACCCATAGCTTATTTTTGTCTTGAATATTTTTTTATAAAGATCTCATTTCACCGTCTTAAAATGCGCTAAAAAAACTGCATTTAAAGTTTTCAGAGTCTATTAAAATTAAGAAATTGCATTTGACGGCGGTCAAGGTTTATTATTGAATATCGAATGCAATTTGAAATTTTCAAATGCTAGTTTTAGTGTTGATTGCGATGATGAAATAGAATTTAAAAACAAGTTTTTATTTTTTTGGTATCAGCTGCACGCCTCCGATTATATCAAACCTTTGTGTAATTTTATAAAAGGTTTGGTCGACCTTCGATTGTTTTGTTGGCAGCGATCATTGAATATTCGCCGTAAACTAATAAAATAATCGACCAATCGATATTCAATAAACGATTTCTCGTTATAAATATGACGTAGCCGGTGACAATGTCTAGGCAGGCGTACTGTGTTTGAATAAACAATATGTGCTAATCTTTAGTGCGTTCACACTCCGATAGGTTGCGTTTTGGGTTGTAATGGTTTCGTTAATTTTTTTTTATTATGTCTTTATTATAGAGTCGTGTAGTTTTATTGTTCCTGGTATTTGGTAGTGATTAGCGGACTGTACTTACTTTAGAGAATATCGCAAAGGTTTTCTCGTGTTCACTTATTTCCTGAAAAATATAGTAATCGACCAAAAAAAAAATCAGAAGAGAGAGATTTCACAAAATCTGTTCAACAGGTTTCTCTTTAAAATTTGCCGTCATTAGAAATCTTTAAAATCTTTTTTTGCACATTGAGGCTATTATCGCCTCCCTAAATGTAAGTGTGAGTGTAAAGTGTTAAATTCGTAAGTGTAAGTGTGTGTTAGACTCGGGTACCAAAAGTGACGTATATATCCCCTGCGGGGATCTTTTAAAATAATAATAACTTTTTGCTAATGTTTTTGGAAATTGATTTTATCGTTAAAGTGTGCATAAAATATATTTTTTAGGATCTGTCTGTCTGTCTGCCTGTTGGTATATCGGTAACGGATCAGTATTAAATTTTTCGAAAATATTCTGTTTCTAATGGCTTGATAATGGAAACATTTAGGGTTGTTAAGAGAAAAATGTAATAGTACTTCAAGTAGACAACGTATTTTTTTAATAACCTATTGCGGGGGCACAATTTGAAATTATAAGTGACACTGAATTCGATTATACTAGCAGTTCAAAAAACATTAGACGTCGCAGTAAATAATTGATTGCCTTGCCTCTGCTCTACTGTTCTGCCAATTTAACTGATAAACTTAATATTTAGGAAAATTTACCAGTTATTGGACCAATTATATTGAAACGTTTACGCTTGTTCTCCTTAAAGCGAGCATAATTATGATAGGTCTTGCCGTTCAGCCAGTGTTACACGAAATATCCGGTAACTACACTAGTAATTTAAATCACAGACTGCCATCTTGAAACGGAAGTTATTGGGGGGAAATCTTCGTTTGGGCGTTATACAAACGTACCGAATTTCAAAACAATCGCTCCGTATGGCTGAAACTGCGTCGTTAAATCAGACGCGGCCATATTGAAATGGAATTAAACGGTAACAAATCTTACGCACGCGTCGTTTAAACTTTGTACAAAGAACGAAAATTCATAACAATCGGTCTGTGCGTTTGGCCAAAACTGCGTAAAACGCGTCATCACTAATCAGAGCGAAGCGAATCGAAAACAATTTCGTTCAGGCTTTAAACATAAACGTATGTTTTGCAGGTACCTTTGAATCAAATTTCAAAACAATCGGTCAATCCGTTTTTGGCCAAAACTGTCTAACAAACAAACACACAAACCAAATGCTGGACAGTTGTGATTTTAAACTTTTATATTACATTAAAAAAATTTTACATACATTAATTTTTTTGTGTTTAACGTCCGACTATTTTGCACACTTGGGCTAATGTAGACGATGGGATGATTTATAGCGTATGAAAATGCCAAGCCCTGGCCGGGAATCGAACCGGGTCCTCGCGGTGAAAGCCCAGTACGCTATCAACTAGGCCACCTAGGCGGCTATATACGACGTGTGTTCAGAAAGTAACGAGAATTTTAATTTTTTTGAACAAAATATTTATTTATTCTTCTACATTGATATTGTCGCCTTCAAAATAGTCCCCTTTGGAGATTATGCACTTGTGCCAGCGCTTCTTCCAATCCTCTAAACACTTCTCAAACTCGATCTTTGACTCGCCTTTAGTTCTTTCAGCGATGCGCTTTTAATGTCATCTACGACTGTAAAACGACGGCCCTTTAAAGTTCTGTTTATTTTTGGAAATAGGTAAAAGTCACACGGAGCCACGTCTGGCGAATATGGAGGCTGGGGTATTGTTATAGTACTGTTTTTGGCCAAAAATTCACGAACAAACAATGAAGTTTGAGCTGGTACATTATCGTGGTGCTAAAGCCATGAATTGTTTTTCCACAGATCCGGGCGTTTTTTCGGATTGCTTCACGCAAACGGCGTTAAACACTAGTGGCAGGAATTTGATGCATTAGCCATTTTTCGAGTCTTGTTCGACCGCACTTGTCAAGCCTTTTTCGGTCTTGTCGAGCCAGAATGCCTCCACTGGGATGATTGAACCATTAGTTTCGACATCATATCCATAAATCCATGTTTCGTCACCTGATATAATACGTTTCAGTAATTCTGCATCGTCATTGACTTCATTTAGTGACTCCTGAGCAACTTCCATTCGCCGCTGTTTTTGTCCAAAATTCAACAATTTTGGAACAAATTTTTCTGCCACGCGTTTCATACAAAAAACATTGGAAACAATGTCATGACATGATCCAATCGATATGCCAACATCATCAGCGACCTCTCTAATTGTGATTAGGCGATTGTTCGTAACCATTTCTTGCACTTTTTCCACGTTTTCATCGGTTGTTGATGTGCTGGGGCGTCCAGGGCGTTCGTCATCTTCAAAGTTTTCACGGACTTCTTTGAAACGTTTATACCACTCGTAAACTCTTGCTTTACGCATAGCAGACTCACCTTTGTTAACATTTCACACACTTTGTTACACTTTATTCCATTTTTTTACGCAAAATTTTATACAAACTCTTTGATCCATTTCTTTTAACAAACGAAAATCGCCGAGCTCATAAAAACACGTCTAATCTTAGTGGCTGTCACAGACAAAGTCAACAATGAAAACAGCTGAAAGTTTTAACATACTTCAAGGGCATGTATACCAACATAATAAAAAAAAAAATGTTTGACAATCGGACTCTCCAAGCCAGCGAAATTAAAAATTCTCGTTACTTTCTGAACACACCTCGTACATTAAAAATATGACACAAACTGTTTAACGACCCTTAAAAAAAAAGTGAACTAGAGTTTATTTCAAGATCTCGGGTTCTGGGACTTACCATGATGGCTGCTGCAGTAAATCATTTTTCCATTGCAAATTCGCTAATGTACAATAAACTAACGTTGTAAATAGATATCGGCCGACAATTGGACGGAAAACTTTCTGCATCAGAATTCTGTTTGTAATGTCGAGTTTGAACACAGGAAACCTAACTCGATTTACCACCGCAACCACACCGCACAAACTTTCTCACCTGTTACGCTTCATTACTTTCCCCGAGGTTTTAATTTACAACGAGACGGCGCCACCGTCGACCTGACTTACGTTTTTACACATCTGGAATTAAATTACACTGTCGGTGTAAATAATGAAATGTGTAGCAAAGAATTAGTGCAAAGTTACAGCTGTGTTGTCATCTCGGTGGGATGCTCGCTCGTACACGTTTTTTGAAGTTTTGTCAGGTTGGTAACGGAGTTTCGTTTGAGAAAACTTTTCGTGGTTTCCGGTTTTATTCGGTTGGTAATAAGCAACGGTTTTTGCGTAGATTGTTTGTCTGTACGGCAAAGTTAGGTACATTTTGAAAGTTTCTAGTTCGTGAATCTAATTTAACTGACTGATACGAGAATCAAATGTTATTAAAATAAATTATTTGTACGATGAGAAATTTTCTGATCCGTTTCTATAGGAAATTCAACGGATAATGTATAATTGTGTATTTGATAATTTTGATTCTGAAACGAGAGATCAGCGTTAACGTAAGGCGTAACTGCGTCCCGAACCCGCAAACTTGAGGCGCGCAGCTCGGAGATGCAGCAGACTGATTGGTGCGTTGTTCAGTTGTTGTTTTTATTGAACTATTGTTGGTCTCATTTGAATGTGATACACATTTCGAATATGTAGACCACTCACCCACACACACCCACACACGCACGCGCACACACACACACACACACGCACGCACGCACACGAACACGCACACACAGACACACACACACACATATATATATATATATATATATATTGCTTTGCACAAGTAGTTTAGGCTGTATAGAGCCGCCCAGACGTCTTGAAAAGTTAAATTAAATGTCTTCCCCTATAATTTCGACATTTTAGGTGAAAACTGTCTATGAAACAAGTTTGGTTCAACACAAAATATTGGTTTTCAGGATTTAAAAAATATTTTACATATATTTAAATCCGTGCACTTCAAGAAAGCGTTTTTTCAAAAATTCACCGACAGTTTGAGAGGTTTTTTTCGCCACGCGCCACTCTATCTTCCGCAGTGGCCCCGCAGGAAGGTGCAGACTAGATGCACCTATTGAGAGGATTTAGACGTGCCTCGCGGTACCCGAGTCTAACACATACTTACACTTGCAACACTGCACTTACGACTTTAAGACTTTACACTCACACTTACATTAGGGCGGCGATAATAGCCCCAATGTAATTAGAACACGCTTAAAAAGTCTTATTTATATTTTCGCATCAAATACGTTACAAAAGGTGCTCTTAAATCGAAAGTTACAATCGGTACAGTCCGCGTCGCGGTATTGCAGACGACAAGATAACCGATTTATCCATTGTTGTTTCGTACCGTAAAAGCGTGTGTTCTACCAATGCTGTTTTCTTTCTCTCTATTAAAACGAGTGAAGACATAGCATGTAGGGCGGTGTATTAAATACAGGGTGTCGCGAATTGCCGTTTCGGCGGGAATATTAATTAAACACGTGTTTGTAAACAAATACCGGGAACAGATTCACGGCGTAAACCCTGACATGTTAATTTGTTCCGCGTTAATTAGATTGCGAACCTGTGAAGCCCCCAGTCTGCGCGTTGGCTTGTGTTGAGTACGTGTAACGTTTGATCCTTTGTAACTGCTTAATTTGTGCAGGAACTGCCTCATGTACAGTTATATCCGCAGCGAAATTTGGTTCGAAAGCTTTGCAAACATATATCCGGTAAATCGGTGTGGTTCTTCGGAATCGATTTATCGAATTTTGATCAAATTTTGAGAGAGAGAGAGAGAGAGAGAGAGAGAGAGAGAGAGAGAGAAGGGAGAAAAATGAGACATAGGGAAGTGTTTGTGAGATGGAAAACGAAAAAGAGTGAGAGAAAAAAGAAAAGAAGATAAGTATGTGTTTGTCATAGAGAGATAGAAGGCAAAAAGAGAACGAGACATGAAGGCAGAAAGTAGATAAAGAGAGATACAAGGGAAAAAGAGAACGAAACATGAGGACAGAAAGTGGATAAAGAGAGATAGAAGGGAAAAGAGAACGACACATGGAGACTGAGAGAGAATAAAGTGAGATAGATGGGAAAAAGAGAACGAGACATGAAAACAGGAAGAGAATAAAGAGAGATGGAAGGGAAAAAGAGAACGAGACATGAAGACAGAAAGAGAATAAAGAGAGATAGAAGGGAAAAAGGGAACGAGACATGAAAACAGGAAGAGAATAAAGAGAGATAGAAGGGAAAATAGAACGAGACGTGAAGGCAGGAAGAGAATAAAGAGAGATAGAAGGGAAAAAGAGAACCGGATATAAAAACAGAAAGTGGATAAAGTGAGATAGCTGGAAAAAAGAGAACTAGACATGAAGACAGAAAGAGAAAAAAGAGAAATAGAAGGGAAAAAGAGAACAAGACATGAAGACAGAAAGAGGATAAGAGAGATAGAAAGGAAAAAGAGAACGAGACATGAAGACAGAAAGTGGATAAAGAGAGATAGAAGGGGAAAAGGGAACGAGACATGAAAACAGGAAGAGAATAAAGAGAGATAGAAATACTTATGTAAATTTATATGTGTGAAATATCAGATAAAAAGAGAAGTGTTTAGGAGGGAGAGAGAGAAAGGGAGAAAGTGATTTGTTTTGAGTCAAAGTTACAATCATTAAGTCTTTTGTTCCACTTGACCTCGCAACAACATATAATGAAAAGAAATTAACTTATAATTGAATAATAAAAATGAAATTTACAGGTTGATAATTATAATTATTAATAAAAAGAACTACTCTCATTAAATAAAATATTTTATAAACGCAACAAAAATTGAAAAAAAGGTAGAAAATAATTAATGATATATTTGAATAAAACAAAACAGTGTTGCACTTTGAATAAAGCAAAACACAAGTGATCACTTGAATATAAAAACATACATTCATACAACACGCTTAGAGAAACGTATGAATAAACCTGTTTATATACACATCCTGAACAGATACCAAACCGTATCAAGTTTGTAATATTTTAAAAGCAGAAAACAGTGCTCAGCCATTAATTGACTTCAGGGAATCTGTAACGAGTTTTATGTCGATACCGTGAGAGATTTGTTGCACATAAAATCTACGCTTGGGAGAGAAGTGAGGGAGAGAGCTAATGAACTACTGTTCTTGACGTACGAGGTGTGTTCAGAAAGTAACGAGAATTTTTAAATTTCGCGGGCTTGGAGAGTCCGATTGTCAAACATTTTTTTTATTATGTTGGTATACATGCCCTTGAAGTATGATAAAACTTTCAGCTGTTTTCATTGTTGACTTTGTCTGTGACAGCCACTAAGGTTAGACGTGTTTTTATGAGCTCGGCGATTTTCGTTTGTTAAAAGAAATGGATCAAAGAATTTGTATCCAATTTTGGGTAAAAAAATGGAATAAAGTGTAACAAAGTGTGTGAAATGTTAACAAAGGCCTGTGGTGAGTCTGTTATGAGTAAAGCAAGAGTTTACGAGTGGTATAAGCGTTTCTATGAAGGCCGTGAAGACGTTGAAGATGACTAACGCCCTGAACGCCCCAGCACATCAACAACCGATGAAAACGTTGAAAAAGTTAAAGAAATGTTTATGAACAATCGCCGAATCACAATTAGAGAGGTCGCCGATGATGTTGGCATATCGACTGAATCATGTCATGACATTGTTTCCAGTGTTTTGTGTATGAAACGCGTGGCAGCAAAATTCGTTCCAAAATTGTTGAATTTTTAACAAAAACAGCGGCGAATGGAAGTCGCTCAGGAGTCACTAAATGAAGTCAACGACGATGCAGAATTACTGAAACGTATTATAACAGGTGACGAATCATGGGTTTACGGATATGACGTCGAAACTAAGGCTCAATCGTCCCAGCGGAGGCATTCTGGCTCGCCAAGACCGAAAAAGGCTCGACAAGTGCTGTCGAATGTGGAGGTTATGCTCACTGTGTCCTTCGATATTAATGGCATAGTGCATCATGAATTCCTGCCACCAGGTGAAACGGTCAATAAGGAGTACTACCTACAAGTTCAACGCCGTTATCGTGAAGCAATCCGGAAAAAACGTCCGGATCTGTGGAAAAACAATTCATGGATTTTGCACCACGATAATGCACCAGCTCACGCTTCATTGCTTGTTCGTGAATTTTTGGCCAAAAACAATATTATAACAGCTTCCATATTCGCCAGACATGGCTTTGTGTGACTTTTTCCTATTTCCAAAAATAAAGTGAACCTTAAACGGCCGTCGTTTTACAGCCGTAGATGACATTAAAAGCGCATCGCTGAAAGAACTTAAGGCTATCTCAAAGATCGAGTTTGAGGAGTGTTTCGAAGATCGGAAGAAGCGCTGGCACAAGTGCACAATATCCAATGGGGACTATTTTGAAGGCGACAACATCAATGTAGAAGAATAAATAAATATTTTATTCAAAAAATTAAAATTCTCGTTACTTTCTGAACACCTTGTAAGGTGTTCAATCTCGACTCCGTGTTCAGTCTTATCCGTGCAGTCTCGTTACCAAAGTAGCGCACAAAGTTAATACACCACTTCTGTTACGTTAAACAGATCCGACCAAATTTCCCGTCGGTGGTTCAGTAAGCAAATCAATTATAAAGTCGTGTTTCCTTCAAATATTTATTCTCCGCGATCAATAACCTATTAAGTATTCCTTTACCAGACCGCAGTCGAAGATTGAACACTGTTTTCTCGCAAAGTGTTTTTTCCACAAATATCAAAATGCACTCCAAATTATTCTAACCCAAAGGGATGTGTCTGAACAAAAGTAGTCTTTGTCGTCATAGTTATCCAGTAATGTCTTCACTCCTGCCGCCTGACAGCCAGTTGTCCCGTCACTGAACTTCTAGACTGCCTCTTGACCTACTTCTACCCCAAGCTTTTATTCAAACTTCTCTCCTATCTCTGTATATTATTTCTCAAAGGTGTTTTGTCGGTATGAAATATCTCCCTTAATACTATAACAAAGTGAATGTTTCATGCGCCATTTTGAAGATTATCTTCCTCTCTGATAACGAAAAATAAATAAATATATTAAAATTAACGTTTTCGTTAAAAAATAACGTTTTTAAAACATGGAAGCCTATGAGGTTTCTAAAAAACCCCAACGGGGCGTTTTTTCACGTGAACGTTATACGTGTCTTTTTCACGAGTTAGTAAGTTTATTGATAACTTTGTGTTGAAGTTTTATACGGGCAAATGTGAACGGTGATCACGTCATATCCTCCAACATTGCTTTAAAAGAATTTTTGTGAAATTAATTTTTTTTAAAATGGAAAAAATACTGTATATAACGTTAATATCATTTAGAATAATTTACCCCGCAGGGAGGTGCAGACTAGCTGCACCTATTGAGAGGATTTAGACGTCCCTCGCGGTACGCGAGTCTAAACACACTAACAATTGCAACACTACACTTACGACTTTAACACTTTACACTCACACTTACATTTAAGGAGGCGATAATAGCCTCAATAAACTTCTCGCCTTAAAAAAAATTAGAATAATTTACATTTTGTTACTGTTTGTTATAATAAATTATTTTGTATTAACAAATATTTATATTTACTGATTTCCACTTTATTCTATTACGTAACTGACCAATGACCGTGCGAAGTCAATGGTCAACCTACTGTGTATAACAACAGGCGGTGTGTCAGCAGTTTCATAATTTTTCTTGATCTTTGTCAATAATGTTTATTTTGTTTTTGTTTTTGTGGATTAACAGCGACTCTGTGGCCCCCGACAGGTCAGCTATAAGCTTTTTGTGTACCCCTATCCCTTCACCTTAAACTGTCGCCAGTGCCTTTAACGAGCTCCAGAATCGTGTGTAAGGTTGAACTCCTGATCTGGTTGCTAAGGTCTAAAGAGTCTCCTTCTTTTCGCCTCTAGGACGTCGCAATCAAAAAGCATATGTGCTGCAGTTTCAACACCCTGCCCGCACAAACAACACTCAAGCGAGATTTGTAACAATCCCACCTTATGTAGATGGTTCCGGATGTGGCCGTGTCCGGTGATCATGGTAACGACCTGCCTCAGTGACCTCCTGTTAAACTGAACAAGTGTCCTTGACAGTACAGGGTCTGGTCCCGAGAGAAGGCGTTTCCCCAGTCTTTGGCCAGGGAATTGTCTCCATCGTTTGATGTGTTCATCCCTAGCCCATTTCCTTACTGCTCCTCTCGCAGTTGTGCCACTAATGCCGCACGAGGGCTCTGGTCCCACTAGTCGATAAGTCCAAGTAGTGTTTACTCTTTGGCTGTAACCTCTTTGCATTTAATTTTTTTTTTTGTGTTTAACGTCCGACTATTGTGCACACTTGGGCTAATGCAGACGATGGGATGATTTATAGCGTATGAAAATGCCAAGCCCTGGCCGGTAATCGAACCCGGGTCCTCGGGGTGAAAGCCTAGTACCCTATCCAGTAGACCACCAGGCGGCTATTTATATATATATATATTTATGTATGTATGTATTTGTGTGCGCGCGTGCGCGTGTGTATCCAAATACAGTTGTTCAGAGTTTTTGTCGCCACCCGCAAGATTTAAAAAGATACCTACTGCCCATCGTTTCACTTAGCCCCAACCTAACCTAGCCACATCATAACCTGACTGGGAAACTGAAAACAGTTCACCCGAGTACTGAACACAATAAAAATACTGCTGTGGTTCCAAACATCCGGTAAACATATTACTGTAGAGGCAAGATAAATACACTTAATAGTGTCTACTTTCATTGAACAGACTATACAAGTACCTTGTACCCATTTTGCCTATCCTGCCCCTTACATTTACTGCACTGTAGTAAACGTAACACAATATCTGCTCTTGAAGCAGGTATCATAACATCTGACCGCCTGTCTTCTGTTACCTAGGCACCCTAGCGTATAAACGTTAAGTTAGAGAAACCTTATCGCTAACGGATGCTGAAGGTCCAACTAGTAAACTGTAGTTCAAGGAACAATAGACCTCACAGTATATATATAAATTGATCCTGTACGCTATCAAACCTCTTTGCATTTAATATTTTTTTTTTGTGTTTAACGTCCGACTATTGTGCACACTTGGGCTAATGCAGACGATGGGATGATTTATAGCGTATGAAAATGCCAAGCCCTGGCCGGTAATCGAACCCGGGTCCTCGGGGTGAAAGCCTAGTACGCTATCAACTAGGCCACCGAGGCTTTTTATTCTTTAAAACTAATAATTACATTATAATTTTAATTACTAATACTTCACTGACGTCTCCCTTAATAAATCTCTAAGGGAGTTTTTACCCTCGAGAACAAAAATTTAATTAATTCTGTAGTGTTTTCTTACACACTACAATACCGGAGTGCCGACCGACAAATCTACATAATTCTTAATAGACTTCACTGAAATATGTTTTGTTGTTAAATAAAAGAGATAATATTTCGCAGAGGAAATCGAAAAAAACAAACCCATACCTTCCTTTGGGTCAGTTTTGTTTTTCAGTTCACGTTATTTCATACATGACCAGAACCTTCATATATTACTTCATATATTATTACGCATAACCTTAAGGAAAAACGAAACTGGATCGAGAGACAAAATAAATTAATCAGGTCCTTAATTACAGCAAAAATATCTGTAACAAGAAAAGTATGTCTGTAAACACCAAAGTTAGACATTACAAAACAGTAGTATTACCGGAAATATTATACGGTGGGCAAACATTATGGGATCCGACAGTTAAATATGGAGGAGGAAAAATAGAAACTGTTATGTAACATTGTATAGGAAATGTAACATTCAAGAAAGAGGGAGGATATCTTTCTTGGAGCATAAGGTAGAAACTGTATAGGGAAATGTAACATTCAAGAGGGAAGGTAAGGACATCCAACGACGAAGAAGTATACCAGAAGATAGAACCATTAACGGACGTCATCGGAAAGAGGAGAGGATATCTTTCTTGGAGCATATCCTGAGAATGAAAGAGAGAACCATTAACGGATGATTATTAGAAACTGTATAGGGAAATGTAACATTCAAGAGGGAAGGTACGAGGACATCTCCAACGAAGAAGTATACCAGAAGATAGAACCATTAACGGACGTCATCGGAAAGAGGAGGATATCTTTCTTGGAGCATATCCTGAGAATGAAAGAGAGAACCATTAACGGATGATTATTAGAAACTGTATAGGGAAATGTAACATTCAAGAGGGAAGGTACCAGGACATCTCCAACGAAGAAGTATACCAGAAGATAGAACCGTTAACGGACGTCATCGGAAAGAGGAGGATATCTTTCTTGGAGCATATCCTGAGAATGAAAGAGAGAACCATTAACGGATGATTATTAGAAACTGTATAGGGAAATGTAACATTCAAGAGGGAAAGTACCAGGACATCTCCAACGAAGAAGTATACCAGAAGATAGAACCGTTAACGGACGTCATCAGAAAGAGGAGGATATCTTTCTTGGCGCATATCCTGAGAACGAAAGAGACGAGACTTCTGAACAGAATTTTACTGGAAAAGGAAAACCCAACCCAAGTGGCTCAAACTGGCTATAGAGGACATGAAGGAACTGGGTATTGAAAGAAGAGAGTTGGAGGAGGAATACGGAAATTTCAGGCTGATGAAAGAGCGTAAAACGAAGTTGAGAATGACAGGATATCAACAGGAAAGAGAAGGTGATGTCCGAAGACGAGAGAAAAAATATATCTGACCGCACGGAATTAACAGCAAAAAGAACAGCCAATAAGAGAACGTAAAGTGGTACCCTAAGACCGTACAAGAAGGAAGAAGATATGACTAAAATTTGAACAAAATCTTATGAACATTTTTTGAGACCAAATAACAAATGTCAGAGTCTATCCACGTAAATTATTGGACCCAACTGAGCAAGGGAACGTTTTTGCAGTGTTTTTGTTTTTTTTTTGTAAACATTCGTTTTTTTTAAAGATAAATTCGCCGTTTCGAAGGTAACGTATTTAAACGTGCAGACACAAATTTTCACTCTGCGATAACGCAGGGAACAAAGCAAGGCGAGGGATGATTACAAGGGTGTAAACTACCCCCGTGTTCCGTTTGAATTATTGTTAGAAGGGCGGACAGCCAGACCGGCTGTAAATAAAAGATAATTTATAAATAATCCAATATTTTATCTCTAATCCGGTTTCGAAGTTGTTTTCTGAGTTTTTTAAACGAAAATACACTGTCAGTGACGTGTGCAGGGGCCGAAGGCGACAGGTTTTAGCGAATTTGCATTAGATGACGTGCTGTTTGGGGAGGACATCATGGTAAGACCCACGACCTTAAAATGACTGCCAATCCTAACCTTTACATTTGTGTGTGTGTGTGTGTGTGTGTGTGTGTGTGTGTGTGTGTGTGTGTGTGTGTGTTTAGTGCTCTCGAGTTCGCAGTTTTAATTCGATTTTATTCAAATTTGGCACAAAAATCGATTTAAATAATAACTTGGACGAGTTATTTTCAGTAAAATCCGTTCAGCCGTTTCAAAATGGCGGTCATTTTATAAGTCTTTTCAAACGTTTTTATATTACACACTTTTACACTCACACTTACATTTAGGGAAGCGATATTAACCTCAATGTGCTTTGCGCCTTAAAATAACAAAAGACTTAAAAAAAATGATTTCACCATCTTAATGGGCGTTAAAATCTGTATTAGTTACATTGAAAATATTCTTTAGAATTCTCAGTTTAAAACGTTTTTATATTTGTAGAGTTTAATGCCGGTTTCGACAGTGAAATCGGAATTTCAAGAAAAAAAAATAAGTTAAAAAAATATTGCTATAAATTCGCTTCAGCGAGACAGATGCGTGCATCGATTTTTTGTGTGCTTAACAGTTATAAGTAAACAAGTTATTTAGACTACATTAAAAAAAAACTTTTTATTATGACGTAGGCTTTTAAATTAAAAAAGAATGTGTGTGTGTGTGTGTGTGTGTGTGTGTGTGTGTGTGTGTGTGTGTGTGTGTGTGTGTGTGTGTGTGTGTGTGCGCGCGCGCGCTTGTGTGTATAGGGAAAGACATCGAAAATTAAACTTTTCAAGACGTCTGGGTGGCTCTTTATAGCCTACAACTACTTGTGCAAAGCAATGTGTGTGTGTGTGTGTGTGTGTGTGTGTGTGTGTGTGTGTGTGTGTGTGTGTGTGTGTGTGTGTTAGTGCTCTCGCGTTCGCAGTTTTAATTCGATTTGATTCAAATTTGGCGCAAAAATCGATTTAAATAATAACTTGGACGAGTTATTTTCAGTAAAATCCGTTCAACCGTTTCAAAATGGCGGTCATTTTATAAATCTTGTCAAACGTTTTTATATTACACAATTTTACACTCACACTTACATTTAGGGAGGCGATATTAACCTCAATGTGCTTTTCGCCTAAAATAATAATAAAAAAAACAACTTTTTTTAAAAAAGCGATTTCACCATCTTAACGGGCGTTAAAATCTGTATTAGATTGCAAATATTCGTTATGATTATTAGTTTAAGACGCTTTTATATTTGTAGATTTTAATGCCGGTTACGTCAGTGAAATCGGAATTTAAAGAAAAAAAATAATTTTAAAAAATATTGCTGTAAATTCGCTTCAGCGAGACAGATGCGTGCATCGATATATAACAGTTATATAAGTAAACAAGTTATTTAGGCTACATTTTTTAAAACAAAACTTGTTATTATGACGTACGCGCGGAAATATTTTATTTAGTCGTTATTTTCCCCTACATTTCCGTGCGCCGTTTAACGTTTGAAGGAACAAAAAATATCCCCGCAGTGGCAAAGTTCTCTAGCGAATTTAAGCTGCAAAAGTTTTAACAAGTTTCGAGATGTGTTCAATTGCGCAAACTTTTTAATTAGGTATGCGGGTCAAGTTCGGACTAATCTAGAGCGGCCACCGGGCGTGATTAGGTATTACTAGGAGCCTTGTTTACACGGTTACGGGTATGCATGTTTATTGTTAGTTTTTTTTTGGTGTTTAACGTCCGACTATTGTGCACACTTGTGCTAATGCAGACGATGGGATGATTTATAGCGTATGAAAATGCCAAGCCCTCGCCGGGAATCGAACCCGGGTCCTCGGGGTGAAAACCCAGTAGGCTATCCACTACTAGGCCAAAAAAAGGCCATCAGTGATTGCTTTATAAAATGTTGATATTACTTTTTTGTTTGGCCTAGATGGGGTACGGTGGGGAGTAGCTTATTGTCAAAATCTTTAACGATTTTTTATTGTTTTTAAAGCGCCCTAAATCTTTTATAGTGATTTTTTGCTTTATCCATCTCCGTGGAAACTAAATTAGGCCTACGAAATTGATAAACAATTTCTCACTTAATTATATTGTAACAATTATAACTTAATTACACATTCTAACTTGATTATATTAAAAAAAAAATACGGTTTTGAGGAAACTGCCCACTCCTCTTTCTCCACGGTAATTTAGACTAATTTGTCAAAAATCAGTTCGCCAGATTTTGCTAAAAGTTTCGTCAAAATTATATATATATATATATATATATATATATATATATATATATATATATATATAGAGGATTTAGGAGGGTATAGCTTATATGCAGACTAATTTAACTACACCTATTTAGAAAATAGGATCTCGCCTCGGTATAGGCCCTCAGGATCCGGGTCGATTCCGGCGAAGGAATTTCATACGCTATAAATCATCCCATCGTCTTACAGTGTGCACAATAGTCGGACGTTAAAAAAATACTTACACTTACGACTTTAACACTTTACACTCACACTTACATTTAGGGAGGCGGTAAGAGCCTCAATGTGCTTTTCGCCTTAAAATATATATATATATATATATATATATATATATATATATATATATATATATATATATATATATGTGTGTGTGTGTGTGTGTGTGTGTGTGTGTGTGTGTGTGTGTGTGTGTGTGTCAGTGCGACTTTGAAATTATCGCCGATCTTGATCTTTTTGAGAGGTCGTCAAATTATATAATTAAAAAAATATGCTCAGCAGTTTCAAAATGGCGATCGTACCTGAAATTCAAGCTTTTTACGTTTTTTTTTTAAAATCAGCGTTAAAATCTGCATAAACTAATTTAGCACTTTGTATTTTCAAAATCAATTTTAATTTAGAAAATGAATTTGACGGCGGTCAAGGTTCCGATTTGACAAAATATACTGTCGTAAATTCGCTTCTATCACGTCAGCGTGCCGCGATTACAGTTTTTCGCGTTACGACTTGGTGTAACACGGGGATGTTTGTGACAAGTGTTTTGTGTTGCACGAGTTATGCGCCCTCCCACCCCCGCCTCCGCCCTAAGGGACTAGCTGCAATTAAAGCTTCACTAAAACACTGCAATACTTGGGCTGAACACTGCGGTAAACTTATATCAGCTCGTACGGCAACGCCGGGGAAGCAAATCGTGTCGCTTGTGCGGTACATTATTTGATTGTACAACACTTGTAACGTTCAATTAAATTAACGAAATCGTGGCACGCAGCTGTCTCGCTGACGCGATTTAAAACCGATTCCCCAAAATAATTTGTTTATATTACTATCTTTTTGAAACTCTGATTTCGTCTTCGTAAGCTTTCAAAATAATTAGTGTGGAAAACGAAACCGAGCCCTGACCGCCCGTCGTCGTTTTACTTAATTTCAACATATTTTGAAAATTTTCAATTTCTGTAGATTCTAACGCTGGTGGAATTATATGTTCAAAAAAAAATTGTAAGAAGCGAGTTATGATTTTTTTAAAGATCTGAAATGACCGCCATTTTGAAACTGTCGAGCGGATTTTTCTGGGTAACGGATTTGTCGAAAAGGTTACCGAAATCGATTTTTGCGCTACGTTTGAATTAAATTAGACTAAAATTTAATTCAATTAATTCAATACGCGCGCGCAATAGAAACGTTCGACAACGTTTGTACGTCAGATAAACGTGTGTGAATGTACGTAATCTTTGATTGCGTACCAGGTAGAGTCTAAGGGTGTTTATCTCTTACAACCCTGAGGACCTCGAGCTGAATGAGCTTGTCAGTGGTCACTCGAACTCATTTGGGGAACCAGTCAATCGAATTACAGTAGCTGCAGTTGAACAATAGATCCTTTAGTCGGGTTGCCAAAGATCCATCTATCCAACCTTACTGTAACATGCCCACTGCAATTATAT
>CM040186.1:8354331-8376831 GCA_022606455.1 Callitettix versicolor | reverse complement strand
GAGGTCGTTGAAATTTCCATAATAGAAGTATTAAAACGAAGTAAATTTAACCAAATTTAATTAAATTAGAATAATTTGAAATATTAACCTTATTTGAAGACATTTTCAAAGGTTGTAAATGAAACAAAGGCCTTTAAGGTCTTTAAACTATCTCCACTGTGCAAACATTCCACAAATTTTCGCGGCACGTAGCCGTTTCGTTGACGTGATAGAAGCGGATTGCCAGCAATGGTTTTCTTATCTTCAGCGTTTTTGAAAACGTAATTTCACCACCAAAATGAGCAAATTTTATCGGCCCATCAATTTTAGGCGAACACTTGAAGTTTAAAATGCAAGAAAATGAACCCTGACCGCCGTCTCATTTGTTCCCTTAATTTCAACGGACTTTGAAAATTCAAAACGCTGATTTATGTAGATTTCAACGCTGATTGCGACGGTGAAATATAGTTTTTATAAATTTGTAAGATAAGAAAAGTTATGAACTTTCCGAGACTTTCAATGACGCCATTTTGAAATTATCGAACGTATTTCGTCGGCTAACGAACATGTCAGAGTTATTACCAAAATCGATTTTTATACCAAGTGTTGTATCAAAGCGGAGAAAAATTTATAATGTTAGGGATGCTAACTCCCCCCCCACACACACAACAATTTTTAAGGAATTTTCAAAATATTACCCGTAGAAGTCATAATCGGCGCTCATTTCAAGATTGCGCTTCTTGGTTGTTAATAGGTTATTTTTCAACGAAATGTCGCTAAAAAATCACGCCTACAAACGTCAATTTTTAGAAAAAACAGTTTGTTTTCTGTTATTACACACGTGGAGTAATTACAACTCGACGCGAGCGGAAGAAACGAAAGAAGTAGGGTAAGGTTCCCCGGGTGGAACAAACTGAAGGGATGATTTCCCTGAGGGGCGAGAAAGGGTGAGAACATTTTAATAAAACTGTGAAAGACAAAGTAATTGTAAAGATCAAGTTGATTGTTCTTAGAAAGTTAATGCAGTAATAAAATGTTGGAAGGTTTTATTGCGCCGCGTTCTGAGCGTAGCGAACGATTGTGGCCATATCGCTGTGCGGAGTCAACAAACAAGTGCAATGAAGTAGTAGTACCCAGCCGCCAGCACGAGGGCGCTACAGTACGTTATGTATTAGTTGGTGCGGTGCGTTACAGGTTATAGATGAATGTAGGGCATTTCCGTGCCAAATACTCTCTGAACCTTACAGTACATCTAATATTGTAAATTATACTTCTTAAAGGCTGATGGATAATTATATACAGTGTGACTGAAAATACCAGTAACCCAGTTCCTTCGTGAGCTTAGTAGATAGCTCCTTTATTCATCCTCCTCTTCTTAATCCTCCTGCTTCTCTTAATTCTTCTCGTCTTTCTCCCCTCCTCTTTCTCTTAATGCTCTTTCTCTTAATTTTCCTTCTTCTCTAACCCGCCTCCTTTTCTTAATTCTTCTTGTCTTCCTCCCTCTCCTCCTCTTAATCCTCCTCCTTTTCTTAATTCTTTTCCTCTTCCTCCACCACCACCTTCTCCTCTTCCTCTTAATTTTCCTTCTTCTCTTAATCCTCCTCCTTCTCTTAATTCTTCTCCTCTTCCTCCACCACTACCTCCTCCTCTTGATACTCCTCCTCCTCTTCCTCTTAATTTTTATTCTTCTCTTAATCCTCATCCTTCTCTTAATTCTTCGCCTCTTCCTCCACCACCACCTCCTCCTCTTGATACTCTTCCTCCTCTTCCTCTTAATTTTTATTCTTATCTCAACCCTCCTCCTTCTATTAATTCTTTTCCTCTTCCTCCACCCCCACCTTCTCCTCTTCCTCTTAATTTTCCTTCTTCTCTTAATTCTCCTCCTTCTCTTAATTCTTCTCCTCTTCCTCCACCACTACCTCCTCCTCTTGATACTCCTCCTCCTCTTCCTCTTAATTTTTATTCTTCTCTTAATCCTCATCCTTCTCTTAATTCTTCGCCTCTTCCTCCACCACCACCTCCTCCTCTTGATACTCTTCCTCCTCTTCCTCTTAATTTTTATTCTTATCTCAACCCTCCTCCTTCTATTAATTCTTCTCCTCTTCCTCCACCACCACCTTCTCCTCTTCCTCTTAATTTTCCTTCTTCTCTTAATCCTCCTCCTTCTCTTAATTCTTCTCCTCTTCCTCCACCACTACCTCCTTCTCTTGATACTCGTCCTCCTCTTCCTCTTAATTTTTATTCTTCTCTCAATCCTCATCCTTCTCTTAATTCTTCGCCTGTACCTCTACCACCACCTCCTCCTCTTAATCTTCCTTCTTCTCTTAATTCTTCTCCTCTTTCTCCACCTCCTCCTTTTCCTTCTCCACATTCTCCTCCTAATATTTAATCTTCCTCCTTCTAATCCTTCTTCTAATTTTCTTCCTCTTCTTTTACTTCTACACCACCTTTTATTCATCCTCCTCATCTTGATCAGGTTGGAAATATGCCAGCCGCTCGCTCCTAATCTGTGTTTACGCCTACTTACAAGTAATGTGGAACGTACTATAGTACAAAGATATTAAGGAGAACTTCATTGTGCACTAAGCAGAATAACTAAACATTCGCGCAGTCGCTGTTACGTAATTGAAGCGAATTTTTAAAAATTACAATAAAAGAATAATTTGTATATAATTTAACATGTTTTGACTTTTTTCTTAATTTGTACGTCAAAACGCTTTATTAAATGCTCAAAAGTAACAGTACAAAGTATTAAAGTGCGGAACTTTGAGGGAGTTCGAAAAAATGAAAAAACAAAAACGATTCGTATAACCTTAAATCTACTCCGGCGCAAGCAACGTGTTTTTCATCACGCAAACGATTAATTTAATGCGTATTTTTAATAATAAAAAACAGAAACTTTTTCAAAAAAGTTGCGGACTTTGGATTAGTGCCGCGAGAAGTGAAAACTGGTATAAGTAATATTCGTTAAATAATTTAACTTCCCAAATTTAGGAAATACACGCTTTTAAAATTAACATTAACAACAACACATAACCTCAATTAAAATGATATGGAAGCAACAGCTGTTGTGCAAAATCAGCTGTTTAGAAGTACTCTTAATCCTCCTCATTCTCTTAATTCTTCTCCTCTTCCTCCACTACTACCTCCTCCTCTTGATACTCTTCCTCTTAATTTTTTCTTCTCTTAATCCTCCTCCTTCTCTTAATTCTTCTCCTCTTCCTCCTTCGAGTCTGCATATATACAAGAATAATTATACGCTGTGAGGTATGCGTTACGGAATCAAGCGTGACGCGAATGCTAATGTTTAAACCCATGTTTTGTCAACTGCGACCATAAAGTTTTGACGTCAGGAAAAAAAAATTAAGAACCTAACACGGCTGTGCGTGAAAAACAACACGTTTTCCTTTGACCTATTGTTTTGAAATTTGGTACAAACGTATCTCGTGTAAAGCACAAACGAAGTATATGCAAGATTCTCCATTTACTTCCGTTTCAAAATGGCGTCCTCTGATTTAACGGTAACGCGTGCAGTAGCTAGCGATTCCCTGTAATACTGGCTGAACGGCAAGACCTATCGTAATGTTGACCGTTTCACGGATAAGGAGCGTAAAATTTCTGATAATGTTGGTCCGGTAACATTTCCCGCTAAACGTTATTGACTTTACAAGCTTTACTTTAACATTCTTTGCCGACAGGTTGCGCCCCGCTCGCCCACCTTGATAACTGTAATCGCTTCACGCATCTTGTTAAAGTAATGGAAAACATTTTTTCAACATTAAATTGAAGTGAAAATTTGTATAGGCGCGCTTGACCAGCCAGAGAATTTTAGCTTTTTTGATGACGATAAATTGAGCTGATGTAAGGTTTTAGCCGTCACGGTTATGCGGTCTGTTTCGTTGGGGATAAATCGAGCTGGCATGTAAGGTTTTGACCGTCACGGTTACGCAGTTTGTTTTGATGAGGATAAATCAAGCTGGCATGTAAGATTTTGGACGTTACGGTTACGCTTCTGTTTTTATGGGGGATAAACCGAGCTGGCATGTAAGATTTGGCCGTCACGGTTACGCATTTTGTTTATCGGTTAAATTGGCGGAAAAGGTCACGCATCAGAGCGCTGTCGCAGAGCGGTGGCCAAATAATTAATTAAACACGTATTGTAAGGTCTGATATTCTTTAAAAATTAACTTAAAATAAAAAAAAACACGTGTAGGTAAAAAATATGGAAGTTTCAGAGTTTAAAATAGCTGATTCTATTGTTGAACAGAGACTTCACAAAGTCGCCGCTGTTTACTTGTAAATTTGTTTATCACATGAAAAGTGATGTGATTGTGTTTCACAAAATGCGGGCGTGAAAATAAATTGAATAGTCATGTAGTAACCCCTTCCACCCCCCGGTGTTCACCCCTCAACCCTTACTGTGACCTGTGTTGTTATATAACGATGTGTTGTCCTCACCAGTCGTTATAACTCGGCACTTCACAGCAAAAACGTACATCTCTTACGTAGAAGGTGTGAAAGCAAAGCACTAACTTTCCCAGATACGTTAGGAATATTACAGAAAAGTACAAAAATATGATCGTATTGAATTATTTTATCAGACCTGTTGAAATTAAGGTATTAAATTAAACGGCGAACAGGGTTCATTTTGGTATTTTTAATTTAGGTTGATTTGGAAGATTTAAACGTAAATAAATACAGTTTTAACCCTAGAAGCGCTGAACGACTTATAAGTCGTTTAAAATCCTACCTGTAAGTGATGAGCGAGTCGTTGAAAACACCGTTACCTTAACACACTGTTTTAACACATTTATCCTGTTGCAATCTTAACAAAACAAATACCTGTAGAAAGTAAAGATTCTAAGCTTTATTTAGCATGTTCTAGATTTATGAAATTTGTATATAAATTGTTACAATAAATGCATAAGTAAACACACTAATTTGTAGTACTCGTCTTTGCTTCTAAGCGTCCGCCATATTGCCTGTTTTCAAACTAATATTTGACCTAGTAAATAATTTTAAATAGAATTGTGGTTGGTATAGTTTGAAAGATTGATCATTTCTCTTTAATTCATCTGTTGAATATTTTACCTACGAAATATAGTTCTGTATCTGTGATTTTTCAAACCGTGGTCTACAAGCGAAGTAAGAAACGACGAAATTACAGAGGTCCAAAAACTCCTCGATTTCTAGTTATGTTTCTTGTCATAGATCAACTATTTTCTTTACAATTGTAAAGTGAAAGTTTCACTACAAAGTGATATATTGGCCATAGACTAAACCGAAAGGCCAAGCCTTTTTTTGTCCTGAAATATTGGTCATTTTTCGTCCGAATAAGGATCAGTCCGCCATTATGTGCCGTGCATGAAAGTGTTTGTTATTTCTCGTCGTAATTTTGATATTTGTGATGTTTTTGTTGTTGTTTAGTGTTTGTAATTGTATAAATATTTCTTATTAGACAATAACGAATATAGATTGTAAAATTAAGAATTGTTTTTATTTAAATATATGCGATAAAAGTGACTTAACGTCTAAACTAAAGAATTTTAGGGTTATGTTTACTGCGTAAATTAAACTCATTTTCGAAATTACAATTTTTGTAATTTTTTTTAAAAGTGAAAACTGTTAGTTATGATATATGTTATTAATCAGTGGTTCTTTTTCTTCAAGAAAGTATAAAAATATGTGTATTTGTTTCAGTTTACATACTGTTTTACACAGCTAAATGTTACTTGGCGATTTTCAAAAATTGGTACTCAGAGTCTTTTTACGTTTCAAACATTAAAACTTATAAAACAAACATATGTTTGTGTATACCGTTTTATTTACAAATAAATTTGAAAACTTTTGTATATTTTGAAAAAAATTACAAAAATTATTTTTATTTTTAAATGGGGCTCTAAGTTGATTGTTTTATTTCACACAAAAAGTATATATTCCAACGGTAATAACTACCTTTAAAATGTTTTTGGAATTTTCACTTGAACCATCACTGAATTTCATAGTTCTTTCAGAAAATAATGATATACAACTCTTTAAGCTTTAAACAGAAATTGTATTTTTATTTGAATTTCAAACATCACCGTGCACAGTACAAGGAAAACTGCTTACACTTCGCTGTGTTCTGCATTACACTGTTAGGGTTAAATATTGTTTGTGATGGTGAAATCAGAAATCACGAAAAAAATGCTAAAAAAAAAAGACACTTTTTTAAGAAATTCCGTAATATGACGTCAGAGAGACAACACGTATTAGACAGGTTAAGACGGCGGATCTTCGTTTATTTGACGCTAAGCTTGTGTAAGTGGATAACCTCTCCGAGGGATACTTGTACATCCCCTGATTGAGGTAGACGCAAATCCCCTGCGCTCTGTTCAGAAGACAGACAGACAGACCCGGTGTGTGTTGGTAGCGATGTTATCAAACATCTTGTTTAGACGTGATTAGGTGCAGTGAAATTGAACTGTGTACGATTGATTAATCGCGGCACGCAGCTGTCTCGCTGACGTGATGCAAGCGAATAAGTACTAATATCACAGTGCCTGTTCACTGTTAGATATTTTATAATCTGATTTTTGCCATTGCGAAAATGGACCTTGACCGCTTTAATTAATTGAAAATGTTAATTCTTATCGCTGATTGCAATGGTAAATTTATAATTTTACTGAGTATGGAAAAATTATATTTCTTTACAAAATTTGGGGAACCGCCATATTGTAAAAGAATTTGTTATTTGAAAGAATTTTGTTTAATAACAAATTCCCCGCAGGGTGATGCAGACTAGCTGCACCTATTGAAAGGATTTAGACGTTCCTCGCGGTACCCGACTCTAACACACACTTACACCTACAACACACACTTACGACTTTAACACTTTACCTCACACTTATATTTTGGGAGGCGATAATAGCCTCAATGTGCTTTTCGCCTTAATATATATATATATATATACCCCGCAGGGGATTGAAGACTAGCTGTACCTATTGAGAGGATTTAGACGTCCCTCGCGGTACCCGAATCTAACATACACACTTACAACATTACACTTACGACTTTAACACTTTACACTCATACTTACATTTAGGGAGGCGATAATAGCCTCAATGTGCATTTCGCCTTAAGATAACAAATATATACCCCACAGAGGGTTGCAGACTAGCTGCACCTATTGAGAGGGTTTAGACGTTCCTCGCGGTACCCGAGTCTAACACACACTTACACTTACAACACACACTTATGACTTTAACACTTTACACTAACACTTACATTTAGGGAGGCGATAATAGCCTCAATGTGCTTTTCGCCTTAAAATAACAAATATATATATATATATATATATATATATATACACCCTGCAGGGGGTTGCAGATTAGCTGCATCTATTGAGAGGGTTTAGACGTCCCTCGCGGTACCCGAGTCTAACACACACTTACACTTACAACACACACTTATGACTTTAACACTTTACACTCACACACATTTAGGGAGGCGATAATACGAGCTTCAATGTGCTTTTCGCCTTAAAATAACACACACACACACACACACACACACACACACACACATATATATATATATATATATATATATATATATATATATATATAGGCTATATATACCCCGCAGGGGGTTGCAGACTAGCTGCACCTATTGAGAGGATTTAGACGTCCCTCGCGGTACCCGAGTCTAACATACACACTTACACTTACAACACTTTACACTGATATTTACATTTAAGGAGGCGATAATAACCTCAATGTGCCTTTCGCCTTAAAATTAAAAAAAAATAATAAATTGGTTCAGGATATTACTGTATAAAGTACAGCTTTTTAGGGGGGGGCTGAATGAGTATAATAATATCTGATAGAGTTTGGGTAATATTTTTACACTGTTTTTATAAAATATAACATACTTTTGAATATTTGTTTTTAAATTTAATTTAATTTTAAATGTTTTGTTTTAGGTAAGAAGCAACTGAAGTGTGTTTAACACACAGTGCAGATATATTTTCTGTAAGTATTGTAATTTGTAAGAGTTAATTTAATTGTAATTTCTAAGAGGTTATTACTAAAATATTGTAAAAAATCGTGTGTAGGAACATCGAAGTACATCATCGCGAATTGTCGCAATAATATTTATAATTGTGATTATTTATAGCTGGATAAAGTAGATGTTATTTTACTGTCAAAAACAGCTGATTTTCTACAACAGCTGTTTCTTTGTTATATCAGCTGGTAACGTTTATAAAATAAAAACCTTTATCTATCGTTTTTTTTTTGTACAGTGTACTATCTCGTTTAGAGAAATATTAAATGTGTTAAGAAAAAGGTTTACACTATGTAACGGAGCCCTCAAAAAGTGATCTTGATGTCAGGATCGGTGCTCATTTTCAAGCGCTGATTTTCCTACGGAAATTCGTTAGTTTTATCTTATCGAAATTAAAACTTTTCATTCGCCCGATTCGAAAATTTTTTATTGCGACTAAGAAAAAAATATTCTCAGGTGAATTTATTTTTACGATCACTAAGAAATGTTTCCGATATCAATTAACGCGGTAGCGTTCCGCCCCGCCAAATCGTCCATACTGTCGCAGTTTATGTATACGGGGGAGAAGGTAAGGATTAGCAGTTTTCTGGTATCCGTAATTTAGAAATAAAAATTTCTATATAATTGGTGGTAAAAAGTTTTAAAAAACGTAGTAGAGCCGCCTCGGTGGCCTAGTTGATAGCGTACCTATCGGGCTTTCACCCCGAGGACCCGGGTTCGATTCCCGGCCAGGGCTTGGCCGGAATCATACGCTATAAATTTTCATAAATTTTTCATACGTATAAATCAATCATCCCATCGTCTGCATTAGCCCAAGTGTGCACAATAGTCGGACGTTAAACACAAAAAAGTAATAATAAATTAAAATAAAAAATAAAAAGCATAGTAAAAAATGTTCGAAGTCGTACATCTCGACATACGTTAACCTTACAAAATATTTTTCTCTCTTTTAATGTGTTTTTCTCTAACGTCAATCATAATTGAATTGTCGATAAAAAATCAGCTGTTACCCGTTATTTTATTTTATAAAATAAAATCAGCTGTTATAGTAAGCTATGGCTAGACAGTAGCCTATCTTTGGCCACAACTCCGTTATTTAAACTAGAAAATGGATTAAAAAAACCGTTTTATTTTGTTCATTAAAAAAAAAAGAAAAATATTTTGTTTCGCATTTGTTTTGTAAAACCAATTAATTTCGTGATATCAGAAAACGTTAAATAGCCGCCATTTTGGATTGAGTAAAGGAGAATGTTTCTCAAGTACTGTTTGTAACATTGAGTAAATATTGTTAGAAAAGATTTGATTTTTCAGGTTAAAAACCCAATATGGCGGCTGGAATGGAAACCAAGCGTTTTGGAAAGTGCGTTTTTATTATTTTCACGGGTAAAACACGATCTGAAATTGAAACAATACGGTTGATTAATCGCGGCACGCAGCTGTCTCGCTGACGTGATGGAATCGAATTTACAATAAGTATCGCAATAACTGTTCACGATTAGATTTTTTGCTAAACTTATTTTGCAATTGTATTCAGCATAAGATATATTTTTAATTTTGAAATTAAATTGAAAATACGAAGGGTGATTCCTTCTTCGTGGAACACTCTGTATAAAGAAACAAATCCCGGATTTTCGTGGGATTCACTCACGAAATCCCACGATTTATTTATTTGGAATAAAAAAATAAAGGAATGAATGAATGGATGAAGAATGAATGAATGAATGAATTAATTAATTAATGAATGAATGAATAATTGAATGAATAAATGAATGAATAAATGAATTGAATTTGAAAGAATAAATGAAAATGAAAATGAATGAATGAATGAATGAATGAATGAATGAATGAATGAATGAATAATTGAATGAATAAATGAATAATTGAATGAATGAATGAATGAATGAATATATATATATATATATATATATATATATATATATATATATATATATATATATATACTAATTAAGCGTTAAGGACACCTTGAAGCAAACACTGACCTTGAAAACATATGAGACGTTTGCGCGAAACAAAAACAATCGTAATATATTTTAAAGGTTGGAGGTAAGATAAGGAGACTGTGTTTTATTGATAATCGATTTGGAACAAATCGAAAACACGGACGCCGGAGTTGTAAATGCTTCCATGAGTAATAGATACAAACTTTGCACTGGTTTAGAAATAAATCTTTAGTGTTCGTTATTATTTTATTTGTGTTTCTACTCTGTCTTGTTTGAGAAATAATTTCACACTGCCCCCGCCTTTGGCCTCGATTTTTACGACTGCATCACGAGTCGTTTACCGACCTTGTTGGTTTCAGTAACACTGTCAAGTACATTTTGCTCCGGTTATCGGTGCACGCAACTGTCTCGCTGACGTGATAAAAGCGAATTTCCAAATGTATATTTTTTTTATTTACATCAACCTTGTCTTGGATTCTGATTTCACCATCGTAATCAACTGTAATGCTTCATATTTAAAATTGAAAATGAACCCTGACCGCCGTTTTAAATTCGATGTCATAATTTCAAAGGGTTTTGAAAATGCATAAACATAATTTACGCAGTTTTCAAAGTTGATTGCGGTGTTGAGAATCTGATTTTCAGAAAAAATTGTGGATTTTTAAAGATCTGAAATGGCCGCCATTTTGAAACTGTTGAACTGATTTTTTGATTTAAAACTTTTAACGACACTCCGAATATTGATCTAATGTTCCGAGTTGGCGTTCAAGTCCCGGGTGCGGGTCTTACCATGATGGCAGACCAATAAGTTTCCAACGGGGATTCGCTAAAAGACCGATATTATTTGTTTTAACATTTACAAATTTAAATGTTAAATTTCAAATTTCCCTGTCACTCTAGGTATAAAAACCTGTTTTTAGTTCCGCGGTTTCGGAACGTTTTACTTTGATAACCGACCGTCGCTAGAGACTAAACCGATCGACCGATTTTAATCAAATGTAGCGTGTTAGCCTTGCTCAGATATCAGTAAATAAATCCCATTGAAAAATTAGCTATTGGAGAGGCCATCATGATAAGATCCAGACCAATTTTAGAACAAATCGCAATATTACATCGATTTGATTGAAATTTGGTTCGAAAATCGATTTTGATTACAGCTTGGACGAGATCGTTAACCAGCAAAATTTGTCAAATAATTTAAAAATCATATTTCACCATCGTAATTACCACTAAAACATACATAAATTAGCATTTTGAATGTTCAAAATACGTTTGAATTAAAAAATAATAACTTGACGGCGGTCAGGTTTCATTTTTATATTGTCAAAAGTTTCATGTTGATTATGATGATGGAATCAACATTTACAAAGAGTTTAATACATGAAAAAAATACTTTTTGGAAATTCGCTTCCATCACGCCAACAAGACAGCTCGCTCTGAAAATTGCAATGCGAAGTAGCGCTATGCTATTATTTTCCCTAGTTTTTATCCGGTTACTCGTATATAAAAGTAATTTTACGGATTACCCTTTAGACGCTAGAGTGTGTTACAAATAGACACGTTGTTAAAGTACTTCCAGCTGAACACTAACGTCTCCAGAGTGTAACTTTAAAAGAAAATACAAAACTACAGATATCCTTGTTTTATTAATCCCAGTACTGGCGTGGAATCCAGAACATCTCACTTGGGACTGTAGTCTACTTGGTGCAGTACACGCTACACGATGCTTTGTCTTTGAGGGTAAGGTCCCTGCTACATGTTGCTGCTTCTTGTATGTATGACGTCATCCGGAACTAAGTTCTTATAAGTTGATAATGCATCATAAAAAAATATCTATGGCTGTTGGGCATTTATTAGTGCTAGGATGCCAAATATTCTTCGAGCTTGTATTCTAGATTCAAAGTTCTGATCATTACGGCAGAGGCAGCTGAAGTGAGCAGCTGATGGGTTTAGCGATCCCACCGTACCTCTAGCTCATACTGCTCTCACTCATTCACTCTACGTAGTGTAAAGCGACCCGTGCTGATGAGTGAATGACACGGTATGTCAAACCAAACGTTGGGATACCTGGCGACTTCCCAGTGTACCTTAACCACTTTGTATAGGCAGACCTCATTTCGCTAGATACTCGTGGGAACAACATGAGTAAGAATATGAAATAGAATGAGCGGTATCTCATCGTACAACAAAAAGCTGACCAAGTGAGCACAACATCCGTAATAATGGAAAGCAAAATTGAAAGGTAATTAGCAAGAGCAAGCATGTGCAGCCAGTTGATAGGCTTAGCGAGGACATTTGTTTTATGGTGGCGCTTGACCTTGAGCGGTCTAGCAAGTTTTGTGCTTACTGTCTGTGTGGGGGCGGGAAGGAAACAGCTCAGTCGTATTTAGACTTCTGCACCGTTTACGTAACATATTAGACGATAGTGTATACGTGGATATTCCCCCACCACAAGCTTATCCGCTTCTCTTTCAAGCGTCACGATAAAGCAAACGACCAAAAATTCAGACGATTTCGACTCTAAGTCTCCGTAAACATATTTTTAAAAACACAATGCTTTTCTAATACGTACTAAGATTTTCTGTTGGGTAATATCCTAGAACATTCTTCTCATAAAATTGGAAAATGTATAAAATAATATTGAACCGTACTCCAGGTTAAAGCACGTGTGCAAAGTTTCACGTAAATCTATTCCGAGGAAGTGTTTTCAAAAATTGATTTTATATTTTTACCTAAATAAACAGACAGACATTATGAGTGGAGGAAAACTTTGTGAAAAACTAAACGAAAATTTGTTTAATTTCTTAAAATTACTTCATTAAATTTTATGGTGATATTCCGGTGAGACAGCTGATGGGTTTAGCGATCCTACCGTACCTCTAGCTCAAACTACTCTCTCTACATAGCTTGGCTAACTGTAAAGTGTAAAGCGACCCGTTTACCCTAGCCATGACGACCTTCCAGTGTACCCTTGCAAGCAGTGCTCTGTATGGGCGGACCTCATTTCCTCAGTGGGTGTTCCCATAAGTGAGAATGTAAAACAGAATGAGCGGGACCTCATCGCACAACGAAAAGGTTGGCCAAATGGAGTAAAATCTGCTTAATAACGGTTACGAGAAAAAATTGAAAGGGAATTAGCAGAACAAGCATTTGCAAGCACCTCAACAATGAACTGGGAAGTCACCAATTAATTAGAAATGGGAAGTTACCCCCTTAAATACTCTAAAAATATTTTTTCCTTTTGGGATTAACATCGCCTCTGTGACCCACGACACGTCAGCTTAAGAGGTTTTCGTGCTATCACTTCATCTTAAACCGACTGCAGTGCCCTTAAATTGCTCCAGAATCTTGTGTAACGTGTCCTGATTGAACTCCTGATCTGGTTGCTGAGATCCAAAGAGTCTCCTTTTGGCCTCTAGGATCTTGCAATCAATGAGTATGTGTGCTGCGGTTTCAACACTCTGCCCGCACAAACGACACTCAGGCGAAACTTGTAACAATCCCACCTTGTGTAGATGATTTCCGGATCTGCAAATCTTAGACTTGACAAGAGACTAGGACTGAAGAAGGCTCTGTAACTGAGCATCTCACGAATGTAAAAACGAGGCGCAATGGATCTACTTTAGTAACCCCAGAAATACTTAAATAGGATTTGCTAGCCCACAGTACTGCACAAAGAGTCCATCGTATAGATCTGGATCCTAAACTGCTTCCTTCAATAAGTTTGAAGAGCCCACTGAATAGCTAATCCAGCTAGAGCTCCTCAGGGTCCTGGAAGACAGTCACCCTTCCGCTGGCAAGAGCCTCGCGATTGTAGATCATGTAATCTAGTTTCTTCATCCTTCTCTTAGTACATACAGTGCCTCCGTGGTGCATTCCTACCTGTTTACAGTGCCCCGCAGTGAGTTCCATGGTTTCTTTCTACCCAGGATCCATTCTGTCGTCTTAGTCCACCCGCAAGAACCTTTTTCAAAATACGCTTAATAGAAGCCTTCTAATGTGTTCTATGTAGGTCCACAAAGAAAACCTTTTCGGTAGCTCCGGTCGGATAAAATAAGCTACAGATCCCATCTAGCCACCGTGTCCGACTTGTTTCCTGGTAGTAACCAAGGAGTAGTTCTTTTCTTGAAATTTCTCTTTACCAATGTAAATGTTAATACAGCTGATTGAAAACACCTGTTTTTGTACCTGATTTCGTGCCGTTTATTACATTCCGTTGTGTAACGTGATACTAGAAAATAATACAATTAAATACAATACCCAGCGAATCGCTAATAGAAATAAATAATTTATGGCCGATAAAACGAAACGGAAGACATACCACGGGAATGAGATGTAAGTATCGATTCTGTATTAAATATTTACTGTTTGTTCGTTTTATTCTGCTTTCGAATTGTTTGTTTTCGATTGTAACTGTAGATAAACTGTAATCGGTGAGGATTTTGCAGCAGAAATTTAAGTAATCGCTACACGCAACTGTCTCGTTCAAGTGAGTATTCAAAGAATTGTTTTTTCGTCACATTGTTTTTGAAAATCTGTTTTTCCCGTCATAACATTAAAATCTGTTTTATTAGCGTTTTGAATGTTCAAATTAGGTTCAGAATAAATCCAGTAACATTAAAATCTGTTTTATTAGGGTTTTGAATGTTCAAATTAGGTTCAGAATAAATCCAGTAACATTAAAATCTGTTTTATTAGCGTTTTGGATGTTCAAATTAGGTTCAGAATAAATCCAGTAACATTAAAATCTGTTTTATTAGCGTTTTGGATGTTCAAATTAGGTTCAGAATAAATCCAGTAACATTAAAATATGTTTTATTAGCGTTTTGGATGTTCAAATTAGGTTCAGAATAAATCTATTAACATTAAAATCTGTTTTATTAGCGTTTTGAATGTTCAAATTAGGTTCAGAATAAATCCAGTTACATTAAAATATGTTTTATTAGCGTTTTCGATGTTCAAATTAGGTTCAGAATAAATCCAGTAACATTAAAATCTGTTTTATTAGCGTTTTGGATGTTCAAATCAGGTTCAGAATAAATCCAGTAACATTAAAATATGTTTTATTAAATGTTCAAATTGTTCAGAATAAATCCAGTAACATTAAAATCTGTTTTATTAGCGTTTTGAATGTTCAAATTAGGTTCAGAATAAATCCAGTAACATTAAAATCTGTTTTATTAGCGTTTTGGATGTTCAAATTAGGTTCAGAATAAATCCAATTACATTAAAATCTGTTTTATTAGCGTTTTGAATGTTCAAATTAGGTTCAGAATAAATCCAGTAACATTAAAATCTGTTTTATTAGCGTTTTGAATGTTCAAATTAGGTTCAGAATAAATCCAGTAACATAAAAATCTGTTTTATTAGCGTTTTGAATGTTCAAATTAGGTTCAGAATAAATCCAGTAACATTAAAATCTGTTTTATTAGCGTTTTGAATGTTCAAATTAGGTTCAGAATAAATCCAGTAACATTAAAATCTGTTTTATTAGCGTTTTGGATGTTCAAATTAGGTTCAGAATAAATCCAGTAACATTAAAATATGTTTTATTAGCGTTTTGAATGTTCAAATTAGGTTCAGAATAAATCCAGTTACATTAAAATCTGTTTTATTAGCGTTTTGAATGTTCAAATTAGGTTCAGAATAAATCCAGTAACATTAAAATCTGTTTTATTAGCGTTTTGAATGTTCAAATTTTTTTCAGAATGAATCCAGTAACATTAAAATCTGTTTTATTAGCGTTTTGAATGTTCAAATTAGGTTCAGAATAAATCTAGTAACATTAAAATCTGTTTTATTAGCGTTTTGGATGTTCAAATTAGGTTCAGAATAAATCCAGTAACATTAAAATCTGTTTTATTAGCGTTTTGAATGTTCAAATTAGGTTCAGAATAAATCCAGTTACATTAAAATCTGTTTTATTAGCGTTTTGGATGTTCAAATTAGGTTCAGAATAAATCCAGTAACATTAAAATATGTTTTATTAGCGTTTTGAATGTTCAAATTAGGTTCAGAATAAATCCAGTTACATTAAAATATGTTTTATTAGCGTTTTGAATGTTCAAATTAGGTTCAGAATAAATCCAGTAACATTAAAATCTGTTTTATTAGCGTTTTGGATGTTCAAATTAGGTTCAGAATAAATCCAGTAACATTAAAATCTGTTTTATTAGCGTTTTGGATGTTCAAATTAGGTTCAGAATAAATCCAGGGTCAGATTAATTCACGTCAGTGTTAGATTTTAACTCTACTGTGGTGGAATCAGATTAGAAAAAAATATGTGAAGTTAAAAAGTTTTGATTTTTAGGGCTCTGGAATCACTGCCGTTTTGAAATTCTTTAGTGGTTTTTTTCGCTATGACAAACGTGTCAGTGAACCGATTTTTGAGCCAAGTTCAAAGTCCAGAGTGCTAACCATTAAAACAACCAGTTCGGTAGTCGAAGTGGCTAAAGCATCGGTCAGTCTGCTGCGTCTCTGAACTGCGCACCTTAAGGTTCTTAGTTCTAGCCGCAGTTGTTCCCGTTGCTTTTCCCTTACCGTTAACGCTGATCCCTCGTCCACAATAGCCTAACTGGCATGACGTATTGACGTTAAGCAAATTGGCGTTTGAACTTCAATAAGAACGTTGAAAAGAAGAAAATAAACAATGACCGCCATTAAAAAAAATTCGTATTCAAAAGGAATTCCGAAATTTATAATGACCACGTACGTTGATTACAATGTAAAATTAGATTTTCAAAGAAGGTTAAAAGTAAAAACTTACGATTTTTTTAAAAATTTGAAATTGTAAAGCTGATTCTGTTGGGTGATTTATTTGTACAAGCGATTTATGCGCCGAGTTGAATCAGAAATTAAGTTATTTGAACATAACCGCGCCTAACTTATTCTAAAATGTAAACCCACTAGTGAATAAAATAGTGCAAAGGGAAACAGTAAAGCAAATAAAAATACTTTATTACCCACGTACTTAGACATAGCAGCAACACACTGATACCCGGTATCGATTGTCCATCAAAATATTTACAACTCTATCGTCTGCCGTTCTGTTCGAGTTGTTTCGTATCGATTCGGCAATAAAATATAATGTCCGGTCGTTATTTTTGTTGCCAGTGTTACAAAATTTCATACTTTTTTTATTTGGACACCTGATTGTAGTATAAGCAAAGATAAACCGTTGGAGTAGATTATTGTTGAGTTATTGGCCGTTATGGTAAGGTCAATACCTGTCTGTAACAATTCATTTTGTTAGTTCTACCAAAGAGGAAAGAAGGAAGGAATGAAATAAAGGAAAGAAGAAATTAATAAAAGGAGGGAAGGACGAAAGAAGGAAAGCAGATAGGAAGGAGGAAAGAAGGAGGAATTAATTAATAAAAGGAGGGAAGGACGAAAGAAGGAAAAGAATAGAAGGAAAGAAAGGGGGATAGAAAGAAGGAGGAAAGGAGAAGAAAGATTCGGGAGGAATGAAATAAAGGAAAGAAGAAATTAATAAAAGGAGGGAAGGACGAAAGAAGGAAAGCAGATAGGAAGGAGGAAAGAAGGGAGGAATGAAATAAAGGAAAGAAGAAATTAATAAAAGGAGGGAAGGACGAAAGAAGGAGGAAGGAAAGCAGAAGGAAGGAGGAAAGAAGGGAGATATTGAGAAGGAAGGAAGAGAGTTACGAAGGATAAAGGAAGGAGGGAAGTAGTAAGAAAAGAATAAAAAAGGAAGGAACGAATAAACAAGAAGAAGAGGGATGGAAGAAAGACGGAAACCAGGTAGAAAAAACAGAGAAAAGTAGGAAGGAAGGATAGAATGAAGTAAATTATTCGTGAAACCGTTTTATACAGTCTTGTCTGTAACAATTTATTTTGCTGGTAATACCAAAGAGGAAAGAAGGAAAGAAGTGAGGAAAGAAAAAGGAAAGAAGAAACGAATAAAAGGAGAGAAAGACGAAAGAAGTAGGAAGGAAAGCAGATAGGAAGGAGGAAAGAAGGGAGGTAGAGAGAAGGAAGGAAGAGAGTTACGAAGGATAAAGGAAGGAGGAAGAATGAAAAAGGAAGGAACGAATAAACAGGAAGAAGAGGGATAGAAGAAAGACGGAAACCAGGTAGTAAAAAACAGAGAAAAGTAGGAAGGAAGGAAGGACAGAATGAAGTAAATTAATCGTTAAACCGTTTTATACTGATAATGCTTATCTATTAAAAGAATAATTTCTTTAATTTTCAACTTTTGAAATTCTGACTTGAACATCCATAATCATAGTTAAAAATGTGCATTGAGTAAAGATTTAAATTACTTTAATATCCAAAAATTTTGGAATCTAATGTACAAACCTACTATTTTTCGGGATATAGAAAGATATTTTTAAAGATGTGTTAGGGAACATAAGGACTACATTTGAGCATAAGTTGTAGCATAATCCTTGAAACAGATTTTAAGAAAATGTTTCTAATATAATCTTTTTTTGCAAATTTTCTTCTGGAAGACTCAGGTACTTGATATTAACGCCGATCAAACCTGATGTGTGTGTGTGTGTGTGTGTGTGTGTGTGTGTGTGTGTGTGTGTGTGTGTGTGTGTGTGTGTGTGTGTGTGTGTGTGTGTGTGTGTGTGTGTGTGTGTGTGTGTGTGTGTGTGTGTGTGTGTGTGTGTGTGTGTGTGTGTGTGTGTGTGTGTGTGTGTGTGTGTGTGTGTGTGTGTGTGTGTGTGTGTGTGTTTTAGCACTCCCACTTTCGTGATGTTGGTCCGATTTGATTGGCACAAGAATTCATTTTGTTCGGTAATATCTTTGACAAGTTTCTTATCACGTAAAATCCGTCCGGCAGTTTCAAAATGGCGGCCATTTACATTGTTTTAAAAATTCGTAACTTATTTGTGTTGATTTTTTTTTTGAAAATTTGACTTCACCGTCGCAATCAGCGTTAAGAACTGCATAAATCGGCGTTTTAAATGTTCAAAATCCGTTGATATTAGGGCGTTAAATTTGACGGCGGTCAGGGTTCGTTTTCTTATTATCAGTGTGATTGGAAAAGTTAAAAAACACTGATATATGCGCAATGTAACGCTGATTTTGACGGTGAAATCAGAATCTAAAAAGCGGGTCTTGAAACCACACGCGAACGCGAAGTTGTATTAAAAAGTAAAATGGTTTTGTGAAAAAATTAAAATATTTTTGAAATGTTTTTCATTGTCAACTCCAGTTGTTTTTATTCAAAAATTCTAATGTAGTAAATTTAATAGTGCGCTTTGTATAAAAGACTGCTTTTGCTGTTATTATCGAGCAGCGCTAAATAAAACAAATGTATAAACAATCACACTTACGTAGCTTCGAAATGTAGTTCCAATAAACCGGGATGCGTTTTTACATTTTTGCGAAAGAGATTTTCAAAATTTGTAACCGATAAACCTTCGGAATACAGCGTCATTTCTTCTGTCAAAAAAAAAAAAAAAAAAAAAAATCCGAGGGTGAACAAAGCTGAGGGATGATTTCCCAGAGGGGCGGCAGAGTGAAAACGTTTTAATAACACCGCGAAAGTAGGAGGACTTAACAAGTAAACGTAATACCCGAGGTCAACTGGAGTGTTGTTGGAAAAATAAATCCGGTGGTGAATGTGCGAGGGGTGCGCGGGGGTGAGAAAACACATTGTGTTTGCTGCGAAACTTTATTTTAGTGTGGAAATGTCTTTAGCTCAGATGAATGTTTGTTAAGTCGGATTTTTAAGGGTAGTTTGGCTGAAAGGGTTAACTTTGCGGGATTTATAGTAGCGTGGAAAGTTCGGGAAGGACAGATAGGAAAGATAATCGCGTCACGCAGCTGTGTCGCTGACAAATTTCAAAAATCGAAACTCTGAATCCAATTTTCGTGTTTTCAAATTGATAGTTTTAAATGTTAATTATTGCTGATTATTACGTCTTGAAACAACATTGTTAAATCAATGTAAGAATAAACATTTAACACCAATTATAAAGAAATTTAATGTCCGCCATTTTGAAACCGATAACGGACTTGGCTGAAACACAAAATTCATTATGTTATTATCTACTTTCACATGGCAGCTTTGAATTAAATCATCAAGCCGCCTCGGTGGCCTAGTTGATAGCGTACTGAGCTTTCACCCCGAGGAGCCGGGTTCGATTCCCGGCCAGGGCTTGGCATTTTCATACGCTATAAGTCATCCCATCGTCTGCATTAGCCCAAGTGTGCACAATAATCGGACGTTAAAAAAAAGTGAATTAAATCAGACCAAATCAGCAAATGCTGAAGTATTAAAGAGCCCCTACACACACACACACACACACACACCGCGATCTATTTAAGTATAACCTATTAAGAGTGTTAATATACTTATATGGAGTAGTAGTATACATTTTAATCAGGTTCGAGAACTGCGTCTTACTTATTATGGCCACTTCAGTAATTATTATTATTTAAAAAATGAAAGATAAATGACGTAACCGATAAGATGGTTAAAACACTGGTCATTATCCGAGTCTCCGAGTTGGTTAAAGCACCGGTCAATTGGACTTGCGCACCTCAAGTTAATAGGTTCGAAATTGGAGTGGACTAACTGCTTCAATAAGATCCACCATTAACGTAACATAATTACATTATTGTAACATAGCCACCGGACCGAATATTCAAATGATTAGGATTATGACCTATTCTTCCCGTCAGTGGTCTATCCACTCACCTCATAAAGACTACCGCGGTTTCGAAACTCTATCGTTTCATCTTCAGGCCGTTATACAAAATGTTAAATCGCTCTGTCGAGGTCGTCACAAAGACAAACAAAACATTAAAACACACATCACAAACACACAAATACACGTTTCGTACACACAAATACGCGACTCGTACGTCGTTACATTCCGGACTGTGTAGCTTGGCCAAGCCGAATTTCATTATGAATATTTGAAACGTGTAATTGTGCTCAGTGTTTGTGATGTGTGTTTTAATGTTTTGTTTGACTTTGTGACGACCTCGACAGAGGGATTTAACATTTTGTATCACGGCCTGAAGATGTAACGATAGAGTTTCGAAACCGCAGTAGCCTTTATTAGGTGAGTGTGATAGACCACTGGCGGGAAGAATAGGTCATAATCCTAATCATTAACATAATTAGTCTACTAACTAGCATAATGTGTAGACGTTAAACAGAAAAAAAATAAATGATAGAGAACAGAAGATGGTTGGTACTTCAGGTAAGAGGTTGTTGAGATGGTATTATAAAAGAAAGAATAAAGTTTAATTGAAGATAAAATTAAAGTTTGCTAAAACAGTGATGTTAAAAGTATTAAACAATGAGTGTTCTCGGAATTTACTGAGAATGAAACTTTTAATATCGTTGAAAGTTTGTAAAGTGTTATTATATCTGGAGGGAAGGAGAGAGAGAGAGAGAGAGAGAGAGAGAGAGAGAGAGAGAGAGAGAGAGAGAGAGAGAGAGAGAAAGAAAGAGAGAGGGAGAGAGAAAGAAAGAAAGAGAGAGAAAGAGATAGAGAGCAAGAGAGAGAAAGAGAGAGAGAGCGACAGCGAGAGAAAGAGAGAGAGAAAGTGAGAGAGAGCAAGAGAGAGAGAGAGAAAAAGAGAGAGGGAGCGAGAGAGAAAGAGAGAGAGAGACAGAAAGAAAGAGAGAGAGAAAGAGATAGAGAGCAAGAGAGAGAAAGAGAGAGAGAAAGAGATAGAGAGCAAGAGAGAGAAAGAGAGAGAGCGAGAGCGAGAGAAAGAGAGAGAAAGAGAGAGAGAAAGTGAGAGAGCAAGAGAGAGAGAGGGAGAGAGAGAGAAAGAGAGAGAGAGGGAGAGAGAAAGAAAGAAAGAGAGAGAAAGAGATAGAGAGCAAGAGAGAGAAAGAGAGAGAGCGACAGCGAGAGAAAGAGAGAGAGAAAGTGAGAGAGAGCAAGAGAGAGAGAGAGAGAGAGAGAGAGAAAAAGAGAGGGAGCGAGAGAGAAAGAGAGAGACAGAAAGAAAGAGAGAGAGAAAGAGATAGAGAGCAAGAGAGAGAAAGAGAGAGAGAGAGAGAGAGAGAGAGAGAGAGAGAGAGAAAGAGAGAGAGAAAGAGAGAGAGAGAAAGAGATAGAGAGAGAGAGAGAGAGAGAGAGAGAGAGAGAGAGAGAGAGAGAGAAGAGAGAAAGAGAGAGAGAGAGAGAGAGAGAGAGAGCTCGTGGGTACTACGAGTGTCAAGAGTGAGATAGATCTTAAAATCCTACTTTAGTAGTGTCCTTCCGGCGATCGAGTTCGGAGTAGAGGAAAATGGCTTTCATATGGAACACTTTCGAAACTATAAAAGTATTAAAAAAAAACAACGCTCATGTTTGCTTTACTTTCGGCTGAGCTATTAAAATGTAACACTTGAAGAAAGTTTATTTAGAAACTTTCGGTTTGAGGAAAAGAAACCGGCGCCGGACGGAGTTTTTATTTTGGAACGAGGATTTGAATCACGAATTTTTATTTGATGAACTGATTTCGGTGATTTTTGTCACAAACTGCTGGACTGGAGAATTCGATTATCGGACCGTTTCATTTGGGCGTTTTAGGG
>CM040186.1:8341831-8349331 GCA_022606455.1 Callitettix versicolor | reverse complement strand
GTTTTGACAAAACGCATTTACCGATTGTTTTGAAATTTGGTACGAAAATATCTTTTACAAAGCCCAAGCGACGTATTTATAAGCTTTCCCCCATTCACGTCCGTTTCAAGATGGCGGCCTGTAGCTTAACGATGACGAGTGTGGGCAGTTTTGATAAAAACGCATTAACCGATTGTTTTGAAATTTGGTACGAAAGTATCTTTTACAAAGCCCAAGCGACGTATTTATAAGCTTTCCCCCATTCACGTCCGTTTCAAGATGGCGGCCCGTAGCTTAACGATGACGAGTGTAGGTAGTTTTGACAAAAAAGCATTTACCGATTGTTTTTAAATTCTGTACGAAGGTATCTTTTACAAAGCCCAAGCGACTTATGTATAAGCTTTTCCTCATTCACCTCCGTTTCAAGATGGCGGCCTGTAGTTTAACGATGACAAGTGTGGGCAATTTTGACAAAACGCATTTACCGATTGTTTTGAAATTTGGTACGTCAGTATCTTGTATAAAGCCCAAGCGACGTATGTATAAGCTTTTCCTCATTCACTCCCGTTTCAATATGGCGGCCTGTAGTTTAACGATGATGAGTGTGGGCAGTTTTGACAAAACACATTTACCGATTGTTTTGAAATTTGGTACGAAAGTATCTTTTACAAAGCCCAAGCGACTTATGTATAAGCTTTTCCTCATTCACCTCCGTTTCAAGATGGCGGCCTGTAGCTTAACGATGACGAGTGTGGGCAGTTTTGACAAAACACATTTACCGATTGTTTTGAAATTTGGTACGAAAGTATCTTTTACAAAGCCCAAGCGACTTATGTATAAGCTTTTCCTCATTCACTTCCGTTTCAAGATGGCGGCCTGTATTTTAATGATAACTAGTGTTCGCAGTTTTCACAAAAACGCATTAACCGATTGTTTTGAAATTTTGCACGAAGGTATCTTTTACAAAGCCCAAGCGACTTATGTATAAGCTTTTCGTCATTCATTTCCTTTTAAAGATGGCGGCCTGTAGTTTATCGATGACGAGTGTGGGCAGTTTTGACAAAATACATTTACCGATTGTTTTGAAATTTGGTACGTCAGTATCTTGTACAAAGCCCAAACGACGTATGTATAAGCTTTTCACTTCCGTTTCAAGATGGCGGCCTGTATTTTAATGATAACGAGTGTACGCAGTTTTGACAAAACACATTTACCGATTGTTTTGAAATTTGGTACGTCAGTATCTTGTATAAAGCCCAAGCGACGTATGTATAAGCTTTTCCTCATTCACTCCCGTTTCAATATGGCGGCCTGTAGTTTAACGATGACGAGTGTACGCAGTTTTGACAAAACGCATTTACCGATTGTTTTGAAATTTGGTACGAAAGTATCTTGTATAAAGCCCAAACGACGTATGTATAAGCTTTTCCCCATTCACGTCCGTTTCAAGATGGCGGCCTTGCGTTTCCCTGTAATACTGGCCGAACGGCAAGACCTACCACATAACGCTTCATAATATTTCCAACAAAGTAGGTCCAGTAACATTTCCCCTAAACATTACCGTCATCGGAGCTGTGTCCTGGCAAACGATTGGAATATGTTTTTTAAACTACTAGTACAGTACATTCTAAAACTGTATCTTTTAGCCACTGATGACTGGATGTGTACAGTTTCTCCAAATCAAAAATCGGTGGCTGGGCTTAAGCGCAGTACTGCCAAGTAGGCCTCACTTCCCTTACCTGTGTTTACGCGCACCACCAAGTAACACGGAACAGACTGTAGTAGCGCGCTTGGAGCCGTGACGGAAGAGCTTAGCTTTCGTAAAAACATCAAACAGTGTGCAGCGACAGAGTGCAAGCGACGAAGTATTTAATTACGGAAAGTATCACGTGACCGGTGCAGCGGCTGCAGGTAGCTCTGTTTAATTAGAGATTGAAATGTTCCGGACCGTGGATGTTGCGATAGCTTAACAGTCCGCTTTGTACTGTACATACACTGTTTTTAATTACTTTCTTAGTTTCCGCTTTGTATAAATTAATTACAAAGTTACCTTTGTTAGCGAGATTCAATTGGAAAAATAAGGTACTGGTACGGGAACTTGAAAGCAACTAACCAGACCAGTAGATCTTTTTTTAAGGAGTCGGTAATTTAATTTTTTTTAAATTTTAGCACATTAAGGCTATTATCGCTTCACTAAATGTAAGTGTGAGTGTAAAGTGTTAAAGTCGTAAGTGTAGTGTTGCAGGTGTAAGTGTTTGTTAGACTCGGGTACCGTCAAAATCCTCTCAATAGGTGCAGCTAGTCTGCAACCCCCAGCGGGTGGAGTCGTTATATATATATAGAATTACCGTTTTAGAAAGATGTTCGGTTGGAAGGTCCCAGAGAATGAAATCCCAAAGAGAGCAGGGGTAAAATGGACGGAGGAGCGGAAGAGGATTCATGGGGGCAGGATGAGGGAGGTGTGGAGGATTAGAAGGAACAAGACATGAGTCGGAGTGCTTTGCGTGATCCAACAGGGTCTATGCGCAAATAATAAATAAATAAATAAATAAATAAATATATATATATATATATATATATATATATATATGTATTAGTGGTGGGGCAGAAAACACCAAACTGTTAAACAAACTGCTTTTTCAAACGGAAACAAACAGTTGAAATTGAACTGTTTTATGATTTGTTAAACAAGAACCGGACTTTCCGCACTACCACACCCACGTTCTATTCTAAAACTGTTTTCCTGCTAACTGCTTTTCTTCTACCTACTTTTATGCTTTTTCATTTATTTCAAAGTTGCTTGTTGCTTGTAGTGAAGTAAGAACTGTTTGGTCAATGTCAACGTTTATCTATTTTGTTGCGAGTTGTAGTAACAACCTCTCACATTTTGTAGATACAGAGCCTAATTTTATTTAAACATATTTATTATCAATCATCAATATTTTTTAATCGACTAAAAATATTCTAAATCGTTTGCATTTTGTTAAATACGCAAAGGACTATTTAATTTTTAAGTAAAAAAAAATGCTTCTATTAGAAATTCATCGCATTTTGTACATAAAATGACTTACATAATTATTACGTTTTGATAATGTAATTTAATTATTACTACACTTGTAAGGATTATTTTTATCCTTTCTAAATGCTTTACCCAAAAACAGTTAAGGACATGGTGGTAATGGGAATGAAATGTAGTCTTAGAGAACTGAACGTATGTGCTTTATGTTTTAGCTATTAATACAACTTTGAGTTTCAGTTTTCTAAACCTGTTTTTTTCCCAACTGTTTAAAAAAGCAGTTTTTTCCTCAACAAACAGTTTGTTGACGTTTTGTAAAAATAGCGGAAACGCCCACCTCTAATATATGCATACATTGTGATCCGATTAACGGTTGGCACAAAAACCGATTATAGTAATAGCTGGGACAGATTCGTTTGCCGGCAAAATTCGTTCGGCAGTTTCAAAATGGCTGCCATTTCAAATCTTTAAAGATCCGTAACATTTTTCGTCTAAAATTCGTTTGAAAACCCGATTTCACGTAATTAGCGTTGAAAATTACATTTTTGATTTTTTCGGCCGCGGTCAGTATTTCTGTCGTATTGTAACGTAATTTGTATGTTTAAAAACTGATGCGCGGAGATTGAAAAGTCAAGAAGCGGTGTAAAGTGTCCTCGTTCGAATGCTGAACAGCGCAGGTAATTGTGTGTGTACCAAAACAGCTGATTTGTAATAAAACATCGTCGAAAGCAATATTTAAAATTATTACTGTATCGAAGACTTAAATAATTATTGACCGAATCAGTTTTTGAAAATACGAGAGGCTCTGCTTTTAGTGAACAGTAAATACTGTAGCCTAATTTAGCTAGGTCGTGTAAAATCCTGTTACAGTTGGTTTCATTTGTAAATATTTCAATAAGGTATTCAGTCATTAATTTTTTAGGTTATAGTTTTTTTTTTAATTTTAAGGCGAAAAGCACACTGAGGCTATTATCGCCTCCATAAATGTAAGTGTGAGTGTAAAGTGTTGTAAGTCGTAAGTGTAGTGTTGTATGTGTAAGTGTGTGTTAGACTCGGGTACTGCGAGGGACGTCTAAATTCTCTCAACAGTTGCAGCTAGTCTGCACCCCCCTGCGGGGAAGGAGCAGTATAAAGTCTCCCCGTAAGAGTGCAGCACAATGCAGGCACATAGGTGACAAATAATTGTGTGTGTACCAAAACAGCTGATTGCTAAACAAAACATTGTTGAAAGTAATATTTAAGTTATTACCGTAGCCAAGACTTAGATAATTATTGATCGGATCAGTTTTGAAAGTAGAATCGGAAAGACGATCTAGGCCGGTTCTAAAATAAAGACTCTACTTTTAGTAAACAGTAAATAATGTAACCTAATTTAAGTATTTATTGTAAAATCCGGTTATAGTAGGTTTAATTTGTGAATATTTCAGTAAGGTACTATGTTAGAATTCAATTGTTAATTTTATAGGTTATAGTTTGAAATACGAATGTAGAACAAAGTAAGGCCAATTGTATTAAATAACCTGCATGGGTGTATTAAAAGGCATGGGGTGAGGTCTCAAGGCGCACCTTGAACTCAGCATGGAGGAAATTCTGGGCAGCTGTGGTTGCAGAACGAGACTTTGAGGGTTTCGAAATCCCTCCTGAAGAAGAAGCTGTGGATGATCCTGCTCCATTGGAGGAGATTATTTCTCTGTCAAAGTCTTTGAGACTTGTTGTCGATGAGGCTGACATTGACAACCTACTCGACGAGAACAAGGAGCTCAACACTGACGACTTAAAGGCATTGGAGGCGATGCAAATCAGCGATCTTCAAGATACGATTTTTTTACGATACGATCCCGGTCCAGGAACGGATTAAGATCGTATCGCGAGGTACCACTGTAGTTTTTAATACGAATGTAGAACAACGTAAGGCCTATTGTATTAAATAACCTAAATATAACGAATGGTATTGCTTTATTAACATATCATACGCGCATTAAATATAACAACAACGTATATTTTAACAGAAGTTCATATTGACAAGAAACAGTAGGCAATGGTTTTGCATTGATTTTACTTAGGAAGAATATTGTTTATAAAAGGTGCTATAACACTGTTCTACTTCTTGCTGTGCTTTGTTCAACATTATTCGTTTCCTTTTCCCATTAACTGCGAAAGATCAATCAAAAGATCAACTTCTTCTCATCCCCATTCTTTCGTTTTACTTTCACCCAGTATTTCGTCTTTAATAACCGTTTTAGTGCACCGTGAAATATTTACGGCCCAAACGTGAAACTGACACCCGACAGACCGAATCGAAATAGGAGAATTGGCGCGTAAAGTCGCGTTTACGCCACAGTTAAAGTCTCGCGATTACGTCAGAGTTGCTTTGCCGTAGTGATTTTAACGCTGCCATATAACGACGGCTTCTGTTAGTCGCACGTAACTTTAACTGGATATTGATACAAAGTTTAAAGTCACTTATCGCGGTGCATTAACGCTGGAAAGTTATTGCCCAAACACACGCGAACTGTTCGGCGGGTAATTAATAATTCGCTCGTCCAATACGCGTACTCGTTCGTTGCGAATTATGTAATCAAATGCGTTAATTGCTTTATACGAAGTAAATTGTTTATGCTGAAGAAATTGTTGGGTGAATTAAGGGATAACCGCGCGCACAGCTGATTTGGTAAAAGCTAATTTCCTTTCATATATTATTACGCAAAGCATTCCGATCGGTTTTGTACCAAAATAAGGACCCGTTTTATTGAAACTACATATATGCTTTACATACAGATTCGTCAGAACACTAGGGAACTCTCACGCCTCCTACGTTTCCATTTCGAGACTTTACAATAAAATAAAACTGACTTAAAACCGATAAAATTCCAGAAACAGGTTTTTTTTTTGGTGTTTAACGTCCGACGTGCACACTTGGGCTAATGCAGCCTCGGTGTGAAAGCATAGTACGCTATCAGCTAGGCCACCGAGGCGGCTGAAACAATATAAAGTGTCCCCGTTAGAGTGCAGCACAATGCAGGCTTATGTGACAAATAATTGTGTACTAAAACAGCTGTTAAAAAAACATTATTCAAAGTAGGAGGCCTAATATTTAAATTATTACTGTAACTTAACCTTTTTCTAGAATTCTGATTTCGCCGTCATAAGATCTATTTTAAGGGCAATTTAAATTTCTAAATTATATTGAAAATACGAAAATGAACCCTGATCGCCGTCAACGGATTTTGAAAATTCACAATAGTAATTTGTGTGCTTTTTACAGCTGATTACAATGTTGGAATCGAATTTTGAAAAACCTGTAAGAAAACCGTTGCGAATGTTTATTTAATATTTGAAAATACCGCCATTTTGAAACTGTTTAATGAATTATACTGTGTTAGGAACTAGTCCAAGTTAGTATCAAAATTTTGTGTCGAGTTTGAATAAAATAGCCGCTCTTGCCAAGTTAAACAAATTTACGGGACTGTGTATATACAGGGTGTCAAGAAAAACCGTGGAGCTTTTTTACAGTAATTCTTATAATAAAGAATAAATAGGGTAGCAAAAATTAAAAAAGCCCAACTACTAACTTGGCCAACGTACAAGAAAAAATGCCAGTCAATAAAAACAAAAATACACCACTACAAATCAGTGGTACGCCCAGAAACATTATATGCCAGTGAAACTCTTTTCCAAATCAAAAACAATAACAAGACGGACCCGATGCTTAAGACAGAGAGAAGGATCATCAGAACGTGTCTCAACAAAAGCTACCGGAAAGACGGGACCTGGAGGATAGCCACCAATGAAACAGTATACAAATATATCGACCCAGTTCTCAGTGTAATGAAAAAACGGAGAATTTCCCACATCTTTCACATATTAAGAATGCCGGAGGACAGAATCCTGAGACAACTGGTAATGAGAAGCATGAACAGGAAAACACAGGGAATATACATCACACAAGTCCTCAGAGACCTCAGTGAAAATGGATGATGCAACAGACAAATGTAAAATAACACGCATTCTTAAGACTAATAAATTTAAAGTGGATAAACCGAAGAGACACAAGAAGGTAGTGATCACAGATACCGTCAGGAAGCAACGTCTGATGGAATGAGGGATTATTGGAGAAAACAATTACAGCCCAAAATTAGGAAGAGCTGAAATTTAGACTTAAGTGGTCCCATGAGGCCAAAAAAATTAAAAAAAAGAATAAATAAATATTCAAATAAATAAAGAAAGTTTATTATGTTTTTTCCACATTAAAGGAATTTGATATTTAAATAAAGAAGACATTGAATTAAAATGTGACGTTACGATTTACCGAACGCAAAAGCTTTCAAAATGGCGGCCGCTTTAAATTTTTTTATAAAAATCAAATATCTTTGAAAAAGTAAATATCACATTAATTTGTGCGTGTTTCAAAAATGCTAATTTATGAAATTTTTAACGCTGATTACGATGGTGTAATCAGATTTTTAAAAATGTACGAGATAAAGTTATGACTTTTTGTCAGATTT
>CM040186.1:8331831-8336831 GCA_022606455.1 Callitettix versicolor | reverse complement strand
ATTACTCGATATCGATTTTTGTGTTGAGTTTGAATCAAATCGATCTAAAATTGCGAACGTAAGCGTATCTAAATATCAGGATCGGTGCTCATGTCACGGTACCGGGACTGGGTCTTACCATGATGACCGCTATAGATCAATTTCCTGTGGCAAATTACTAATAATCTATAAAAACGTTTATAGGCGATCTACTTTCAAATATTAATATAAAACTTTTTAAAATCTAAAAATCCATGTTATATTTGTAAATGTTGTTTCTGATATCCAGGAAAATTAGGACACTTTTATAATTCCTTTGTCTGAAGATGCTTCACAGCGAAACATGTATCATTGAAAAAAAGAAAAATTGTTAAAATGTGTGTGTTCTAATTTTTCTGGATATCGTTGAGTTTAACCAAGTACAAACAGTGTGTTCAATAAATAATATTGTTACCTTTTGGAAATTGCTTTACATTATGTAATCGACACATTTGCTTGTCTTTATTACAGTTATAACGTGCTTGGACAGAATATGACGTCACCGCCCCGGTTACGCACAGCAACGTGTAGCAAAGGCTTAACACAGCCACGTGTAGCGTGTGCCACGTCCGCGTAGTGAATTCTACGTCTGTCTTGGGGGTAGTAAAAAGCAGAAAGCACTCTCCTAAATTTTAAATTATACGGCTCAAGGTAATTCAGTTTTCGAACACATCCAGTGCGCGTGGTTTCGTCTGCGTTTTACGTTTGAAAACGGCGAAAGCGTTATTGTTTCGCTGCAAGCGTAGCGAGCGGTAAAGGATAAACGAAGCCCTGGGTCAGAATATATCTTGCTAAAAATTTCGGTTCAGAATAATTACGTAGCATTTTTTAATTTTCAAATTACATTGAAATAATGAAAATGAACCGTGACCGCCGTCGAAATTAATTTCTCAACTTCAAAACTTTTTGAAAATCCGAAACGTTAATTTTTAACGCTGATTGCGATGTTAAAATCATATTTTCAAAAATAATTTAATACGGAAAAGTTGCAAATTTTTTGAAGATTTGAAATGACCGCCATTTTGAAACCGTTGAACTGATTTGGCTGGGTATTTTTGTAAACAATAGATTTTTGTACCACGTTTGATTCAAATCGAACCAAAACTACGAATTACACTTTGATTTTGATTTGATTCGAACTTAGGACAAGAACGACTTTACTGTTTTTGAACAAAATCCGTTAAGATAGTTTTACAATGGCGGTCATTTCGTAAGTAACAAAATTATCACTTTTTAATACAATTTTTTTTTGTGAAATACTAATATATACAAACTTATATGTGGATTATAATTACGAGATCATATTTCTAAAATGATCGTTGTCAGGAAATTAGCTTCCATCACGTCAGTGAGGCACTCGCATGCCTCAGGTATTTTTATCTAATCGCATTAGAAGATTGATAAGCATTTATGCGTTACCCGAGTGTCGAAAAACACTTTATTGTAAACCCCTTCAGTAAGAACACCCAACTTACCCCTTCCCAATTACCTCGAGCTGTTGAATCCTCAGTTTTCAAGTTTTATTAAAACGGTTTAACTTTCCATCCCTTCGGGAAATCACCACTAAGCTGATTGCACCATAGTTCACCCTTCCTTTCATTTAAGCTCAGCTTTTCGTAGTCAGCGAATAACCGACTTATGTAAAATAAGTTTTGAACATTTTCCGCGGCTTTTCAAATTATTAAAATGTATTCTAGGCTGCAACAGTCGCCCTGGGAACATGTCTGAACATGTCTGACCTGGCCGCATTAAAAATGTAATCTCACTGTCTCCATTTTGTAAACGTTAACTCTTGTTTGGATAAAGTTAAGCGGAACGTGGTTCGGTGATTACAGTTTTCAACAACGGCTTTGTGAAACGTTTTCGCCAAGCGTTTAGTAAGAACATTTAAAAGAAGTGTACAGTTTAACTGACTGCACAAGTAGTTCAAAGAACAGCAGACCTCGCTGTGTATTTTTAATTACTTGTCTGACCACAGCTCCGCGATAGCGCTAGTAACGTTTTCCGCCAATTTAACCGGTAACCGTAATATTTAAAAAAACTATTAGTGCACCAGATTTATTGGAAATTTTATGCTCTTTCTCGACGAAACGTTTGAAGTTTTGATAGGTATTGCCGTTCAGCCGGTATCAAAGGAAATATCCAGAAACTACACTCGTACAACTACAAGCAAATGGGGACATTTTATGCTCTTTCTCCACGAAACGGTTGAAATTTTGATAGGTCTTGCCGTTCAGCCGGTATTAAAGGAAATATCCAGCAACTACACTCGTTATCGTTGAACCAGAGTCGCCATTCTGAAACGGAAGCAAATGGGGACATTTTATGCTCTTTCTCTACGAAACGGTTGAAAATTTTATAGGTCTTGCCGTTCAGCCGGTATTAAAGGAAATATCTAGCAACTACACTCGTCATCGTTGAACCAAAGCCGTCATTTTGAAACGGAAGCAAATGGGGACTTTTATTCTCTTTCTCCACGAAACGGTTGACGTTTTGATAGGTATTGCCGTTCAGCCGATATTACAGGAAATATCCAGCAACTACACCCGTCATCGTTGAACCAGAGCCGCCATTTTGAAACGGAAGCAAATGGGGACATTTTATACACTTTCTCTCCACGAAACGGTTGAAATTTTGATAGGTCTTGCCGTTCAGCCGGTATCAAAGGAACTATCCAGCAACTAAACTCGTCATCGTTGAACCAATGCCGCCATTTTGAAACGGAAGCAAATGGGGACATTTTATACACTTTCTCTCCACGAAACGGTTGAAATTTTGATAGGTCTTGCCGTTCAGCCGGTATCAAAGGAAATATCCAGCAACTAAACTCGTCATCGTTGAACCAATGCCGCCATTTTGAAACGGAAGCAAATGGGGACATTTTATACACTTTCTCTCCACGAAACGGTTGAAATTTTGATAGGTCTTGCCGTTCAGCCGGTATTACAGGAAATATCCAGCAACTAAACTCGTCATCGTTGAACCAGAGCCGCCATTTTGAAACGGAAGCAAATGGGGACATTTTATACACTTTCTCTCCACGAAACGGTTGAAATTTTGATAGGTCTTGCCGTTCAGCCGGTATTACAGGAAATATCCAGCAACTAAACTCGTCATCGTTGAATCAGAGCCGCCATTTTGAAACGGAAGCAAATGGGGACTTTTATGCTTTTTCTCCACGAAACGGTTGACGTTTTGATAGGTATTGCCGTTCAGCCGATATTACAGGAAATATCCAGCAACTACACCGTCATCGTTGAACCAATGCCGCCATTTTGAAACGGAAGCAAATGGGGACATTTTATACACTTTCTCTCCACGAAACGGTTGAAATTTTGATAGGTATTGCCGTTCAGCCGATATTACAGGAAATATCCAGCAACTACACCCGTCATCGTTGAACCAGAGCCGCCATTTTGAAACGGAAGCAAATGGGGACATTTTATACACTTTCTCTCCACGAAACGGTTGACGTTTTGATAGGTATTGCCGTTCAGCCGATATTACAGGAAATATCCAGCAACTACACCCGTCATCGTTGAACCAGAGCCGCCATTTTGAAACGGAAGCAAATGGGGACATTTTATACACTTTCTCTCCACGAAACGGTTGAAATTTTGATAGGTCTTGCCGTTCAGCCGGTATCAAAGGAAATATCCAGCAACTAAACTCGTCATCGTTGAACCAGAGCCGCCATTTTGAAACGGAAGCAAATGGGGAAACATCTCACACACAAGGTACCTACGTACCGAATTTCAAAACAAACGGCTAATGCGTTTGGCCAAAACTGCGTGACAAACACACAAACGAAACGCCGAACAGTTGAATTGAAACAGATTTTAAACCCCTTAATACTGTCATGATTCTCGAGGGTTCTCCGTCTTTGCGGCTTGTGGACATTACCTCCCCAAAGGTAACAATCCTTTGATCTCGTAGAACGTATCGAGTGGGATGTCATGCTGAAAGTATCAAGTGTAATAAAGTGTTTTATCGTTACTAGGACAATATTTTCCAAGACGTAATCCGGGCATTTTTATGTATGGGGAATTTGAGTTCATGTATGGGGAGGGTCTTTGAGTTCACATCGGTGTAATAAAACAAAAACTTTCAATTTAAGGGACAGTTGCCCGTCTGTATTTTCACACTAGTCTCAGACGTTGAACTGAATTAACAAATCGCAAGGACGAAAACTTTTGCTGGATGATTTTGAAATACACGATCGTCTGTAACGTTATGTCCCCCTATTGAAATCTTTTAACCCGTTCAAAAGCTTGAGTTCGTGATAAACACTTTTTGCATGGTTACCCGGGCATTGCGGGATTGAGAGAAATGAGAGAGCATGATGACCAAGAGAGGAGCTGCTGGTTGACTAGTGGGACCAGAACCCGCGTGCGGTATTAGTCGCACAACTGCATAGGAGCAGTAAAGAAATGGACTAGGGATGCGCACATCAAACGATGGAAACAATTCCTGGACAAAGGTTGTGGAAACGCCTTCTCTGTGCTGATAAGGACATTTGTTCAGTTTAACAGGTCACTGAGGCAGGTCGTCGTCATGATCACCGGACACGACCACATCCGGAATCATCCTACATAAGTTGGGATTGTTACAAATAAGTTGGGATTGTTACAAGTTGGGATTGTTACAAATAAGTTGGGATTGTTACAAATAAGTTGGGATTGTTACAAATAAGTTGGGATTGTTACAAATAAGTTGGGATTGTTACAAATAAGTTGGGATTGTTACAAATAAGTTGGGATTGTTACAAATAAGTTGGGATTGTTACAAGTTGGGATTGTTACAAGTTGGGATTGTTACAAGTTGGGATTGTTACAAATAAGTTGGGATTGTTACAAATAAGTTGGGATTGTTACAAGTTGGGATTGTTACAAATAAGTTGGGATTGTTACAAATAAGTTGGGATTGTTACAAATAAGTTGGGATTGTTACAAGTTGGGATTGTTACATAAGTTGGGATTGTT
>CM040186.1:8321831-8326831 GCA_022606455.1 Callitettix versicolor | reverse complement strand
TATACACACAACACGCACACGCGCACACGCGCGCACGCGCGCACACACATACACAAACACTCACGCACACACGCAAACATACACACACAACACACATACACACGCGCGCGCACGCACATACACACACACACACGCACGCACGCACACATACACGCACACGCACGCACACATATACACTACACGCACACGCGTACACGCGCGCACACACATACACAAACACGCACGCACGCACACACACACACACACACACACACACACACACACACACACATACACATCACAAACACGCACGCATACACACGCGCTCTCGCGCACGCACACACATCGCACAATGTTTAACGAGCTCTCAAAAAATTATCTACAATTCATCAGGCTTATCGTTCATTTTTAGGATTGGGTTTTACTATGATGGCTGCTGCAGTAGATCATTTTCCAAAGGTAATTCGCTGAAAACAGTACAAACGTACAATTAATTTGTAGAACTGTCGCAGAATAAAAAAAACAAACAGCCGTGACGAGCTGGATTGCATCGAAAATGCGGAAATTACTGTAATTTATTTATTGTGATTACGTTGCGGATATTGAAGTTGTCGTAGTGTTTTTAAAAATTTAAAAGAAAACAATAAATTCACGCAGTCGTTAGAATACAAAGCAATGTAATCTATTGTGTCGTTAAGTTAGTTCCTCATCGCCTCTAGAGGAGCGCTAGCGTCGATCACGTGACTTTATCGTCGAGACATTAAGCGTGCATCATCTGCTCCGTAATACAGTGTTTAAACAAGGAAATATGGCTGCCGTTTTAGCGGGGTGAGTTATGGAAGCATTACGCGATTATAAGTTAGTTCCTCATCGCCTCTAGAGGAGCGCTAGCGTCGATCACGTGACTTTATCGTCGAGACATTAAGCGTGCATCATCTGCTCAATACAGTGTTTAAACAAGGAAATATGGCTGCCGTTTTAGCTGGGTGAATTATGTAGACATTACGCGATTATAAGTTAGTTCCTCATCGCCTCTAGAGGAGCGCTAGCGTCGATCACGTGACTTTATCGTCGAGACATTAAGTGTGCATCATCTGCTCCGTAATACAGTGTTTAAACAAGGAAATATGGCTGCCGTTTTAGCGGGGTGAGTTATGGAAGCATTACGCGATTATAAGTTAGTTCCTCATCGCCACTAGAGGAGCGCTAGCGTCGATCACGTGACTTTATCGTCGAGACATTAAGCGTGCATCATCTGCTCCGTAATACAGTGTTTCAACAAGGAAATATGGCTGCCGTTTTAGCGGGGTGAGTTATGGAGACATTACGCGATTATAAGAGTCTGCATTTCGCGTGGCTTCAGCGTTTTAATTTCAGTTTATTATTCACAGTGTATACTCGTGCGTATATGACCCTTTGAAGTGATCTAGAGGTCAGGATCGTCGCTCATATCGAGGTTTCGGGGGGGGATGGCCGCCTCGGTGGCCTAGTTGATAGCGTGTTAGGCTTTCACCCCGAGGACCCGGGTTTGATTCCCGGCGAGGGCTTGGCATTTTCATACGCTATAAATCATCCCATCGTCTGTATTAGCCCAAGTGTGCACAATAGTCGGACGTTAAAAAAAAAAAAAATCAAGGTTTCGGGTCCGGGTCTTACCGTAATGGCGGCTGTAGAAGCTCATTTTAAAATGTAACTTCAGTAACAAAGCGCAGGGTTACTTGAAGCTGAGCGAATATTTGCACTGCTGCAAAGTTGAGGTTATGATGGATGGCCGTCGGAAGCGTCTAGACGTGTCTGCGCTAATCGATCTTTCCTCTTGTCGAGAAGCTGTTCTGTTCACTTACCTCGAACAGGTTGAAGAAATTTTATTGCATTATAAGTGACGTCACAAAGATATTTTGTTTATTAACGTACCGTATAAGCGGAACGGTGTCTAGATATACTGCATTTAAACAATAAAATTAATTTAAATCAAATAATCGCGGCTCTCGTTTGACGTGATGGAAGCCAAATTTCGAAAATATATTTTTTTTCTGTAAATCTAATTTCACCGTTATAATTAGCATTAAGGTAAACGAAATTTTAAACTTTTAAATTGCATTGAAAATATGAAAATGGACCCCGACAGCCGTCAAATTAAATTATTAATTTCAACAGACTTGGAACGCCAGTTTGCGCAGTATTCAACGCTAATTGACATGTTCAGACATCGTTACAAACAAAACAAAAAGTTACGAATTGTTAAAGATTCGAAATGGCCGCCATTTTGAAACTGTGTAGCGAAATTCGCTGGTTAACGAACTTGTCCAAGCTACTACCAGAACGAGTCGGTGGTTTGGTTTGTGTTTCGATTTGCAATGACTTTAAAACAAATATTAGTAAAACGAAACAAAACTAGTTTTTTTGAAACTGTAAAGTTTTCATTTTTTCGAAGTGAAAACCCTTAAAGTCGAGTCTAGCATTTTTTTGTACGTGGGAAAACTGAAACACGCGATAGCACGAATAACATTTAAAAAAGCGTCAAATTTGCCGTAAACAAATTCTTGAAGTGAATTTAAGTCTACCAGTGAGCTCATTGTTAGCTCGGTGCTGTGGTTTCTACTTATGAATAAATTAAGGTACGTGAGTTCAAAACCCACTGCTTACTAAATAAATATTTAAACTCTAATTAACGCCATTATATTACATACCCAAACCATTTAGGACAAACATTGCTTAAAACGTTTGCAGTTAAGTGTGCATTGCACAATGCATATGAGTAAGTTTATCAATAAACATGCCAGGCCGAACCATCACAGTTATTAGAACACAGTTGGGTGTACCGTTTATGTATTTGTACATGCTAAACATGAATGTACGTTTCCTTTAATAATAATTTCAGTTTAACAATAAGATCAGTAACATAATTATAATTCGACCAATGACACACTGATTATCTCAGATCATATCTGTTAGCCTGTCTGTTTGTTTTATTTAGAACAGCGCGCGCGCGCGTGTGTGTGTGTGTATGTGTGTGTTTTGTGTGTGTGTGTGTGTGTGTTTTGTGTGTGTATGTGTGTGTTTTGTGTGTGTTTTTGTGTGTATGTGTTTGTGTGTTTGTGTGTGTGTGTGTGTGTGTGTGTGTGTGTGTGTGTGTGTATGTGCGTGTGTGTTTTTGTGAGTGAGTTTGTGTGTGTGTATGTGTATTTGTGTGTGTGTTTGTTTATATATTTGCGCGCGTGTGCGTGTGTTGTAAGTTAGTATGTGTGTGTATGTGTGTGTGTGAGTGCGTGCTTGCGTGCGTGCGTGCTTGCGTGCGTGCGTGTGTGTTATGGGTGTGTGTGCGTGTGTTATGAGTGTGCGTGCGTGCGTGTGTGTGTGTGTTGTGAGTGTATTGTTGTGAGTGTGTGCCTGTGTGCGCGCGCGCGAGTGTGTGCGCGTGTGAATGTGTGTATTTGTTTGTGTGTGTATGTGTGTTGGAGTGTGCTTGTATCTGTGTGTGTGTGTGTGCGCGCGCGCGTGTGTGTTGTGAGTGTGTGTGCTTGTGAATGTGTGTATTTGTGTGTGCGTGTGTGTTGTGCGTGTGCATGTGTGTACGCGTACTCTTATTCTTATAAGTGGGCGGACAACATAAGGACTTAAGAACCCGCTACTATTAACACAAACATTCATCACTCTACCATGTAAATGCTAACTAAATTCTAAAGGAACCATTTTATCTCTGCCATATCACTAAATTAAGAACATCAGCTCGAAGTCTAATTATAAACTTGGCGCTCCAGAAGTTTCTGACTTCCAAGTTCACTTGCCTATACACTTTATAAGGATATTAATAGCCGGTGTTAAAAACATTTTCACTCCGAAAATTGCGTCATTTTACTTTATACATACTTTGTGTATTTAGATTGTGTATTTAGAAACACACGTATACTGCCCGTGGTAAAAACATTTTCACTCCGAAATTGCGTCATTTTACTTTATACATACTTTGCCTTGATTGTGTATTTAGAAACACTCATGTATACTGCCCGTGGTAAAAACATTTTCACTCCGAAAATTGCGTCATTTTACTTTATACATACTTTGTGTATTTAGATTGTGTATTTAGAAACACACGTATACTGCCCGTGGTAAAAACATTTTCACTCCGAAATTGCGTCATTTTACTTTATACATACTTTGCCTTGATTGTGTATTTAGAAACACTCATGTATACTGCCCGTGGTAAAAATATTTTCACTCCGAAAATTGCGTCATTTTACTTTATACATACTTTGCCTTGATTGTGTATTTAGAAACACGTATACTGCCCGTGGTAAAAACATTTTCACTCCGAAATTGCGTGATTTTAATTCATATGTAATTTGCCTCGATTATGTATTTAGTAACTCACATATGTACTAACCGTTCTAAAAATATATCCACTCAAAAATTGCGTGATTTCAGTTTGTGTATACTTTGCTTCGATTGTGCATTTAGTAACACAGATATGTACTACCCACGCTAAAAACATTTTCTAGGAATGCGTTTTTAAATACTGTCCAATGAACATTTGATAACCCTTATTAACAACCGTAGCTCACTAGGTAGGAAAACAGACAGTTCCCTATAACTCTGCACAATAAGCAGGTTCGAAACTAGTTACCATCGTCACTGTTTTCATTGCGTTACTACGATCCCATTTCAGGTTACTTGTTAAGTATTTATAAATTTTAAAACTTACAAGAAAACACGATTATAGATCCTGATGACCAAATACAAATTCATTTAACGTAGTTTGAAAAAAAATGTTAAACTAATTTACGCACATTTTAATGCAGAATATGAAGGTGAAATCGGGTTTTCAAAAATGAGTAAGATAAAAATGTTTTTGACTTTTTAAAGATTTGGAATACCGCAAATACGTATTAAAATTGTGCAAATATTTTTTTGGGGTAACGAACTTGCTCAAGCTTTTATCGAAATTGATTCTGGCACAAAATTTAAATTAGATCGAACCAAAATTGCGAACGTTATAGTGAGGGATCGGGCTCCACACAGGC
>CM040186.1:8304331-8306831 GCA_022606455.1 Callitettix versicolor | reverse complement strand
CTAAAAAAATACAAAAATGAACCCCGATCGCCGTCGGTTTTATTGCAGTTTGAATCCGTGAAGATTTTAACTCTGGTTACGATTGTGGAAAAAGTTTTTTTAAAAAAATATTAGATAGAAAGTTGTGTTTGTTATTTACTATTTAAATTTGCCACCATTTTGAAACGGTTCAACGTATTGCGCTGGATAACTGACGGCCGAATCGAACAGTACCGAGATTGGGCCTCACACGTACACAATTAAGGGTAAGTCTACCAAGGAACGTGTCCTTAGTGTCAGGAGGTTTATATCAAGATAGGCCGCGTATTTTGCAATGGACATTCTAAAAACAAAACATAATTTCTGCAGGAAAACGGTGCTACGGCAAACGCACTCTTCTAGACATCCAGGCTACCGGTATATACAGATCGTTTGAATTTTTCAATTTTATCAAATGTATAAATTAATCATTGAATTCTATAATGATAACCCTTATGAGAGATATGAGCGCTCGCTCCTGGTGGCATCTTGCGGCGGTGTTCAACAGATTATAATACTATTTATTTTCTCATATGTCTTACCGCTGTTTTTGCAGCTTGCAGCGTTCGTAGCTGCAGATATTACTTGGTATTCAGCCGTAATATCGAACGCGCTTTTTACAATGGTCTGCAGCGTAGGTGCATATTTTGGGGGTCTAGGAGGTGGATCTTTCGCTGTTTTATATCCTCCCAGGACAACCACTAACACATATTTGTGAGCCAGCTTATATGAGCACTAATGCTCAACCAAAGTTAACCTAATTTTTAAAACATAATGCTAGTTAGTAAGTAAAGAAAAATGAGTGAAACACTAGATTATAAACCAGGGTGTCACTACACTGATGATAATAACGAAAACCAGACTGCCCACGTCACTTGGTTTCTACTTTGGCCCAAGACCAAAGTCAGCGCCCCTTGAGGTTAAAATTTAAAGGCCCATGCTTAAAGGAATCTCACAGCACAAAACAAGATGGCGGTCTTCTCCGAGGTGGCTGTACTTATAGACCGTTTATATTCAATGGTACAGACCAGCTCGCAGATAAGGACAGTGTTATTGTTTAGAAATAACGAAAATTTACAACTAAAAAAACATATCTCAAGTTGGAACAATACGTCATAGACCGATGAGAGAGAGATGCAGGCTTACAGGAAGGCTTTATCTCGAGATAATTGGGTAATAACGTGTGAAGGAACCATAATTTAACTCTTCTCTCCTTTGTGACATCACTTTATTATTTTGAGAACTTCTTTATTTCGCTGCGTGGTTTATGCCAACATAATAGCAGCTGTTTTATTGATCTTTACAAAAATTAAGAATACATAAAGAAACGCTTGAATAGGCAAACATTATTATAGTTTACAGAAAAGTAATAAATTTTAAATGCCGCCATTTTGAAACTGGTTGACGAACTTTTTCAAGCTATTGACGAATCGATTTTTGTGCCAAGTTGAATCAACTCGCACTGTTTATATAAAAGTCTAGAGGTCAGGATCGGTGCTTATTTCAAGGTCCCGGGTTTGGAACGCTCCCAAAAAATTCGCTAATAGTGTAACTTTTGTAGAGTGGTTCTGTACAAGCTATAAATAAATTTTATTTTTGTATCAAGTTTAAATAAAACCGTAACAACGTTTTTTAATTACACCTGACATTTTGTTCTCGAATTCTCGATCGGTGCTCATTAAATGGTTCAACCCCGCAGGGAGGTGCAGACTAGCTGCACCTATTGAGAGGGTTTAGACGTTCCTCGCGGTACCCGAGTTTAACATACACTTACACTTACAATACTACACTTTAAAATCAAAACGTAACAACAGTTTTTCAATTAAACCTGACATTTTGTTCTCTAGTTCTCGATCGATGCTCATTAAATGGTTCAACCCCGCATGGTTTGCAAACCAGTTGAGAGGATTTAGACGTTCCTCGAGGTACCCGAGTTTAACATACAATTACACTTACAACACTACACTTTAAAATCAAAACGTAACAACAGTTTTTCCAATTACACCTGACATTTTGTTCTCTAGTTCTCGATCGGTGCTCATTAAATGGTTCAACCCCGCAGGTGGTGCAAACTAGCTGCACATATTGAAAGGATTTAGACGTTCCTCGCGGTACCAGAGTGTAACACACACACACACACACACACACACACACACACACACACACACACACACGCACGCACGCACACGTACGCACACGCGCGCACATACAGACAGGCACACACACACACACACACACACACACACACACACACACACACACACACACAAACACACTTACAACACTACATTTACGACTTTACACACTTACATTTACACTTTACAACACTTTACACTTACACTTACATTTAGGGTGGCGATAATAGTCTCAATGTGTTTGTCGCCTTAAAATAAAAAAATAAACAAATAAAATAATAAATGGTCCAAGCACTAAGTCTTACCGTGATAACGTTTCAGAATCTTTTTTTTTTAAATTACCTGTA
>CM040186.1:8294331-8299331 GCA_022606455.1 Callitettix versicolor | reverse complement strand
ATTATCAATGGAGGAATGAGAAAATAATGGAGGATCAAATGCGTAAACCTTTTTCTGGTACATATGTGTGTGTGTGTGTGTGTGTGTGTGTGTGTGTGTGTGTGTGTGTGTGTGTGTGTGTGTGTGTGTGTGTGTGTGTGTGTGTGTGTGTGTGTGTGTGTGTGTGTGTGTGTGTGTGTGTGTGTGTGTGTGTGTGTGTTACATGTTAACAAAAATCGATTTTGTTAATAGTTTAAACGATTTCGTTACCCAGCAAAATTTGATCTACAATTTAAAAATGTCAGCCATTTCAAATCATTAATGTTTTGTCCGATTGACGTTTTGATTTTAACGTTTTTTCTTGAATTTTGTGTGAAAGTCTGATTTTACCATCTTTATCAGCGTTAAAAACTCTATGTTGAATTTTCAAAATTCTATTTAAGTTAACAAAATGAATTCGAGATTTTGAAATTACAGTAATTACTTAAAGGATAATTAACATATTTTTACCCTTAACTTTTTACCCCTAAATATTGTTTAGCCACTCTATTTTTCCTTCTCTCAAGACAGAAAATTTTCGAACTACAAAACAGTTTTGCCAAATTTTGTAGTGATCGGTTGCACCGTTTAAGAGTATGATGTTCTTAGCGATAGACGGACGGACACGCGTGAATTTATAAGGATATTTTGTTGTGTTTTGTTCGGGAGACTTTTTAATACCATCGTTCTCCAACTATCGAGTTAGTAACGAATTATTAAACATCGTTCGAGTTAGTAACGGAAAGTTAAACTTATCGACTATCGCAAACGGTTATTCTATTCACAACGTCGTCCAAACAACTCTCCGCGGTTAATAAATAAAGGGGACAATTCCACTGACAGGGGTTTCTACCTTTGGCCTATTGCAGGACATATATTAACCGAGGGAAGGCTGGGGGAAGTGTGGAACGGACGTGAAGTGGACTAATTGGGCGTTTTAACCCCGTTACATCCCTCGCCTGGGAAGTGCAACCCCCTGCGTACAGGAACAAACACCGACAGCCGTACAATATATCTCAGGGCAACAGTGGCACAAGGTAACGAGCCGGCTTTATAGAAGTCCAACGAAAATGTCCTCGAATCAAATATCTGTACTTTTACAATATCCATTCATAGTGAAATATGTGCTATGATCAAATATCCGTACTGAAATAGTATCATTAATCATTAAATATGCCACGATCAAATATCCGGACTTTTACACTATCACTAATAGTGAAACATGTCCTGGAATCAAATATCCGTACTTTTACACTATCACTAATAGTGAAACATGTCCTGGAATCACATATCCGTACTTTTACACTATCACTAATAGTGAAACATGTCCTGGAATCATATATCCGTACTTTTACACTATCATTCACTAATAGTGAAATATGTCCTGGAATCATATATCCGTACTTTTACACTATCACTAATAGTGAAACATGTCCTGGAATCATATATCCGTACTTTTACACTATCACTAATAGTGAAACAAGTCCTGGAATCAAATATCCGTACTTTTACACTATCACTAATAGTGAAACAAGTCCTTTAATCAAATATCCGTACTTTTACACTATCACTAATAGTGAAATATGTCCTGGAATCATATATCCGTACTTTTACACTATCACTAATAGTGAAACATGTTCTGGAATCAAATATCCGTACTTTTACACTATGACTAATAGTGAAACATGTCCTGGAATCATATATCCGTACTTTTACACTATCACTAATACTGAAACAAGTCCTGGAATCAAATATCCGTACTTTTACACTATCACTAATAGTGAAACATGTCCTGGAATCAAATATCCGTACTTTTACACTATCACTAATAGTGAAACATGTCCTGGAATCATATATCCGTACTTTTACACTATCACTAATAGTGAAACAAGTCCTGGAATCAAATATCCGTACTTTTACACTATCACTAATAGTGAAACATGTTCTGGAATCAAATATCCGTACTTTTACACTATCAGTAATAGTGAAATATGTCTTGGAATCAAATATCCGTACTTTTACACTATCACTAATAGTGAAACATGTCCTGGAATCAAATATCCGTACTTTTACACTATCGCTAATCCTGAGATCAAATACCCGTAATTTTACACTATCACTAATAGTGAAACAAGTTCTGGAATCAAATATTCGTACTTTTACACTATCAATAATAGTGAAACATGTCCTGGAATCAAATATCCGTACTTTTACACTATCACTAGTCCTGAGATCAAATATCCGTACTTTTACACTATCACTAATAGTGAAACACGTCTAGGAATCAAATATCCGTACTTTTACACTATCGCTAGTCCTGAGATCAAATATCCGTACTTTTACACTATCACTAATAGTCAAACAAGTTCTGGAATCAAATATTCGTACTTTTACACTATCAATAATAGTGAAACATGTCCTGGAATCAAATATCCGTACTTTTACACTATCACTAATAGTGAAACAAGTCTTGGAATCAAATATCCGTACTTTTACACTATCGCTAATCCTGAGATCAAATACCCGTAATTTTACACTATCACTAATAGTGAAACAAGTTCTGGAATCAAATATTCGTACTTTTACACTATCAATAATAGTGAAACATGTCCTGGAATCAAATATCCGTACTTTTACACTATCACTAATAGTGAAACAAGTCTTGGAATCAAATATCCGTACTTTTACACTATCGCTAGTCCTGAGATCAAATATCCGTACTTTTACACTATCACAAATAGTGAAACAAGTCCTGGAATCAAATATCCGTACTTTTACACTATCAGTAATAGTGAAATATGTCTTGGAATCAAATATCCGTACTTTTACACTATCACTAATAGTGAAACATGTCCTGGAATCAAATATCCGTACTTTTACACTATCGCTAATCCTGAGATCAAATACCCGTAATTTTACACTATCACTAATAGTGAAACAAGTTCTGGAATCAAATATTCGTACTTTTACACTATCAATAATAGTGAAACATGTCCTGGAATCAAATATCCGTACTTTTACACTATCACTAGTCCTGAGATCAAATATCCGTACTTTTACACTATCACTAATAGTGAAACACGTCCTAAGACCAAATATCCGTACTTGTACACTATCGCTAGTCCTGAGATCAAATATCCGTACTTTTACACTATCACTAATAGTGAAACACGTCCTAAGACCAAATATCCGTACTTTTATACTATCGCTAGTCCTGAGATCAAATATCCGTACTTTTACACTATCACTAATAGTGAAACATGTCCTGGAATCAAATATCCGTACTTTTACACTATCACTAATAGTGAAACAAGTCTTGGAATCATATATCCGTACTTTTACACTATCACTTATAGTGAAACAAGTCCTGGAATCAAATATCCGTATTTTTACACTTTGACAGGATAAAATATCCGTACTTTAACGTTACAGCATTACAAACGGGATAACCTAATCACTGTACCGGACTCTAACCTGTGACCTCGCTGGTCAAGTTGACATTACAATTCCTAAAGTGGCTTTAATCAGTTAAATGGCTTTTCAGTAAATGTTGATGGTTACGTTGGGACACATGAATAAACACAGCTGAGGAATTCCTAGCAGGTATTCGGTCAGGGTTCAAGGGTCGTTGACCCGCCAGTGTTAACAACCACTTGTTGTGCCACCCTCCTTCTCAGTCAACCCTTGTCGGCTTGGCTTTTATTCAAAATAAATGTACCCCGTAAAACGGGTTTAAATTTTCCGCTTTTCGTAATGCGGCCATTTTGTTTTATCCAACGATTTGAGACATTTATTTGTATTCTGATTATGTAATTATTGGACAATAATACTTTTTGTTGAGCGAATAAAAATTAGGGTGCAATTATGTTAGTGTTATAAGCACTAGGTATCCCGGCATCCTTGCGTCTTTAGCCGATTATCAAAGGATAATAAGTTATTGTAGAGCCATTATGGTACCCACCCAAACTCATGATCATGAAGTGAACATCAATCGTGATTTATTTAGTGAAAATAATTATGTTTTGATGGTTTGTTAATATTTTATTTGTATTATACAGCATTTTAATTGAAGAAGTGCGTTTTTATAATAATCCTACTGTAATACATTGTTAATGGTTCTAATAACCTTTCTTAATGACGTCGGTTTTTAATTTGTTAAATCCCCCGTCGAATGGTATAACTACCAAAACTATCGACTATGGAGTAACAGTAAAACAGTGTACATTTCTGGGAGTGGATCGATTCGATTAAATTTTGTGATGCGATAATCGATTTTAGTAAACGATTACATATGCTGGTTAATCCAGCCAAACAGTTAAACAGTTTTTTGTTATTTTAAGGCGAAAAGCACATTGAGGCTATTATCGCCTCCCTAAATGTAAGTGTGAGTGTAAGTTATTGTGTTGTAAGTGTAAGTATGTTACACTCGAGTACCGCAAGGGACGTCTAAATCCTCTCAATAGGTTTGTTAAATCCTCCATCGAATGGTATAGTGTAGGCTACATTGCTGGGAGTGGATCGATTCGATTAAATTTTTTGATGCAATAATCGATTTTAGTAAACGATTACATACGCCCGTTAATCCAGCCAAACAGTTAAACAGTTTGTTGTCATTTTAAGGCGAAAAGCACATTGAGGCTATTATCGCCTCCCTAAATGTAAGTGTGAGTGTAAGTTATTGTGTTGTAAGTGTAAGTGTATGTTAGACTCGGATACCGCTAAGGAGGTCTAAATTCTCTCAATAGGTGCAGCTAGTCTTTTCCTTCTTGTACGGCCTCAGGGGACCGCTTTAAGTTATCTTATTAGCTGTTCAAAACGGCGGTTATTACGAAAGTTTACAACTATTTATTGTATATATTTTCTTAAACTTCTCATTCTACTGTCGTTAGCAGTGTTAAAATCTCCGTAAATTAACATTTAAAAAACTCTCTGGAAATAACCTAAATTAAGTTGGTCAGGGATCATTTTCGTATTACCAATGC
>CM040186.1:8281831-8289331 GCA_022606455.1 Callitettix versicolor | reverse complement strand
ACCAGAAGCTAATTTTCCAATTAAAGTTAGTTATCAACTAAATTTGTTGAAACTTTGGATCAGCAAACAAAAAGCAATCCCAAAGGATACAGATGGATGTTACGGAAAGCCTATTTTGACAGTTTAATATCAGAGAGCGGCGAAGAGAGTTTGGGAAAGGACCCAGCTTAGCCGGAGTCAATATTAGTCCCCCTCTGAGTTTGTATTAAAGCTTCCCTGAAGAGTAAGGAAGACCCTCTCGTGATATTGAACGTTTTTTGTGGGACAAATCAACCATCCCGCGCGTGATCACCTTATATGGAAAAAACAAACGGCTTCTCCGAGCCCGTTGAGATCGAAAAGTAAAGATAATAGAACGCGTTTGGGTTAACAAGTGCGTTCGAAAGATTTTTAAATCGAATACTGCTTTACGCCCGGTACGGCAATTTCGTGCTGCAGTGAAATAAATTGAGAGTAACGGAAGGAAAGGATGTGTATTCGTGAAACAGCTGATGATAGAAACAGCTGGTTATTACAGAGAACCAATCAGTTATAATAATATGTTTTTACAAAATCAAGCGACTTAACCATAGATAAACTACTCAGTTGGAATCGTGCTGCTGTGAAATAGTATTGAGAGTAACGGAAGGAAAGGATGTGGATTCGTGAAACAGCTGATGATAGAAACAGTTGGTTATTACAGAGAACCAATCAGTTATAATAATATGTTTTTACAAAATCAAGCGACTTAACCATAGATAAACTACTCAGTTCGAATACTGAAACGTGAGGATGGAATAAATATTAAATAAAATAATGGTAGAACTAGGAGTTTAGAATGATAAAATGAATAAAATAAGTGAAATATTATTTATACAAGTGAAGGAGTAAAATAATACGTACTACATTTTTTTTTCGGCGAAAAACCGTTAAGGTTATCATCGCCGTCATGCAAAATGAAGGTATAAAAAAAAGAAATTAACAAAATTTACTTATATATATAAATAAAACTACAACAAACTATAATAGTAAAAATAAATTAAACAAAATTTTGAATAACAGGTATAACTATATCAAAAATAAATACTTAAGAACTAAATAACAATTAATAATGAATAAAATTTAATAACAATTCGTAATGGTATATATAAACATAACAGAAATAAAGTTATTTAGATAAAATAAATAAATAAAATAACACAAGGAATAACAACTATATAAATTAAATTTTATTTAAAACATTCAGACGATGAAGGAAGTCTAGAACCCGGTCAACGGCCGAGGCACTATCTCCCAACATCGCCTGCAAACAGTTGCTCAGACCACACATAACACGCACATTTTGAAAACCATCACAATCGAGCAGTATATGTTTAATTGTGATGGTTTCAATACGTACTACAAAATCAAGCGACTTGACCATAGATAAACTACTCAGTTCGAATACTGAAACGCGAGGATGGAATAAATATTAAATAAAATAATGGTAGAACTAGGAGTTTAAAATGAAAAAATGAATAAAATAAGTGAAATATTATTTATCCTAGTCATTAACAATAATATGTGTTACAAAATTAAGCGAAGTGAAAATAGATAAACTACTTAGTTCGAATACTGAAAGGCGAGAATGGAATAAATATTAAGTAAAAAAAAGTCGCATAACTGGCACCAGAAGTGACTAATTCTTATCACGGGTTTTATTTTACCCCACAAAATAACATTTATAGTCGATTTTTAAAATCATGAGTACGTTTATTTCAGTTTAATATGTTTCTAAATACAATATTATATGATTTTATGGTTTTTTGCCAAGACATAGGTTTTTGCTACTCGACACTAGAATAGGCTATAACTGACCATGGGAGAAGCACGGAGTCCCAAATGTATTCCTGCTACACTTAATATCTGACCCTGTGACTTATTAATTGTTATTGTAAATGCCAACTTCAATGGAAACTGCAATATTTTAATACGGAAAGGCAGGTTGTTTGGAATTATAACATTGTTTCAATTAAAATCATTGCAAATGTAAGCTTATAAACAATAATTGTATAATAAATAATAACAGAGATTCAGATTTTTAAAACGGAAATACATCTGTGTCTATCTCAGGTACCTAAACCATGTTCATTTTAAATTTCATCTCAATCGGTACAGTAGTTATGTGTGATTGAATAACAAAACACACTCATAAAATTTCAAATTAAAAATATTGTATTAAAAAGTATAAAATATTATTAAAACGTCACTGTTGTAGCCTACAGTTAACACATATCACAAAGCTGAATATTAAATAATTCAGTTGCACTGGTTAAGTAGTATAATGGCATTTAAATAATTATTATTCACGCCTACCAATATATAATAACGTATAAAACGTCACTGTTACGCAGTTAACACTTGTTATAAAACTAAATACTAAATAAAGTTTGACTGGGTAAGTAGTATAATGTCGTTTAAAATAATTTAAATATTTATTATTCAGGCCTACCAATATATAGTAAATGTATAAAACGTCACTGTTACACAGTTAACACTTGACTCAAAATTAAATAATTAAGTTGCACTGGGTAAGTAATATAATGGCGCGAACATACAAGTTTTCACTCCAAAAATACATTTTAAAACAAAAGTATATATAAGAGCGTGATGCGTGACGGCAAACTGAATTTTTTCCCGTGCAAAACATACATCCATACCCAGCCGTAAGAATTGGTCACTTCAATAAGAGCGTGATACGTGACGGCAAACTGAATTTTTTCCCGTGCAAAACATACATCCATGCCCCGCCGTAAGAATTGGTCACTTCAATAAGAGCGTGATACGTGACGGCAAACTGAATTTTTTTCCCGTGCAAAACATACATTCATACCCCGCCATAAGAATTAGTCACTTCAATAAGAGCGTGATGCGTGACGGCAAACTGAATTTTTTTCCGTGCAAAACATACATCCATACCCAGCCGTAAGAATTAGTCACTTCAATAAGAGCCTGATACGTGACGGCAAACTGAATTTTTTTCCCGTGCAAAACATACATCCATACCCCGCCATAAAAAGTAGTCACTTCAATAAGAGCATTATGTGTGACGGCAAACTGAATTTTTTTCCCGTGCAAAACATACATCCATACCCCGCCGTAAGAAGTAGTCACTTCAATAAGAGCGTGATACGTGACGGCAAACTGAATGTTTTTCCCGTGCAAAACATACATCCATACCCCACCGTAAGAAGTAGTCACTTCAATAATGGTATAATTAAAAGTTTAAAATGTTAAACGAATAAAATATGTGAAGTACTTATACATATTGATAATAATAACAGATACTATAATTATATACAAAAGTTGTACTACAAGTGCTATGTAATAATATTTAAAATAAATGTTATAGTAAGTGTTTGTGTAATTTTTAGGTTATAAAAGGCAACTTTCTCGTTGTGAATAGGTTTGCCTCGATTTTAGAAAGATAAGAGAACGGACAAAAGTTCCAAAAAGAGACGATATGAAAGATTAAGCGATTAAAACAATAGTTTAATAGACTGACTTGATAAAGTCAGTCATACTGCAAAAAAAGTACCAGTATTTGTGAAATATGTACATTATCAAGTAAAAAAATAAAACTTCGGAAGAAACAGCGATTAAATGGAATCTTAATATGTTATTAGTGCTCGACGAAAGTATAGTATGTAGCCTATTTATAGTCGGTCTCTGATAACGGTGTATAAAGTCTTTACTCACTAATTTTTTTTTATTTTTTATTATTATTTGACGTCTGTATATGTCCCGTAACGGATTAGTGTTTACGGCCCTTTTGAATAAGATGCCATGTGTTGAAATTAATTAACTCGTGAGTACTTTAAAAGCGTTTCTATTTTACTATTAATTTTGTTGTTCTTTTTTCAGGTAAATCATTCAGCGTTACTTTATTCTCCATTACCACTTCTTTATTTCGGTAAGTTCCTTATATTTGTCACGCCTACCTACATAATTTATTTTATTTTAATTTCGTTTTATTTTTAATCTATATCTTTTATTTTATGATTATAAAATCATTATTTTATTTTCCTTTTTCTAATTTCGGGCTGTAATAATGTTGTAGGTTTTTCGCCTCATAAAAAATATTTTAAGCCTACGTCATTTTCTCTTCACTTTATCACTGTGGCCCCGCAGGGTGGCGCAGACTAGCTGCACCTATTGAGAGAATTTAGACGTCCCTCGCGGTACCCGAGTCTAACACACACACTTACAACACTACACTTACGACTTTAACACTTTACACTCACACTTACATTTAGGGAGGCGATAATAGCCTCAATGTGCTTTTCGCCTAAAAATAATAATAATAATATAATATAACTTAATATTTTTGTACGTCTGTAACGGAACTGGTCAGATTGTCACGTAACCATTGATGTACGCTTTATAAAAAGCGTGCTCGATATTAGCGGCTTAAGTCTAAGTAACTGGACTATCTGCCGCTACGATCGCTGCAAACTGCAAGGACAGGGACAGAAATAGACTGAGTTTGAAAAAAAATAGACGTATCTATTCAACTGTTGTTGAACACTGCCGCAAGATGCCAGCAGTGAGAGCTTACAACGCTCTCATAAGTGTTATCATTGCTGTACGTTTATAATGAATGGTAATGCATATCTATTTACACTTACTGCATGGCCCTATAACACCTTGAAGCAAGATTGTAAACAAACTGTTTTGAAGCTGCGTAAGCAAACGAGAACAATATTATTTGGATTTGATTTTTAATTAATCGCTCCCACTCCCCCCCCTGTTTCGGAAGGTTAGTAGAAACAAACAGTTGGCTATTGTTGGAATAAACAGGCACACAGTGAGAATTCTCCATCTTTAACCAAAACACCGTGATTTTGTAAGCGAGCTGCCTGACGCCCTAAATAAACATTTGTTTAACATTTGTGTAAATAATCCAACACGGTGCAGTGAAATTTGAATTGGTATTTTAGCGAGACACAATACTTTGTCTACTGCCGTAAGTCTGTCAACAGTTTGTTGACTCGTTACCATTCAATAGTTTTATTATTGTTATTATTTTAAAACTTTTTTTTTGTCACAAAATGAAAACAAAATTGTATTTTCTTGGATCGGTATAAATTTACACATTTTTAATCTCTCTCTCTCTCTCTCTCTCTCTCTCTCTCTCTCTCTCTCTCTCTCTCTCTCTCTCTCTCTCTCTGTGTGTGTGTGTGTGTGTGTGTGTGTGTGTGTGTGTGTGTGTGTGTGTGTGTGTGTGTGTGTGTGTGTGTGTTCGCAAAACGCTAGAGACTATACAAATTGACCAATTACAAATTTTGCCATGTAGACTATATGTGATAATTTTCCAAAAAAGACTCGTCTTGTGCCATTTTTGGTAAAAAAAAATTAAAATCAACTAATGTTGGTTTGATTAGTTTGATTGATGTATATGATTGATTAGTTTGATTGATGTGTTTATTTGATTTGTTTGCTTTGTTTGAATAGTTTTATTGGTACGTTTGTTTGATTAGTTCCTTTTATTTGTGCCAAGTGTGCACAATAGTCGGACGTTAAACACCAAAAAAAAAAAATCCTTTTATTTGTTTGTTTGGTTTACTTGTTTAATTAGTTTGTTTTTATTGAATATTTTGTTTGATTTCTTTAATTAGTTTGTTTGGTTTGTTTGTTTGATTAGTTTGATTGGTGTGTTTGTTTGATTTGTTTGTTTTATTTCATTACTTTAATTGGTTTGCTTGTTTGATAAGTTTGTTTGATTGGTTTGTTTGATTAGTTTTATTGGTGTGTTTGTTTGATTTGTTTGTTTTATTGCATTACTTTAATTGGTTTGATTGTTTGGTAAGTTTGTTTGATTAGTTTGATTGGTGTGCTTGTTTGTTTTATTTCATTACTTTTATTGGTTTGATTGTTTGATTAGTTTGTTTTACTTCATTTCTTTTATTGGTTTGCTTGTTTGATTAGTTTGTTTTACTTCATTTCTTTTATTGGTTTGCTTGTTTGATTAGTTTGTTTTACTTCATTTCTTTTATTGGTTTGTTTGTTTGATAAGTTTGTTTGGTTTGTTTGTTTGATTAGTTTTATTTGTGTCCTTGTTTGATTTGTTTGTTTGTTTGATTTGTTTGTTTTATTTCCTTAGTTTTAATGGTTTGCTTGTTTGATTAGTTTCTTTGATTTTTTTAACGGCTTATTTGGTATTTGTTTGATTTGTTTTAGCGGTGTGTTTGTTTGATTTATTTGTTTTGTTTATTTTTTGAGTAAACAAGTATAACGTACAGTTTGCTAGACAAGTTTACACTGTTATCATTGTGAAACGTAATTTGTTGTTATCAAGTTCGGTGTAGATTTGTACAGTGGTTCTACAGGTTAGGTTAAAGTTTCACAAGATTCGATATGCCTATTTTGAAAAATCCGTTCTCTACGTGTCAGTCTTTAACTCCGAACCGAAAATGTTAGAGAAATTCACGCGCATAAGTTTCCAACATGTTAGAAAGTTTGTGCAGTGCTCCGTGATATTCGTTAACTGGCTTGCTTTTGATCGGTACTCCGAACTTCTGTAGTACAAATGAAAGTAATTTAATTCATTGAGTTAACTGGTGACTGCGTACATACAAGACTGACTTTAACTTATCTTTGAGCATGTCGTTGGGGCGGTGTATGATTCAGTAATTTATCAAAATTGACAGTTAAACTCGGTTTGACAGTGAGGTTGACGATTCCAAGTTTACCGCGCAAACTGTCAAACTGTCACAACGTCACACCCCAGAGTGTTTGAATTTGTTGAAACAGAAAATCCTCATTTGTCTTCGTCCTGGAAGTACTTTACTTTTCTCGGTGTATTTGTTGGCTAGAATGTAGGACAGTTGCTATACTCAGTTGTCCAACTGACGTAATGGTGACGTCACTCTAGAGTGTGAGGCAGTGCAGTCTGTCTTACGGGTTGTTTCGACGTCCACTGGAGCCTCGGGGTAACAAAACCGAACCTGGCCGTCGTTGATTTGTATTGATTTTTGATTTATGTACTGATAGATTGAGTTGAGTTGTAGATTTTATAAAATTTGAAGAAAATATGCCGAATCGATTTTGAGAAATTACTTCATTAGCTTCCATCCGGTGAATTAATTTATTGTGCTTTCACGCTGTAGTGATTGAATCGAATTTCCGAAAGGAATTTTGATTACCGAACCCGCCTTTTGAAGCTTTGATTTTGCTGTCTTAAGCAGCGTTATAATTTGCGTTTTAAACTTTCAAATTGCACGCGGCACACGAAAACCAACCCTGACAGCGGTGAAATTAAATTCCCTGATGTTAACGGTTTCGAAAAATCGTGATTATCGTAAAGATTTGAAAGGGACGATTTTGTTTTGAAATTGTTGGACGAGTATTGTTGGTTGACGAACTTATCTAAGATATCGATACAACGTCAAAACGGGCAACAATTACGGAACAACAAAAACATATATAGTTCAACGATCCTCTCTAAAAGTGATCTTGACGTCAGGATCGGCGCTCATTTCA
>CM040186.1:8276831-8279331 GCA_022606455.1 Callitettix versicolor | reverse complement strand
CATTTTGAAACGTAATTTGTTGTTATCAAGTTCGGTGTAGATTTGTACAGTGGTTCTACAGGTTAGGTTAAAGTTTCACCAAGATTCGATATGCCTATTTTGAAAAATCCGTTCTGTACGTGTCAGTCTTTAACTCCGAACCGAAAATGTTAGAGATATTCTCGCGCATAAGTTTCCAACATGTTAGAAAGTTTGTGCAGTGCTCCGTGATATTCGTTTACTGGCTTGCCTGTGATCGGTACTCCGAACTTCTGTAGTACAAATGAAAGTAATTTAATTCATTGCGTTAACTGGTGACTGCGTGCATACAAGATTGACTTAAACTTAACTTTGAGCATGTCGTTGGGGCGGTGTATGATTCAGTAATTTATCAAAATTGACAGTTAAACTCGGTTTGACAGTGAGGTTGACGATTCCAAGTTTACCGCGCAAACTGTCAAACTGTCACAACGTCACACCCCAGAGTGTTGGATTTTGTTGAAACAGAAAATCCTCATTTGTCTTCGTCCTGGAAGTACTTTACTTTTCTCGGTGTATTTGTTGGCTAGAATGTAGGACAGTTGCTACACTCAGCTGTCCAACTGACGTAATCGTGACGTCACTCTAGAGTGTTAGAGGCACTGCAGTCTGTCTTGCGGGTAATATAAGGGCAAGCTTACAGCTGTTGTTTCGACGTCCACTGGAGCCTCGGGGTAACAAAGCCGAACCTGGCCGTCGTTGATTTGTTTTGCTTTTTGATTTACCTACTGATACATTGAGTTGAATTGTAGATTTTATAAAATTTGAAGAAAATATGACGAAACGATTTTGAGAAATTACTTCATTAGCTTCCATCCGGTGAATTAATTTATTGTGCTTTCACGCTGTAGTGATTGAATCGAATTTCCGAAAGGAATTTTTATTACCGAACCCTCCTTTTGAAGCTTTGATTTTGCTGTCTTAAGCAGCGTTATAATTTGCATTTTAAACTTTCAAATTGCACGTGGCACACGAAAACCAACCCTGACAGCGGTCAAATTAAATTCCCTGATGTTAACGGTTTCGAAAAATCGTGATTATCGTAAAGATTGGAAAGGGACGATTTTGTTTTGAAATTGTTGGACGAGTATCGGTTGGTTGACGAACTTATCCAAGATATCGATACAACCTGTATCGATTTTTGTGCCAAGTACGAGTCAAATCGTCAAAACGGGCAACAATTACGGAACAACAAAAACGTATATGCTGTCAACGATCCTCTCAAAAAGTAATCTTGACGTCAGGATCGGCGCTCATTTCATGGTCCCGGTTCTGGGTCTTACCATAACGGCCGCACGCACACACACACACACACATGCACGCGCGCGCACACACACCACACACACATACATACATACATACATACACACACACACACACACACACACACATACATACATACACCACAAATACAAACACACACACACATACTTACACACACGCAGGCGCGCACACACACACACCACACACAAATACATACACACACACACACACACACACACACACACACACGCGCACCACACACACATGCATACACAAACACATACACACACACACCACACACATATAAACACACATACATACATACACGCGCGTGCGCGCACACACACCACACACACATACATACACACATATATACACGCACACGCGCGCGCACACACGACACACACACACACATACACCACAAATACATACACACACACATACATACACACATACATACACACACGCGCGCGCGCCCACACATCACACACACACATATACACGCACACGCGCGCGCACACACACCACACACACACACATATATACACGCACACGCGCACCACACACACACGCATACACAAACACATACACACACACACACACAAACCACACACATATAAACACACATACATACACGCGCGTGCGCGCACACACACCACACACACATACATACACACATATATACACGCACACACGCGCGCGCACACACGACACACACACACACATACACCACAAATACATACACACACACATACATACACACATACATACACACACGCGCGCGCGCGCACACATCACACACACACATATACACGCACACGCGCGCGCACACACTACACACACACACACACACACACACACACACACACACACACACACACATACACGCACACACACACGCATACACAAAGACATACACACACACACATCACACATACACCACACATACATACACACACACACACACACACACACACACACACACACATACATACACTCACACACACCACACACACATACATACATACTCACACGCGCGTGCGCGCGCACACACACACACACATACACGCACTCACACACACACGCATACACAAACACATACACACACACACACACACACATCACACATACACCACACATACATACACACACACACACATACATACACTCACACACACCACACACACATACATATACACACACATACATACATACTCAC
>CM040186.1:8264331-8271831 GCA_022606455.1 Callitettix versicolor | reverse complement strand
GTACACGCACATACACACATACATACACACACACACACACACACACACACACACACACACACACACACACACACACACACACACACACACACACATGCACGCACGCACGCATACACACACAAACACACACACGCGCGCGCGCACGTACACACACACGCACACGCACATACACATACAGTCACATACATACACACACAGACACACACACACACACACACACACACACACACACACACACACACACACACACACACACACACACTCACATACACATACACACACATGTGCACACACGCACGCACGCACACACACACACACACACACACACACACACACACACAATAAATGAAAGTAAGAGAGTAGGTAGACTTTGACCGTCTACTTATCGCGAATATTAAATGTCTGTCATTTCTGATTAGTATGCTGTACTGACTTTTAATGATTGACCTGATTATTTGGTCACCCTGTATATAAACAACATCAATCTTTCTCACTGGCTTAGCAAACTGTAAAACAGCTGTTGCTGTTGTAACGGATACGTTTTGATAGAAAAACCGTTGACAATCAGCTGTTAAAAGAAACAGTTAAAAACAAAGCGCAGTTAGAGTGGAAACATTTGTCGACAATGATACAGATCTTGACAAAGAGCAGCGACAATGCAGTGTGACAAAGAACAGTTGAAACAAAGTTACGCCCTAACGGCCTGCTGTTAAAACTTGGCGCATTAATCGTAGGCGACCGATTGTAAAAGAAAAGTTACTTTCAGTTCGCTGTTCAATCGGCAAGAAACGCTTTAACGAGTTAACGTTGGACAGGTAATTTGTATGGCAGCGTCGTCCGTAATTATTGGACCAGCCATCGTGGTAACAGCCCAGACCATTGGAATTAGCACCGATAGGTTTTAGAGACGCTTTGGCACGCTCATGTTCGCAATTTTGGTGATTTTTGTAGTTTATTGACCAGTAAAATTCGTTTAACAGTTTCAAAATGGCGACCTTATACATACATTATGTCTTAAAACGGTTTTTCTGAAAATCCGATTTCACCGTCGTAATCAGCGTTAAAAACTGATTAAATTAAAATTTCGATTTTTCAAAACCCGTCGAAATTAAGAAATGTTTTGACGGCGGCCAAGGTTCAATTTCGGATTTTCATTGTAATTTGTATATTTAAAACGCTAATATATGCAGATTTTAATGCTGATGGTTTAATCAGAATTTCGAAAAGAAAATTTCGAATGTAGGCAAATGTTTTTTTTTTAAATTAGCTCCTATCGCGTCACGATTATTTCTGTATTTTCGGTCGCTAAGTGCAAAAGTGTTGACACATGATGTCTGGGATTATCACTTGACTAACTTAAATTCGCGCCGGTTACACTGCTTATGACTAGGGCGTTAGAGGCAAATGTAAAGCTAACTGTGGTAACTAGAGTGAACTAGCTGGGTCTAACCTTTTGTCATCCACCTGCCCTAGGGTAAGAACCCTTTATCCCCAATTAAAATGGAACAGTTTTTTGATAGCCTAAGAAAATAGATTTAACCAACATTATGACGATCGATTTTGAAATCCTGTCTGTCTTATTGAGAATGTACTGCATGACTGAACCTGTGTGAAAATTCCAGTTCTCTAGATTTAGAGACATGGCTCTGGAAGTGATAACGTTTTTTACCCTATAAAAGCTTCATGTCAACATATAACCTTCACATTAAGGAAGCATACATGTCCAGCAGTATCCCTAAATAAACTGATACCGCGGACCTCAGAAGTGAAGTACCTGGGAATTCATTTGGACAGACGTCTGAATTGGCAGAAACATATTTGGTATTAAACTCAGAAATATGTACTGGATGATTGGGCACATCAAAATTTTCAACCAATAACAAAATATTGCTATATAAGGCAATACTGAAACCAATATGGACGTATGGGATACAATTATGTGGTTCTGCTTGCTAAACAAATATTGCAATTTTACAACGCTTCCAATCTAAGATACGTTTAATCTTAACAGCTCCAAAAATAATCACAAATGAAACAATCCACAAGCAACTCAATAGTCCGACCGTCTCAGAAGAAATTGAAACTTATAGCAGTAGTTACCGACATCGAATATTAGCCCATCCAAATGTTTTGACTGAACATTTAAGGATGAGATCGACAACACGAAGACTCAAGAGGAGAATACCTAGAGACCTTCCTGACAATTTACAGATATAACATTATGTAGCAATATTTTATTATTATTATTTATTATCTTTGTATTCCAGGAGAGGAACTTCTTGTTGTATGTGTCCAAGGAAGTAAGTTGGAAGGCTAATTCAACTTTATTTCTCCTAGATTTCGTAGCTTTTTTCTCTAGAGCATTCCAGCTGATCCATTCCCCAAGATATTTGAATTCTTTCACTATCTCAATGTATTGTTCTCCCACTTGAAGCTTTTTTTGGTGGTTTTTGTATGTTTGTCAATATTTTAGTCTTTTCAAATGAAACTTTAAGTCCCATTTTTAACGCTTGCTTCTGGAGTTCAAGAGTCTGTTCCTTAGCTTCTTCCAATGTCTCAGCCAGTAAGGCCATGTCATCCGCAAAAGCCAAACAATTTACCTTAATTCCTTTGTTCTTAGTTCTTAGTCTGATTCACGTTCCACTCTCTAACTACTTTTTCTAGAGCACAATTAAATAGCAATGGAGAGAGTTCATCTCCTTGTCGGACTCCTGTTTTAATCTCAAAAGGGGTGGAGAGTTCTCCCATGAATTGAACTTTGGAGAATGTATTAGTTAATGTTTCCCTGATAAGATTATTATTATTATTATTATTTATATAATACTCATTATTTCTATGTATCAATGGGTACATGCTTTCATGTCATTATTTTAGCCATAAAATTTACTTAGTGTTCTGTAGACAGATTGTAAATACTAATAAATAAAAAAAAATCAGCTGATCGATACACGTGCATGTTCACGTGGAGGTTTATTTATTTGTTGTCCAGCTGTTTCGTCTGAAATATAGTAAATATACTCATCAAGTCACAGAAGAAAATTAATAGTAACAATCACGCCATGGACTTTTCGTTCGTCCTAATGATGAATCAGCCAGGATATAACCGCTCAGGGGCGCACATCCTAGCTTCATCTAACCTTTCGTCACATATCTGCTCTTGGGTTAGATCCCTTCATTCCAACACCGAAGGTTGCGTGACTAAGTGTAAGCTTATCTTAAGTATGCGGGGTTTGGATACCAGACGACCTTCAGGTATAATCTAGCCTTACCTATTTTTCTCCATCAGCACTGTCTAGGGATCGATATGCATCATACATCTAGGCCTGGATTTCTTCCTCACTTCCTAATTTTGCTTTACCTTCTTACATGTAGCTATCTATCTATGTACACGAATTGCTCTGATGTATTCGGTGACCTTTCCGCTGTTTTCCTCACTATTCGTCACTATTGTCTCGGGTGCTGCTTCCCCTACGTCTTGTTCCAACTTCCCTCGGTGACGTTCAATATCCTCAGCATTGTCCTCTTCCACACAGTGCATACAGTGTCCCTTAACGTGAAGCGGTGTAAGTACGCGTTAAGTCCCCGTGGTCGGTCAGCGCCCTTCCTACCACACCACTGCTCCACGTCCTGTACCATCCGCCGCGTTCATCTTCCACTGTCTCCAAGGTCCCGCCTCTCTTTTCCTCGCGTCCCACCTTCGTCCTTTATCTTAGTGACTTGCTCACCTTTGATACATTTACGCGCGCGCGCACACACACACACACACACACACACACACACACACACACACACACACACACGCGCGCACACAAACACACGCAAACACGACACACAGACACACACACACACACACACACACACACACACACACACACACACACACACCAACACACACGCTCGCTCACACACACGCACGCACACGCACGCACACACATACACACACGCTCACACACGCGCGCACACACGCACGCACGCGCACACACACACACACACACACACACACACACACACACACACACACACACACACACACACACACACACACACACGCTTTTGTACGACGCATTCATTGTTTGATGTCCAGTACTGATCAGGAGATCGCTCGGCGGCCTCCCCGCTAGTAGGATAATCTAACCTTATCTAAGCACGCGGGACTCTGTACGGGTGAGTTGGCAGTGTCTTCACAAAAACTAGTTTTAGTTACGTTTTGATTCAGGATTTTTGGAAATCGGAAAATCAGCGGCCGTCACTTTCGCTTTGTGGTTTTATCAAATATTCGAAGGAGTGGTATTGTTTGGAAGCAACGAAAACTTGCGGCTTTAACTTATCTCAAGTTGGAACAATACATCACAGACAGACAGACAGATAAGAGAAGCAGGTTTATGTGAAGGCTTTTAACTCGAGATAATTGGGTAATAACGTGTGAAGAGAACCATCAGTCATCTCTTGCACCCTTTGTGATAGCCTCTTTATTAAATACTTTGTCTTCACAAGTCTACCGTAGTGTTAATAATAATCATATCCACAATGGCAGTGCTTAAGTCAATAAACGATTTCGTATTAAGGCATTAAATAACGTAATAATCTAGCGCGGAGGTGTATCGCTGACGTGATAGAAGCGAATTTCCAAAAAATATAACTATCTCTTTTTGAAATTTTGATTTCATCGTTAATGTCAGCGTTAAAATCTGCGTAAATTATCATTTCAAACGTTGAAAGTAAGAAAATGAAACCTAACCGCCGTCAGATTAAATTTTGGATTTCATTTTTCAACGACGATTTTTCGTTGGAAATCGGATTTTCGAAAAAAAATTCAAGGTAAATGTTATGGATTAATTAAAGATTTGCATTGACCGCCATTTTGAAACTTTTTAACGGATTTTATTGGGTAACGAACTAGTTTAAATTACTACCAACATCGTTTTTCGTACCAAGCTTTTAATCGAATCGGGCCAAAATTGCGAACGTGAGAGCGCTAAAAACACACACGCGCGCGCGCACACACACATACACACAATAACTCTTACAGTTGGAGATATTAGTTCAGTACCAATCCTCCGGTATCTTGCAGTGAGGGTTAACTCATGACTCTGCTTCAAAGAGCGTCTCCAGGAAGTTAGTGATAGTCGGTGAACGTGGCTGGAACATTCTGCAGACTCATTCTGAATCTGGGAGGCCCAAGAGAGACACGCCGCCGACGTCTGGCCGGGGTAATGAGTTCAGTGCTACTTTACGGAGCTCCGATATGGAGTCAGGCTATGACGGTCGCGAGGTATGCGCGCAAGGTCAGTGCGGTGCACCGCCGTACGTTACCGCGTGCCGTAAGTGGTTATCGTACAGTTTCCTGCGGGGCTGCATGCGTAGTAGCTGAGGAGACCCAAATGGAGCTAATGACCGATGAAAGAGCGAAGCTGTACCGACGTAAGCGAGCTGCTAAGCAGCGGTGGCAATTAAAGAGGAGCGAAATCGGAACTTGAGTACCTGGCAGCGACGGGGAGACGAATCAGCAAACGGGCGAAGGACACACCAACGCATAAGCAACATCCCATGATTGTTGTACCAAAAAGCAAGGATAAGCGAACTTCTATCTCACACAGGACCTAACTGGGCACGTTTGTTTCAGAGCCTACCTGTTCGTTACCCCTTGGAAACAGACTCGGCTTGTCCCCTCTGTCTTCCAGCAGTGGAAGAAGATGCGGGGCACGTATTTTTCCGCTGTCAGAGATTCGACGAGGACAGGATGAACCTGCAAGCATATCTGAAGCATTACAACTGGAGGGTTATTCTCGCTGTAGACGGGTAGGCGGACAGCAAGTCCACCTCCCCACGAAGTAATGCATGGTAGTGGTTCCGTGGGGTGGTTTTTGTCGCGGGTAGCAATAACTACAGTGTAACTTGAACTTAACTTGGGTCCTACACAGTGGGGAGTGACGGTATCCTATCCCAGGTCGTCTGTAGAAGATTTTCCACAATTTTTATCATCGTAAACACACACACACACACACACACACACACACACACACACACGCACACGTTGTAACATATGTGTATTAATAACCCTCAAATACGTTCTCGAGAGGTCCAAGAACAGACGTTTTTTCGAAGGTTTCGGGGGCTTGGGGTCATACCATTATTGCGGTCCAGTAACTCGTTTTTCCAATTGAAGTACGCTACAATTTATTCAGATTTTAATTTCACTGATTACAACTGTGGGATCAGATTTTTAAGAAAAGTTAGTATTAAAAAAAATATATTCTTGTTACTACTTCTAAATTCGTTTTCTTTACTTCATTGAGGCAACTGTGCATTGCAATTATCTTATCTGTAACTGATCATAAACCAACGAAACCAGCCTAAATGAAAATACTCAGTTCAGTTGAAATTCTGTCCTGAATATGTTTTTGGCTTAGAAGATATTTAGAATTCTGACCTTTATATTAAACCGAGGATAAAATCATGTTTACGTGTACAGTGTTCGTATTCGTGTTTAGTTCGTGTTTTCCGTGTTGCGTACTCAACCTGGTTCAGACTAAATCTATTTTAAGTAAATATGTGTATATTCGCAGACAAGTGAATATGTAAATCGAACAGTTCTGGCGCCCTGTTTGTTCGTTTGTTTACCTGAAAGTGTTATTTTTGGCTAGCGTTTAGTGTGTGGCCTTTTTCTCAGTAATAATTATTTTAGTTATTAAAATCAATAAGACGTTTTACGGAGTAAAGATGTCGGTCCACACACAAGTGTTTGTTAGGGTTCGCGATAAACTGTGCGGAAAAACACTGCACAAACTTTCTCACTAGAGAAATTCAGTTCCGAAGCTATTGACAAGTACACTCGGAAACAAACATAATTTCATTATTGTAACATAGCTACCGGATCACATATTTAAGTAATTAGGATTATGACATATTCTTCCCGTCAGTGGTCCATCCACTCACCTCGTAAAAGCTACCGCGGTTTCGAAACTCTATCGTTTCATCTTCAGGCCGTGATACAAAATGTTAAATCCCTCTGTCGAGGTCGTCACAAAGTCAAAGAAAACATTAAAACATACATCACAAACCCTGAGTACAATTACACGATGAAATTCGGCTTGGCCAAGCTACACACGCGACTCGTACGTCGTTACATTCCGGACTCAAAACCGAGTTTGATAGAGTCGAAGCTACGCGGAGTTGCTCAGCCCCGTTATGCTTTCAGTAAGTCCGGACAACGGCAAAACTTGAAAAACGTGAAGTTTTTATCAAAACAGTTTTTTGAAAATGGTAGTCTATCGCTGATAGCAGCGTTGCGGACTGTGTTAAATTAGAAATTTGAATCAATTGCATTTACGGCTGTCAGGGTTCATTTTCGGGTAATGAAAATTTAAAAGTGCTAACATACGCGGACTTTAATAGTTGAAATGTGTAAGGCGAAACAAGTAACGTTGGCATTTCGCGAGACAGATGCGTGCAGCTATTACTTTCAATTTAATTTTTCAGTTTTGTCAGATTTTATTAACA
>CM040186.1:8249331-8259331 GCA_022606455.1 Callitettix versicolor | reverse complement strand
ACATATTTCAATATTTTTCTGAATTCATCTCCTAAAAGAATAAAAATTGAAAAAGAATTATCATGGGAGAAAAAAGAGTGTTTGCATTGGAGAAAAATATTTTTTATCAAATTTTCTTAAAAGTAAACAAAATATTTTAAAATACAAATTATGATACACGCAATTCAGTATTTCCCCCCCCCCGAATTCATCGCCTAAAAGTACAGAAATATAGAATAGGTATAAATGTTTGTGTTGGACAAAAATATTCTTGATCAGATTTTCTTAAATTCAAATGGAACACGTTTGTAGACAATAAAACAACATATTCAGGTTGTAATATTTTTTCATATTCACTGTAAAATAATCACGAGTTTAGATTATCACGCTTTTCTTCTTCTTCTACGTTTCACCCAATTTGGGGGACGATTGATCAATCAATGTTCAGTGTGTCGTGCTTTCCTGTCCGCCCAGTATTTCTTCATCCTTTCAGATCTTGCCGCCCTCTCTGCCTCAGAAATCCTATATGGTATTTTGGTCTTGACCCTGTCCTGGAACCTCTTCATTTTACCTTCGATTATACTCTTTGCGGATCTATCTGCAAGCATCTCTTCTGTAATTTGAAACTCTCGTAGGTCCCTCTCTATCTCCTTAAACCAGTTCAGTTTGGTTTTCTTATTGCGGAAAAAGTCGAAGATCCTTTTTGTTATCCTTTTCGGGTCCATTCGTAAGATGTGACCATAGAAGTCAATCCTCCTTTTCTTTATTGTATGGGACATCTTTTCGGTCCTCCTATACAGGGTCTCATTACTAATGTGCACAAGTTTATTATTATAGAATTTGGGACCTAGAATTTTCCGTAGAATTTTTCTTTCTTTGATCTCCAACTTTTCCATTGGTCCATAAGTCGTTATGGACAACGTTTCCGCAGCGTAAAGGGCTTCAGCCTTGACTACAGTATTATAATGTCTTATCTTGGCATTCCAGGAGAGTGATTTTTTGTTATAGGTGTCTTTCGTGAGCTGGAAAGCTATTTCCATTTTGTTTCGTCTAGATTCCATGGCTTTCTTCTCTAGACCATTCCAGCTGATCCACTCTCCGAGGTACTTGAAATCCCTGACAATCTCCATTTTCTGTTCCCCCACTTTCAAATATTTTGGAGGATTCTTAATGTTTGTTATTATTTTGGTCTTTCCAAAGGCGATTTTGAGGCCTACCTTCCCCGCTTGCTTCAGCAGTTCGAGGGACTGCTCCTTGGCTTCCTCCCATGTCTCGGCCAGTAAAGCCATGTCATCTGCAAAAGCCAAACACTTGATCTTAATGTCCCTGTTTACCGATCCCAGTCGGATCCCGCCACTGGCTGTTTTATCCCATTCCCTGACTACCTTCTCCAAGACACAGTTGAACAGGAGAGGGGACAGTCCGTCACCCTGTCGTACACCAGTTTTGATCTCAAAAGGGGCTGACAATTCCCCCATGAATTTAACTTTGGAAAATGTATTAGTGAGGCTTTCCCTGATGAGGTTTGTTGTTTTGCCATCCAGACCTAGTTCTTTTAATATAGCAAGGAGAGCTTCCCGATCTAATGAGTCATACGCCTTTTGGAAGTCAATGAAGGCGATGACATACTTCTTCGCCCTCGACTTCTGATAGGCTATGAGATTTTTGAGATTCAATATTTGCTCCGGACAAGATCTCCCCTTTCTGAATCCAGCTTGATATTCTCCCAACTGATAATCTAATTGTGGTTCTGCTCTATTAAGTAAGGCCCTCGAGAATATCTTATAGGTAACATCCAAAAGAGATATGCCCCTGTAGTTATTGGGGTCCTTTTTATCCCCCTTCTTGTGATCACGCTTTTATTATTATATTTTTTTTATAAATTATTACACTACTGAAACAGTTTAAGTTTCGTGGGCAAAACCGCGACGGATAATGTTAGTTGTTTATAAAGAGTAACACTGTTGAACTCTTGCTGTACATTTTTGGATACTACTCGTTTCCTTCACCCATTATCTGCGAACCATCTGGTGTAAGATAAACTAATACAGTCTTAGAGCGTAATCGATTATTTTAAATTATAGATTATTTCGATTATTGTAATCGATTACACCCGTCAATAGTAGATACCGGCCACGCGTGGTTATTTCCTGAGTTCACCTGTACTTGCAATAAACAATATGCCTCGATAGGTGTATATCGTGTTTTGTTTTCAACAAAAGATAAACAATCGATAAACAAACATGTGTTCGCGATGTAAAACAACTTCAGTCGAAACGGAACACGCGGCAGCTGCGTCGTATTTGTAAATATTTAAATTGCATTTCAATTAAACGTGACGACTGGTTGACTTATCGAAAACAAATATTCGAAAATCCAGCGATATGAATAGCATCGCAGAAATAACGTTTTTATTTTTGAGGACCCATTTGTAGTTTACGTATTTTTTAACCCTTTAGGTGACAAAAAAAGCGGGGGACAAAATATTTTGAATTTGTATATGAAATGACATTGGAATACCTCGTGTAAACATAAATACATTTTTGTTTGTACACATTTTTTAGTTTTTTATAGCTTTTTAGGGTGTGAAAATATTATCCCAATGTTTTTTTAGTGATGCGGGTTATCCTTACCTTCCTTATGTTAGTGCTGGTGTTTCGTAAATATAAATGCTTTCAAATCTCAAAAAAAGTATTAGTTCATTTTGTATACAATAGAAATACAACAAAGATAAGAAACGTATTTTAATATTTTTTTTACAATTTTTGATGGAAAAAAACATCCTTTGCATAAGGCGACGTTACAACCTGAACATACCATATTGCTGCGTTTTTCTTTAGCTTTAGTCGTACAGTGAACGCACCTTCTGTATTTCGCCACTTGAGTCGCGCGTGATAACCACTACACTACGGAAACTACGAAGCGTTCGACTGATTTAAGCGTACGAAATGGATCGTTAATTTAATTTCGGTAGCTATGTTAAATGATCAGTTGTTTTATATCAATTCATAATGATCAGCTGATTTCGTTGAACAGCTGATAGGATATAATAAGTTTTAGGTTATGTTATTAAAAACTAGCTATGCCAATTTGTCGTTCATATTAATTCGTAACGATCAGCTGATTTCGTTGAACAGCTGATAATACGTTTTAGGTTATGTTGTTAAAAATGTAACAAGACAGAAAAAATTAAAATTTTAAACACACGTTATTGACGAACGACTAAACATTAAACACAACTCTTAAACCTTTTGACTTTGTTAATTGGTAACAGTGACGTAACAGTATAGAACTTAAAATGGATTTTTTTTTTTTTGGTGTTTAACGTCCGATTATTGTGCACACTTGGGCTAATGCAAACGATGAGATGATTTATAGCGTATGAAAATTCCAAACCCTGGCCGGGAATCGAACCCGGGTCCTCGGCGTGAAAGCCCAGTACGCTATCCACTAGGCCACCGAGGCGGCTTACTTAAACTGCAACTGTACAAGTGTAGCTGTATTTTTTTGAAAAAAAATGTGATATCGTTCCTCAAAGTCCAAAACAGTTACAAAAATAAGACACGCATGCGCAGTTTTATTTTGTTAAATGGTGTAAAGGGAATAGAACTCGGTGTCAAAGTGTCATTAACGTGTCATCGTATGACGCGTTACAAAAATAACAGTGTAACTGGCATAACAGGTTACTCCAGGAACGCATATATTGGAACTCTGTTATTTTGGCTTTAATCGCTAATATCCCCGCCGGAAAACAATAAATTAATTTTTCTTCAATTCTACAAATCAAGTCGGATTATTGATGCTTGACAAGCGAATAAGTCGGGGCGGATTGCGCCAATTTTTCGGTTTGTTTTGGTCCATAACTCGCACGTTTATTGCGGTAAACAAAACGAATCGGTTTTATCGCGTTCTCTGCGCTGGGAAGTGTTCTACCAAGAGCAAAAAACAGAAAATATATTTCAGACCCCGAGCTCTAATTTATATCCGATTGGTTTGCGAAACCCCGAAAGGGCAATAAAAGCTACCCGCAGCGGTTCTCTCTTCGCCTCCCCTAATAGACGAAGTTCCACGCTTAACACTTTAAATATTTTTTTATTTGCCAAGTTTTATCTCCCCTCCCCCCACGCCGGCGATCAGCACGTCATAAATTTCGTATTTTCGAATGTTCCCGGCGAGTATATTACGTGATATCATGTACAGATTGTGTGTAATATCTTTGCGTAGCGACGGACACGGACACGAATATAATGGCACGCAGCTGTCTCGCTGACGTGATAGAAGCGAATTTCCAAAAGTATCTTGCTTTATCTTTTTTTTTCGTCGTCATAATCAGCATTAAAGTATCGGCACATATTAGCGTACTAATGGTGACGTAGCAAATATGTTTTCAGGAAAGTCAGTACAAAATTATTTTACAGAAATGTTCGCGCTTTTTGGAAAATATTAGATTCAATACTTAAGCCGGGTGTCCAGCAACTCCGGAGCGGACTGTGCAGTCAGAACCTAACGGATTGTTTTTACGTAAGCGCGGCCACTGAATGCGTAATGGAGCCGAGCGGAGTCAAGCGGCGTCACGTGTTCCCGCTTCGCTTTCAGCGGCCGCGCTTACGGTAAAGACAAAATTACACTTACTGCTTTAACACTTTACACTCACACTTACATTTAGGGAGGCGATAACAGCCTCAATGTGCTTTTCGCCTTAAAAAAAAAAAATAATAATAAAACAGTAAATACGAAAGAAACATACAATAAGAAATCCCTTTCATGGGGGTCCAAAATTAAACATTATAAAACAGTGATCAAGCCGGAAGCACTGTACGCAGCAGAAACATTAACCATGAATCGCATAGGCCAGATATAAAAGCTTGAAATAACGGAAAGGAAAATCTTAAGAAAAATTATAGGAACAAAGAAAAGTACAGCGCGCAAGAAAAGATTAATTCAGCGTACCCCAAAAAGGGTGAAACGAAGAGAAGAAGAAGAAGAAACGATACTGCCTTGATAAAAATTTTATGACGTTAACTCCGCGATATTTAACTGCAGCTTGAATTTTAAAGGAAGACATTGAAAAAGCAATGAAAGAAGTTTTCTGAGTAGAGATGCAGTTGACGAGTTAATTGAGGAGACCAGCTTGGCGTGGCTTTCAAGAAAATCATGGGGATCGTTACAGGGCGCTATGGTGTAAGGGTGCAAATGAACAGGGTAGTTGTATACCACGGAGAAACCGTGTGCAGGCTATGCAGGAAAGAGGAGGAAGATGCAGGACATATCGTGAGGAACTACGCTAAAGTGCCTAAGGATCCTAAGGACTTCCAGCAGGGTGAGCTAGTCAGTGGATTGTTGGACCTTACTAAGGGCACCAATCTGCTCAACTACTACTCAAGACGTTTAGCTGCACAATAGGTGCGTCGATCGCAGTGCTTCAGGTTTTTAACCAAACCTAACCCAACCGGCGTTAATTGTTTTTTTTTAACAGCCGGCTCGGTAGCCTAGTTCATAGCGTACTGGGCTTTCACCCCGAGGACCTGGGTCCGTTTCCCGGCCAGGGCTTGGCATTTTCGTACGGTATAAATCATACCATCGTCTGCATTAGCCCGAGAGTGCTCAATAGTCGGACGTTAAAGACAAAAAAAATGTTTTTTTTAACACATTATTGGAAACAAAATATCTTTCGTAGCTTCAAAACTTAATAAAATTTTCAAAATATAATTTCCTCATTTGCAAAATTTACAAGAAAGGATCCTCTGGTGTACAAACATTCTCGAACAGTCCTGGAAAAAACAAGTTCAGTTGTCTGAAGCGGTTGTTTGCAAAAGTTTCCCCGTGACAAGGGTAGTTTTGACTTCACAGTAACAAGGGAAGTTTGGACCAGCTGCCCGCTAACAAGGCCTACGTAAACGGACATGAGTTAACTTTTTCGTCGTTAACAGAAAACTTTTAAATGGCGACAAACGCATTTTAATTAATATAAAAACTTTGTTTTACTTTAACTTAAACGTAAGTAATCGCACGCAGCTGTCTCGCGCTTAAGTGATGCGTTTTCACCGTCGTAACATTCTGTTTTGCGATAACGAAATCACATTTGCGAAAAACGCAAAGCAAACAAAGTATTTGAAATTACCGCCATTTTGAAACGGTTGAACGGATCTCGTTAATATCAACCCGATTCTAACATGGATTTAACCGGCAAAGTTTGAATGAAAAGTTTTTAAATTTACAACTGATTTTGAAACGCTAATTCGTGCAGATTTTATCTCCGGTTACGAGGGTAAAATCAGAATTTCATAAAAAAAGTATAAGTTAAAAAGTGAAAACTGTTAGACCGATTTTGGTAAATTCAGACTGAATTTGTGAGCGTTCAATACCATTGAATATATACGTACTAGAATGTTAATCCTTATGAGAGGTATGCGAGCGGTCGATGCTGGTGACATCTTGCGGCAAAGTGTTTTACTACAGTTAAATAGATACTGTGTATTTTCTCAAACGTCTCCACTTCTGTCCTTGCAGTTTGCAGCGTTCGTAACGGCGGATATGACAATTACTTGGACTTAAGCCTCTGGTATCGAGCACGCTTTTTATAATGTTGTGCTTCTGGTGCATTTATATTCAGTGTCAATTTCCATAGGTATATAAATACATAATAGGCTAAAACGAAATTTTAACACTTAAAAATGTGACTAGAGTTTCGGACCGGCGCTTTTTTTAAGGTCATCTTCAGTAGTTTACAATAGTAGTCAGTTAAAATCTTGAGAAAGTTAGTTCATAAGGTTTTTAAATTATTATCTTTTCGTAAATAAAAACAGAAACGCCATTTAATGAGTAACTTTAAAAAAAATCATTGTCGAACTTCTAATTGTGTTTTACGGCCTGACTATCAATTAACTATTTCATAATATCAATGCCCCCCACCGTGTCTCGAATCTACAACCCTAACTAGAAAACAAGCAACAAGTTTAACAAAAAAAACACATACTTTACATATCGGCAAGGGGTAGCCACCCCCTGGTGTTAGATTAAAATGTCCCGCTTAATTAGAATAGACGCTAAGCCTGGGACGAATACTGGAAATAATTATCTGTCAGTTACAACCCCCTGCTGCCCCCTGGTGACACTTTCAATAACGTCCATTAAGTAAGTATGCAAATAACTTGGCCGTTCTCGAAATAGAAAGTTTTTTAATCAGAACGCGCTCAAGTATAGATGCGGTAGTGTTGACTGGATTAATGTTCCCGGTATTTTTAAATATTATTAATAGCCTGCAGTCGCACGTTTCGCTAGTCAAGTTTAGGGGTTGATTTTTGTTTAACGAGGTCGTTAAAAGAGTACTCTAAATTAGTTTGACAGTCAGCGAAAACCTTACTGTGATAAACGTAAACTGAGAAGAGGGTAGGCGGTAGAAAGGGGCTGAAGACTTTAACAGGGATCAAACCTTAGGGGTGAGAAATACAATCCTTACAGGGATGCAATGATAGAGCTAACGGAAAAAAGTAGTTAAGACTGAAGGGCGTCAGCTAGGAATGTCCGTTGAAAGAGGGCAACCCAGGCTGAGGCATCTGATGGTTTTAGCGATCCTACCGTACCTCTAACCGATACATTCAACACACACACACACACACACACACACACACACACACACACACACACACACACACACACACACACACACACACACACACACACACACACACACACACACACACACACACACACACACACACACTCTCTCTCTCTCACACACACACACACACACACACACACACACACACACACACACACACACACACACACACACACACACACACACACACACACACACACACACACACACACACACACTCTCTCTCTCTCTCTCTCTCTCTCTCTCTCTCACACACACACACACACACACACACACACACACACACACACACACACACACACACACACACACACACACACACACACACACACACATACAAAGACACATACACATACACACACACACACACACACATACAAAGACACATACACATACACACCACACACACACACACACACACACACACACACACACACACACACACACACACACACACACACACACACACACACACACACACACACTCTCTCTCTCTCACACACACACACACACACACACACACACACACACACACACACACACACACACACACACACACACACACACACACACACACACACACACACACACACACACACACACACACACACACACTCACTCTCTCTCTCTCTCTCTCACACACACACACACACACACACACACACACACACACACACACACACACACACACACACACACACACACACACACACACACACACACACACACACAGACACACACACACACACACCACACACACACACACACACATACAAAGACACATACACATACACACCACACACACACACACACAGACACACGCACGCAGACAGACAGACAGACACACACACACACACACACACACACACACACACACACACACACACACACACACACACACACACACACACACACACACACACACACACACACACAGACACACACACACACACACACACACACACACACACACACACACACACACACACACACACACACACACACACACACACACACACACACACACACACACACACACACACACACACACACACACACACACACACACACACACACTCACACAGACAGACAGACACAGACACACACACACACACACACACACACACACACACACACACAGACAGACACGCACACAGACACACGCGCGCGCACACACACAGACACGCAAAGACACACACACACACAACCACACACACACACACACACACACACACCAATTTTTCAATAGGAATTCGCTAATTGCGTAAAGGTTTTAATTTATTGGTTATTCGCGGCGTTTCATTTCAAGTACAATATCACGACATGCTATTGGACGCAGCTGCGGGTAACAGCTGATGCAACGTCGGTAAGAACAACGATGTGTATTTGATTTAATTTTCACAAAGTAACGTTGTGTTTATGCAGTGATTGTAAGTAAACTTGGGAAGTAACATGTGATATGTTGAAAAACCGGTCTTTTATTCCGTACAATAGACGGAGCTGCGTTGTGTGAATACATAGAATACAATAGGATGCGTTGAATTCAAGCTTCCTTCTATGTAAACGTACATGACTATGTTAACCGTATTTTTGTGTAGTATAAACGTCGATATCTGATTCTATCATTGTTGACGTATCGTGTATCCAGTGTGTTGTCACATATGGGAGTATAATGTGTGTATTAAAGTCAATGTCACTGAAGCTTTTAAAGTTTAAGGTTTGGCGAGACGAGTGAAAAGGAAAAAAAATGCCTGCCGAACGGAAGAATGTAACGGAAATATGGAAACGAATTTCGTTTCTCTATTTCTGTCTGTTTCTTTTTCTTCCTCCTCTTCGTTAACAACACGCGTATTATATGAAAACGTTGTGTTCTTTTTTTCCGTATTTTTCCTTAGTTACAAAAAACGCTCACGTTATAACCGTTTAGAATGCATTCGAAATTAATATAAACGTTTATAGTAATTGTTTTTCATATTGCTAGTTTTTAACAACATAACCTGAAACGTATTATAGCCGGTCAGCTGTTCAATGAAATCAGCTGATCGTTACGAATTAAAATAAAACATCTGATCTTTTATTATAACTACAGTAAATAATACCTAAGCTAAGTTCAGGTATTTATTTATTTAAAGTAAATCAGATATGTAAACATATCTTCAAACTAATTATATATTCGGTAAAAATATCATTAACTCCCCGAGTTCCACATGTGTACTTTTTTTAAAAAAAATATTCGTGTAAACAAAAAGGCCCAAAACCATTATTATTAAAAAAAAAAATACTTAGTGTTAGTTAGAAAAATACTTAGTGTTAGTTAGAAAAATACTTAGTGTTAGTTAGAAAAATACTTAGTGTTAGTTAGAAAAATACTTAGTGTTAGTTAGAAAAATACTTAGTGTT
>CM040186.1:8239331-8241831 GCA_022606455.1 Callitettix versicolor | reverse complement strand
GAAGTCAGAACTTGAGGGAAAACGGCCACATTTGCAGAAAAAGAAAATCCTGTTTCACCAAGATAACGCACCGTCTCACACCTCAGCGGTTGCCATGGCAAAAATCCACGAATTACGGTTTGAACTGCTTGACCATCCGCCTTACTCACCAGATCTAGCCCCAAGCGACTTCTTTTTGTTCCTTCATCTAAAAATTGAGCTCGGAGGACAGAGATTTTCGTCAAATGAATCACCTTCGTGAACAATTATTTTGCAGAGAAAAACGCCGAGTACTATTTGGACGGGTTACAGAGATGGGATCATCGCTGGGAGAAGTGTGTAGAGGTACAAGGAGACTATGTTGAAAAATAAAAAAAAAATCTGAAAAAATGTCTTGTATCTTTGTTAGGTCGGAAACTTTTCAGACTACCCTCGTATATGTACTCACTTTACAAAGTATGTAGATCTAAAAGTAGTTCTAACGGTCTTGAAAAAATCGATCTTAAAATATCGATAAGTACATAAATTTTCAAATCTTACTTTCAGTTCAAAAGTGTGTGTATCTCAGCATATCGCTGGTAACTAAATTTATTTTTTGCAAAACGCGTCTTTTTGTTTGAAAGATATAACCTCAAACACAACTGTAAAAATCGGTTCTGAAAAATTAATCAGTGTTCGTTGCTGTTTCTTTATTGGTCCAGTTGTATGTCGATGGTGTGGTCAAGTCACCGGTCAGTCTGTTGTGTCTCCGAACTGCGCACCTTAAGATTCTTATTTCGAGCCGTAGTTGCTAACGTTGCTTTTCCCTTACCGTTAACGCTGATCCTTCGTCCTCATTAGTCTAACTGGCGTAAGATATGGACGTTAAGAGACACAAAAATGTATTACTTATCTTATTGCTAAATCGAAATTATACACAACTGATATCTACACCATACACAAACACAAAACACCAATCTTGTACAATACACCCAACTGTTAATGCTCCAGTAATTGTGTGGGCGTGTAGTACAGCGGCGTTCGTTAATAATTTAAATATTTATTAATGAACTTATTTATATACAACGTGCAAGGTTTAACTAAAAACGTTCTAAACAGTTTTGTGTCAGATTGGGTCGGTTATATAGTAAAATAGCGTTATTTTAATGTAAAAAATATTTATAATTTATTTACTCGTTTATATAATTTTAAACAAATTAATATAAAATAAAAAAAAATTTGGTCATTAGTGGGTTTCGAACTCGCGTCCTTTAGTTTCGTAAGCAGAAATTATTGCACTGAGTCAAGAACGTAACTGGAAACAACCAGCTCACTTGTGAGAATTAGTTTTCATTTAAAGAATACTATTTACGACAAAACGTGACTTGTCTTTCGAAAGTACTACATAAAAACGTTGTGAACATTTTAAAATATGAGATGACCGCAGCTTTGAATACGCTGAATCATAGAATATAAATTACTACAATTATAACCCTTATGAGAGATATGTGAGCGCTTGCAGCTGGTGGCATCTATTGTTCAACTATAGTTAAACATATAATAGTACTGTTTATTTTCTCAAAGTCTTCGCCCCTGTATTTGCAGCTTGCAGCGTTCCTAGCGGCAGATAGTCCAATTACTTGGACTTGAGCCGCTAATATCGAGCACGCTTTTGGTAATGGTTGTTGTACTTCTAGTCCATTTATATTAAATGGTTGAACTGATTTACATGGTTAAGGAACTTATACAAGCTGACTAAAATTGGTTTGCTAAGTTTCGAACCCAATCGCCATTATTGTGAACATCAGAATGCTAACACATAGAAACTCAGATGTGTATTTGTGTAACATTTTTACCCGACCACCCCTTCTGTAAGAGATCATTAACGACTCTCATTTCAAAGTATTAACGTGCCGGCCGCGCCAATACCACATTTTCTAACGTAAATCCGTTAAAAAATAACACGTTTGTATACCTTTAAAGTAAAAAACAATCTGGCTGTTTGTTTGTTCAGAATCGCCTCTGTTTGTCTCCGACTGGAAGCAAGGACGCGAAGCTCCGTTACGCCGTAAAACCAACAATTTACTCCGTGAAATTTATTACGTCTACGGATGATATTTAAGCCAGCTGTAAATCCAATTTTCGTATAAAATATCGTTATTTCATACGAAAACAGTTTTTACGGGAAAAAATGATGTTTGATTACTTGTTTTATCGCTTCGGAATTTAATATTCGTCATTGTTGAAACGTGAATCTTCGAGTCGTTTCTGAACAAACATCGTTTGTTGTTCGTTTCGCGAAATAATGTAACGTATTTTATTACAAAACAGGGTGGCGTTATGACCTCGTTACTCGTGGAGAGAACAAAAGATGTTAGTGATACGAGGGCAAGTCAAAAAGTAAAGGGAAATTTTAATTTCCCTCCGAATCACATGTATGTCAGCACTTATTGTTCTGCTGTAACTCATTACGTCTATCAGCGGTTCGTTTCATTGTTAGTTAATTATGATTGTGTAAAATGTGTTCTCCTCTTTGTACAAT
>CM040186.1:8231831-8234331 GCA_022606455.1 Callitettix versicolor | reverse complement strand
CAAATATAAAACACCGATCTTGTACAATACATCCAACTGTTGATGCTACAATAATTGTGTGGGAGTGTAGTACAGCGGCGTTCCTTAATAATTTAAATATTTATTAATTAATTTATTTATAAACAATGTACAAGATATTATATTTAACTGTAAAAGCTTTAAAATTGTTTGTGTATATGAGTGTAGTGTAATGGCGTTAATTACAATTTAAACATTCATTATTTAAAAACGTAATAAAAAATAAAAAAGGTAATCGTTAATTGCTTTTGAACTCATCTTTTTTTACTTTCATAAACGGAAATCCAAACACTGGTAGTCAGCTCACTGGTAGACTAAAATTCGCTTCTAGAACAGTAATAACGAATATACAGCGAAGCGTGATGTTTTTTTTACATGTTGTTCGTGCTACCAACAGAACGGAGTATAGAAAACAGGATCGGTGCTCGTTTCAAGGTCTGCGTTTTACCATAACGGCGGCTTTAGTAGTATCGTTTTCCAATGTAAATTGCATGTAATGTTCTTGTTGGTTAAAAAAAACAACAAAACATTAGTTCAACATGTTTATGTAGTGAAATAAAACTCGTGGGTCTTTATATCCCCAAAACAGGCAGGCTTTTGTAAATTGTGCTAAATTTTTGACCATACTTGGTGGTTCATCTGATTTTAATCGGTATTATTTGTTTGGAAAATTGCTTTTATCACGTCATCGAGATAGGTTTTTGCCGTGTTTATTTTTCCTAAACACACACACACATATATATATGTGTGTGTGTGTGTGTGTGTGCGTGCGTGCGTGCGTTTGTGTATAGTTTACAATTTTTATCTGTATTCATTTTCGTAATTTTCAACGACTCCCTCAAAGAGTGATCTAAAAAATCACCTCATTTCAAGGTCCCCTGGTCTAGGGTCTGGGTCGTAACATGATGGCTAACAGCTGATTTCCTAGTGGAAATTCTCTAATAACCACACGGCTTATCCTGATGAAGCAACGCATAAATCAAACAACACTCCAACTTGTTTGGCACCTTACAAACGTATATTTTACAAGTACCAGATATTACGGCGCATCCTGTATAACTGCGTGATTCTTCCTAAAGTAAAACAACCAGTAGGCCTACAACAAGGCGTTCAGCCTAAACATCAAAGCTGCTTTATTGAAGGCAATAAAATCTATATCTAGCGAAGAGTCACTAGGCTTACACATGTGTTGTGTTATACGGACTTACTAGTGTCTGGCATGTCATTAGTGGACGCCGGCTGGATGTTCGCTTGTTTGCTGTGCGGAGTTTGTACGGAGAGAGAATTATTATCTCATCAAGGGCAGAAAATTGTCGTTAGCGACTGTATCTATTCCAAAAATAAGACCTTGAAATGAGCACATATTCTGTCTCTAAATCACTAGAAAGTAACGAGAATTTTAATTTTTTGAACAAAATATTTATTTTTCTACATTGATGTTGTCGCCTTCAAAATAGTCCCCATTGGAGATTATGCACTTGTGCCAGCGCTTCTTCCAATCCTCGAAACACTTCTCAAACTCGATCTTTGAGATAGCCTTTAGTTCTTTCAGCGATGCGCTTTTAATGTCATCTACGGCTGTAAAACGACGGCCCATTAAGGTTCTCTTTATTTTTGGAAATAGGGAAAAGTCACACGGAGCCATGTCTGGTGAATATGGATGCTGAGGCATCGTTACAGTACTGTTTTGGCAAAAAATTCACGAACAAGCAATGAAGTGTGAGCTGGTGCATTATTGTGGTGCAAAAGCCATGAAATGTTTTTCCACGTTTTTTCGGATTGCTTCATGCAAACGGCATCGAACTTGTAGATAGTACTCCTTATTGACCGTTTCACCTGGTGGCAGGAATTCATGATGCACTGTGCCGTTAATATCGAAGAACACAGTGAGCATAACCTTCACGTTCGACTGCATTTGTCGAACCTTTTTCTGTCTTGGCAAACCAGAATGCCTCCACTGGGATGATTGAGCCTTATTTTTGACGACATATCCGTAAACCCATGTTTCGTTGCCTGTTATAATATGTTTCAGTAATTCTGCATCATCGTTAACTTTATTTAGTGACTCCTGAGCAACTTCCATTCGCCGCTGTGTTTGTTCAAAATTCAACAATTTTGGAACGAATTTTGCTGCCACGCGTTTCACACACAAAACACTGGAAACAATATCATGATATGATCCAATCGATATGCCAACATCATCAGCGACCTCTCTAATTGTGATTCGGCGATTGTTCATAATTATTTCTTTCACTTTTTCCACGTTTTAATCGGTTGTTGATGTGTTGGGGCGTCCAGGGCGTTCATCTTCAACGTCTTCACGGCCTTCTTGGAAACGCTTATACCACTCGTAAACTCTTGCTTTATTCATAGCAGACTCTCAATAGGCCTTTGTTAACATTTCACACACTGTGTTACAATTTATTCCATTTTTTACTCAAACTTTGATACAAATTCCTTGATCCATTTCTTTTAACAAACG
>CM040186.1:8211831-8229331 GCA_022606455.1 Callitettix versicolor | reverse complement strand
ACACCTTACGTATTTTCCCCGTTACGATTTTAAAAGGAGAAATAATCACGGATCACAGCTGTTTCGCAGACGAGATGGAAGCGAATTTCCAGAATTTTATAATTCCACTTAAACGGACGTTTTAATTTAGGAATATTTTTTTCAAATAAAATACAAATTTCAATCCTGATCGTCAGATTCGTTAGTTTTTTAATTCTACGTAAATTAGAATGATTTGTTTGAGGTTATATGATTTGATGACCGCTGGCGCTATAAACAAAAGATGTATTGTATAACAGTCTCTTGGATTCTAATTCAGTAGATTTGAGAATACCTCCTCAGTAAGTCTTAGCGGTTCACTGGTTAGCTCATTCTATAGGAGGTCCTCTAGTGCAGGGGTCTCCAAACTTTCCAACCTTAGGGCCATACTGATTACTCCAGTAAGTTCCGAGGGCCAAAACCATATTATCATTGTTGCCGGTGGTAAAAAGTGAAATAGTCCACTGATGAAAAAAAAAGTCCGAAAAAGTACGCAACGTTTAAAAAAGGCTGCAAATCGGACTAAAGTCCGCAAAACGGCAACACTGCATATTACTAATTTTCCTGTCATTATCTGTAATTTCTAGATTAGTCGTAGAGTACAAGCCATGAGGAGTAACGTGACGACATCTGGTGGACACAAGCGGAAATAGGTAGTACCTTCTATCGCTAACAGATGGCGCTAATAGCAAGTACAGAATAATCTCGTTGATTCGAGAAAGTTCTGGCGTCTTCCACCCATAAAAAATATGTTCTCTAAAAGGAGTTTTCAAGTATGCTAGCTCTCCGGGGGTCGGACAAAATCTGTCCGCGGGCCGGATGTGGCCCTCGGGCCGTAGTTTGGAGACCCCTGCTCTAGTGTATCTACTGCTGGCCTGAGCACTTGGCCAGAACTGTATCACGTGGCCTGAAGTTTGTTCTCTCTTCACTCCTGCATAACTTATACATGGTTTTTCTGTGGTACATTCCTATCTTGCTTGTGTTCACAGTGACCGGTAATGATGTCCATGGTTTTCCTGAGCCTTCACCCTGTGCCTTAACTGTTCAAGCCTTCCAGTCTTGAAGTATGGTCCCCTATGCTACTGCTTTCCCTCTTGTCAGTTTTTGCTCCCTACAAACGTTAATAGGTTCCTCAAGGATTAGATACAGCCTAAGATTTACACCACTGCCATGTTGACCTTTTGCAAGTTCTTCAAAGTTTTTTGGTTTTTGAAGGTTTGTTTCCATCCGTCAAAACTCCACAGTTAGCTAGGGAATTAAAATGTAAATCCGTGCAGAGCTCGGCAAGCATAGGGTAAGGCTGGAGGTCGCCGGTGTCCGAAGTCAGCATTCGTAAGCTAAACGTCCCCTTAGTCACGCAGCCTTCGGTGTACGCTGTTCCAGCTTGGGTTGAAATGAATGGATTCTGATCCAAGAGCAGATAGATGAAGAGAGGTTAGAACCAGCTGCGGCATTTCGGTACCGCCCAACATGTTGTCACGATGTGTGAGCCTTGAAGGGAAATAATATTACAGTGAAGCTGACCGGTTCATTCACGCATACGCGCGCGCGCGTACGCACAAACATGAAGGCCGCAGCTGTACCACATTTTCCATCGGGAATATGTTAAAAACGAGCAAATTATTCACAGAAAACGAATACGTTTCGACTTTATTTCGCGAGATACAAGTCAGAGTAAAATTTATTGGTTTCTTACGACCCACGCTTTAAGGCAACTTATACGCCGAGTGTTGGAGCCATTCGTCTTGAAACAGGGACTGCTATTGGACGACATTCAGACCGAATTTCCCGTTCCGCTAAAGTCCCCAAGGCGTATCGAGCAACGCTAGGTAAATCTTGGCGTTCCTTAGGACGAGTCCCGCGGGAACCTCTGACAGTACAGTGTAGGGGAGCCTAGGGGTTATCGGGGAACGTGCGGCGGGGTCTGTGTAAACTGGGTGACGTCATCGTTTACGAACGCTGATTTCTCCGTCACGTGACGCAAGTGAATTTTCAACAATGGGTTTTTATTGTAATCTGACTTTACTATTTTAATCAGTATTAAAATGTTTATATATTATTATTTTAAATTTCAATTTTAATTAAAAATCTAAATTTTTAATTTATGGAGTTTTTAACCGTGACTACAGTGGTGAAATGAGATTCTTAAAAAAAAGAAAAAAAACGTATTGTTATAATTTTTTCATATTTAAAACGTCCGCTTTTTTAAAGTTGTTGGACAAGTTTTTTTGGTTATCGAACCTGTCCAAATTCAGAAGTGAACAGAAATTGATACTTGCGCCAAATTTGAATCAAGCTGAAACATATTTACGAGTAGACGTGTTAGGATTTAAAAGAACGGCTTAAACCATTAGAAATACACAAAATGTTTTTGCATACATCAGTAAATTTCTATATTTGTACTACCTTTTGTAAAAACATGTAATGTTTGCCTCCCTGCAATCATTGTTAAGCATTTAAATGTCTATTCTCTGAGCACACATTATTATGTTTTTGATCTGGACTTCTTAGCAGTCATGGTACCGGCCCTGTCTTTTCAACCCGCTGTTTTGGAAAAGAGGAAAAAGAATACTCTTTGGCGTTGAGTTTTAACACATCATGTTTTAGGTTAGGTTGTGATGTTGGATTTGGCGCGATGCGTGCAACGTCATATTGCATATAACGGTATATTTAGCGCTTTGCTTGCTATTGTATGTATAAAAATACAATTGTAGCTATTTCTGAACAGCTGATTTCGCACAACAGCTGTTGCTTCGTAATCATTTCGATTGAGGTTATGTTAAAAATGCAGTGTCTAAATGAAATGGACAATAAAGTTTTGAAAAAGTATGTTTTAAATTATGAATAGAGATTAAGAAAAAATGAACAAAAAAACTACAACGATTAGAAAATAAATTAAAACGAAAAAATGAAATTAACGTTGAAAATTTTGCAATTAATAAAAGATTTATGACTGAAGATTTTGTTTTTGTTATTTTAAGGCGAAAAGCACATTGAGGCTATTATCGCCTCCCTATAGGTAAGTGTGAGTGTAAAGTGTTAAAGTCGTAAGTGTGGTGTTGTAAGTGTAAGTGTGTGTTAGACTCGAGGAACCGCGAGGGAGTCTAAATCCTCTCAATAGGTGCAGCTAGTCTGCACTAGGGGTGGGCGTTTCTGCTATTTTTACAAAACGTCAACAAACTGTTTTTTGAGGAAAAAAAGCTGCTTTTTAAAACAGTTGAAAAAAAAAAGTTTAGAAAACTGAAATTCGAAGTTGTATTAGCAGCTAAAACATAAAGCACATACGTTCAGTTTCCTAAGACTACTTTTTTATTCCCATTACCACCATGTCCTTAACTGTTTTTGGGTGTAAAGCATTTAGAAAAAAAAATCCTTATAAGTGTAATAATAATGAAATTACATTCTCAAAATGTAATATATATGTATGCCACAAAATGCAATGAATTTCTAATAGAAGCATTCTTTTTTCACTTAAAAATTAAATAGTCCTTTGCATATTTACTGAAATGCAAACAATTTAGAATATTTTTAGTTGATTAAAAATATTTATGATTGATAATAAATATACAAAAATACGTTTAAATAAAATTAGGTTATTTATTTACAAAATGTGAGATGTTACTGTCATATTTTTATTTGGGAGAAAGTAGGTTTTCACTTTTCAACACTGAAAAAAGTAACCTTAATAAGTAAAATATAGTAATAAGAACATAGGACAAACGTGTTTAAATAAAATTGGCTCTATATAGTTACAAAATTATAGGTTATTAACATTAGGTTATTATAGGTTAATGATAGGTTATTAACATTAGCATTAGCAAAAAAATAAGTTTTCATCGAAAACAATAAGGGTTATGACCGAAGAGCAACATCAACTAATTAATAACACATGACGCATTATTTATATATTTTTGGTTCGGTAAGAGACATTATTTTATTTCTAGTAATTTTCTTTATAATCATTATTTTACAGTTGTATTTTTGTAAAAAGAAAATCACCATCAAAACGTGTCGGTAATTTTCTGAACACCCTGTGCACAAGAACACTTTGTCTGTAACTTAAACGTTTCCGTCTTGAATCAGATGATTAAATTAAATCAAGCGTTTCAGTTAAACGGCAAACACTCTAACTGAATATACCGCGGATCTGTTTGCAGTGCAAAGTTTGATTCTGTTTGCATAAACTTGCACATTTCATAATTTCCGAACAATAAAGTGTGACTGGAGGAGATTCGGAATCGATTTGTTTGTTCGAACGCGGTAAAAGACGACGCACAAAACTTTCTTCCGATAACAAAACAGTTTACAAACAAAATCAATAAATAGCCTTTATTACGAAGTCACTGTCGTTAGTAAGAAAAGGCTGCTTTGTAGTAAGTCGTTCTTGGTAAATATGAATAGACTTCAATATATCCTTGGACACATATGTACACATATGTTTATGTTTACTGCTATTGTTTACATGAAATATAAATAATAACAAAAATTATTATTTTTTGTCAATATTGAAATATTTTCTTACAGGGAATACAAATAACTGAAGTGGTTATTGTAATTATTTGTTCTTTTTATATTCTTCTTCTTTTCTGCTAGGATTATTACCACTATGTTCAGTATAATGATCTGCCTTCCCTAGATTCGTCAATTCTACTTTCGTTGACGCGTTTCGGAGAACCTCCATCTTCAAAAACTATATCTATCTAGTTATAACTGGTATAGTTTTTGAAGATGGAGGTTTTCCGAAACGCGTCAACGAAAGTAGAATTGACAAAGCAAGGGAAGGCAGATCATTATACTGAACACAGTAATTATTTGTGTTTAATTGAGAATATTCCGGCGGAGGCAGCTGAAGTGAGCAGCTGATGGGCTTAGCGATCCCACCGTACCTCTAGCTCATATTACTCTCACTCATCTACTCAAGGCACTACATAGTTCGGCTAACTAAAGTGTAAAGCGACATGTGCTGATGCAGTGAATGACATCAGTATAATGGTGTAACAAACGGAGAAATAATCACGGATCACAGCTGTTTCGCAGACGAGATGGAAGCGAATTTCCAGAATTTTTAACCACTTAAAGGGATTTTAATTTACGTGGCCTAGTGGATAGCGTACTGGGCTTTCACCCCGAGGACCCGGGTTCGATTCCCGGCGAGGGCTTGGCATTTTCATACGCTATAAATCATCCCATCGTCTGCATTAGCCCAAGTGTGCACAATAGTCGGACGTTAAAAAAAAATGAATTTACGAATATTTTTTCAAATAAAAAACAAATTTAAATCCTGACCTCTGTGAGATTCGTTAGTTTTTTAATTCTACATAAATTAGATTGATTTGTTCGAGGTTATGTGATTTGATGACCGCTGGCGCTATAATCAAAAAATATAGAACAGCCTCTTGGATTCTAATTCAGTAGATTTGAGAATACTACCTCAGTAAGTCTTAGCTCATTCTGCAGGAGGTCCTCGAGTGTATCTACCGCTGGCCTGAGCACTTGGCCATCATAGATCACGTGGCCTGAAGTTTGTTTTCTCTTCATTCCTGCATAACTTATACATGGTTTTTCTGTGGTACATTCCTATCCTCCTTGTGTGCACAGTGCCCTTTAATGACTCCCATGGTTTTCCTGAGCCTTCACCCTGTGTCTTAACTGTTCAGGCCTTCCAGTCTTGAAGTATGGTCCCCTTTGCTACTGCTTTCCCTCTTGTCAGTTTGTGTTCCCGATTTGCAAAAAGTTTGGTGTAAATGGTGTAACAAACGGAGCCCTGGGATACATTAGCCTTACCTCGCATACAGGGCTCTGTATCGGTGGACCTCATTTCCTTAGCTACTCGTGAGAACAGCACAAGTAAGAATGTAAAATATTATAAGCGGTATCGCACCGCACAACAAAACGATTGGCCAAATTAAGCAGAACTTTTGTGATAATGGAAAGAAAAATTAAGAATTATCAGAGCAAGCATGTGCAAGTATCTTAATAGTGAAGTGGGAAGTCACCAATTACATGTGGGGAAGTCACCCACCTTGAATCCTCTCAAAATCTTAGACTTTATGAAGAGACTAGGACTGGAGAAGACGTTGTAACTGAGCATCTCAGGAATATAGAAAGAACCTCATTTCCTTAGCTACTCGTGAGAACAACACACATAATCATGTAAAATATAATGAGTGGGACCTTATTGCATAACAGAAGGCTGGAGCCGCCTCGGTGGCCTAGTTGATAGCGTACTGGGCTTTCACCCCGAGGACCCGGGTTCGATTCCCGGCCAGGGCTTGGCATTTTCATACGCTATAAATCATCCTATCGTCTGCATTAGCCCAAGTGTGCACAATAATCGGACATAGAAAAACAGCAAGCTGGCCAAATGGAGCAACCCTCTATGATAAGGGACAAGAGAAAGAAAAATTAAAAGGAATTGTTGGGGTTAGCCACCTTGAATCCTCTACGAATACTAGACGTTATGAAGATTGTAGTACAGGACAAGGCATCTCAGTAATATAGAAAGTTTTTTTTTTGGTGTTTAACGTCCGACTATTGTGCACACTTGGGCTAATGCAGACGATAGGATGATTTATAGCGTATGAAAATGCCAAGCCCTGTCCGGAAATCGAAAACTCAGTACGTTATCAACTAGGCCATCGAGGTAATATAGAAAGTGTTCAAGTGTAATATAGAAAACTTCAAAATAATTGAATTTATTCCACACAGTATTATTTAAAGACCACTCAAAGAGGTTTTTTGGGGGGCGACACCCTTAGATGTTTGTAAATTTAAAACTTAATGGCAAGTAACTTTACAATAAAATACAGTTTTACATTTATATCGCCTGGAAATTTCAGTTTTTTCCAAATTGACGTTATCGGCCATTCGGCGGCTACCACTCAAAGAACCACTAATTCCAGTTTACTGCAACAACCCAACCAAAACACTCAAAAGCCTCCCCTACTCGTGGTTTACTCCATTAAGGGTTGGTTTCAGCCCCACGCCCCACTAATTGCAATTTAGTTTATTCAAACCCACCCTCTTCTTTCAGCGAGTGCCTGCAATTATTGCGGACGGCAGAAAGCCTGCTGGATGTAATTAATTTTCGATTTTTTCGCGAATAATTTCTTCCTAGACTTAAGTTGGTCGTGAGTTTGCGTTGGAAAATGAGCACTTACAAATGAGCACCGCTCCTGAAATCTAGAACATTTTTTTTTTTGTTATTTTAAAGCGAAAAGCACATTAAGGCTATTATCGCCTTCCTAAATGTAAGTATGAGTGTAAAGTGTTAAAGTCGTAAGTGTAGTGTTGTAAGTGTAAATGTGTGTTAGACTCGGGTACCGCGAGGGACGTCTAAATCCTCTCAATAGGTGCAGCTAGTCTGCACCCCCCTGCGGGGAAATCTAGATCAAGTTTTAAACATTATCGTTCTGTGTTTGTCCCAGAAATTCGTACCCAACCAAATCCGTTCGACAATTTCAAATAGACATTTTTTTTCTATAAAATTTCAAAAACGTTTTGTATAAAATTATTGTCGAAAATCCGATTTTTGTCATCGCAATCGGCGTTAAAATAGAATTTTGAATTTTCAAAATCCGTGAAAATTAAGAAATTGTATTTGACGGCGGTCAGGGTTCGTATTATTTTTTGCAGGTCCTTATTTTTGGTACAAAACAGATCGGAACGCGTGAATTAATAAAATATGAAAGTGGTTTTTAAAATTTTTATAGTTAAATTTCTGAAAAACAATTTACACGAGTCAAAAATATTTCTTTAAATACAAACAAAATATTGTTTTCATCTTTTTTTTCATCGAGTCAACGGATAAATCTTATATTTATTACTATGTTCAGTATAATGATCTGCCTTCGTCAATGTTCATCGTCTGAATGTTTTAAATAAAATTTAATTTATATAGTTGTTATTTCTTGTGTTATATTATTTATTTATTTTATCTAAAAACTTTATTTCTGTTATGTTTATGCATAGTTTTACCAGTTGTTATTATATTTTATTCATTATTTATTGTTATTTAGTTATTAAGTGTAATATATCTATACCTGTTATCTAAATTTTTAATTTATTTTTACTGTTATTGTTTGTTGTTGTTGTTTTTGTTGTTATTTTTTTCTTAAGTAAAATTTTGTACATTTTTTTTTATTTTTAATATGTTTTCATTTTTCGTGACGGCGATGATAACCTGAACGGTTTTTCGCCGGGGAAAAAAAATGCCTTCGTCAATTCTATTTTCGTTGACGCGTTTCGGAGAATCTCTATCTTCAAAAACTGTATTTATACTCTTTTTTTTTGTATAGATATAGTTTTTGACGATGGAAGTTCTCCGAAACGCGTCAGTTAGAATTGACGGTGATAGGGAAGGAAGATCATTATGCTGAACATAGTGATACTAATCCTAGCATAAAAAGAAGAAGAATATAAAAAGAACTTATTTTTATTCTTTAAATCTGCAGATCTAAAGCTCTAGTTTAAGCAGTTTATAAGGCTGATTACGATGCCGATCAGATTTTTTTTAATTTAAAAAATTTTTAAAAATACGATATTATAGTTTTAATTATTGTAAATATTTTGCTCAAGTAAACGTTTTTTTTTAATTATTTTAACACACCCGCCTGCGTAAACTGTCGAAAATTTACTTTCATCACAATAAAGCGACGTATAAAGTTGACAACCCCGATAACCAATTTGTTAAAACAACCCCCTTTCCTAACCACAGTATATAACACACCCTGTTAAATTATAAACAAACACTACCTAGTTATTATATAAGCTGTAAAGGCTTGTATGAAATTAACATAATTTGACGGCGGTTACAAGGGATGGAAATTATTGATAGGGTTTAAAAACACAGGGTGGTTTTAAATTGCGTAACGCCACGCGAATTGCGTCAATCGAAAACACGTATAGGAAAACATTTTCTTTTGCCTGGTTGTATACTTTTTTAAAAAGAATTTTTTTGATTATTGTTTTGCAAAAAATAATGAAGAAAATATAAGTATAGTTTACTGGTAGCTTTTAGAGACATCGCTTCTTTTATATTTGTCAACTTCGCAAGTTCCCTTAAAATCACTTTAACACTTAAGAAGAACAGAATACATTTTAACGACCCCAAAAGTATTCTAAAGGTATTAGCGTTCATTTCAAGTTTCCGTGTAATGGATGTTACCATGATGGCGGCTCTAATGAAAACACATTCTAATAGTTTTCGCAAAGTAATTAAAAAGTCAAAAAAACTTGTTAATATAATTTTTTAATAATTTTCTTTGCTCGTATAAAATTTACGTATGACAAATATTATAACGTAACAGAGAGAATAATACTCTGTAATTCGGTATAACATAGAAGAGATGTACTAACTCAAGTATTTGACGCTTTCTTTCTTGCCCCTGAATGCAGAGGTGATTTTAAGGCGCAAGTTAGGCAATATGAGTACACACTTTACACGTATCTTAGTGGAAGTATACTTAATAGTTGATATAATGAAACAAAAACACGATTATCACTGAAGCAATATAAATATCAGTGGTTCGTAACACATATTTATAAACCCTATACAACGGACTAATTTAGTTGATTCAAAGTTTTATCACGTGGTTAAAAAACTAAAATCGTTTGTAATTTCAATTACAAGTATTTCATCAAAGTTTTAACTTGTCATGTAAACTTCAAATTGAAGCCGTCATGGTAAGAGCCACACCCGCGTTGAAATGAGCGCCGATCTTCATCTCTAGATAAACCTCGAATATATCGATATATCGATATATATATATATATATATATATATATATATATATATATATATATATATATATACTTCGATGTTTCAAAATTAGCACAAAAATTATTTTAGTACCCAATGGCTTGGACAAATCTATGAACCAAAAAATTTCCTTCAACAGTTTCAAAATGGCGGCCAACCCCGCAGGATTTAGACGTCCCTCGCGGTACGCATGCGCAGTTGCAGTTTGCTGAATTGTGTACAGGGAAGACTTCGGTGTCACAGTGTCAGTAACGTGTCATCGTACGACCCTGTTACAAAAATAACAAGTAAATGGCACAACAGGTTACTCCAGGAACGCTGTTATTTCGGCCGTTACTTTACATAAACCTACCTCTACCCCTGCTCAAACTCTTCTTTTCGGCGTAAATCGTTCTCCGACGTCTTCCGATTTTACCATTTTACCATTTTATCCTATCATCCACAGATCTTGATGCAATCCCCTCTCAATGCACTTCCTTATCAATTCCTTCTCAACTAAGTCTCGGTCTTCCTCGTTTTTTCCGACCATGTGGTTTCCATTTTAAAATCTGTTTGGGAAGTCGACTTCCGTCCATCCATTGGACATGACCAAACCATCAAAGTTGTTTTGTCTTGATGTCTACAAAGATGTGCTTCGTATCCACGATTTCACGGATTCTTACATTTTTCCCTATTTGAACCGACCTGCGGCACTTCGCCGGTACTTCTAGAGCTTCTAACTCAAACTACTCTCATTAACTGACAAACGATCCTGAAGCAAACTCCCAAACCTCGTCGTCAGACAACTAAGGAGGACTGAAGTCAGCTGATCCTGGCACTGATGAGCCAACCCTTCGGGATATCGTGTCTGGAAACAGGGAAATTAAGAAAACCGAGTACTTCAAATAATAAAAAAAAAAATAGGAACCGCTATAATCCCTCACTGGGGGGATATGGACTGAAAGATTTTACTTCAGCCTACGGAGTCCTATTTTTGCCTTGATACCCCCGCAGGGGGGTGTAGACTAGCTGCACCTATTGAGAGGATTTAGACGTCCCTCGCGGTACCTGAGTCTAACACACACACACACACTTACGACTAACACTTTACACTCGCACTTACATTTAGGGAGGCGATAATGTGTTTTTAGACTTAAAATAAAATTAAAAAAACAGTTTGAATTTTAAAAAAATCATCTCTTTTTTCTAATATTCACCGTCGTAATCATCGTTAAAAACCGCACAAACTGAATTTTCAAGATCCGTTCAAATTAACACATTTACTTTGACGGCGGTCAGGGTTCGTTTTCAATGTAATTTGGTAGTATAAGATCCTAATTTATACACATTGTAATTTTGTGTATGTTTTGTGAAATCAGCATTTCGAAAAGAGTGTAATATAACAAAAAATACTTTTTGTAATTTCGCTCCTATCACGTCGGCGAGTCAGCTGACAGTGGCGATTATTACATCTCCCAAAGTGCGCGTTTACAATTAATTACGGTACGAAATTTACATGCGAAGCACAGCTGAATGTATAACTAATGAGTGCAGCGCGGTCGTGTTCTGTTTCCGAACGTGTTACAACTTGCAATATTCACGTCAACACGTGAAGAAGTGCATTTGAATTTTAAATATCCGTTGAACTTGTCGCCGACAGATTTATTGTAAATACTAACACATTTACAAGTTTGTTTTTTAATTTAAAATTGTTAATTGTAACAGCCGAAGTCTTACAGCTGTTTTAACATTGTGTTGAATTTTTGGGCCGGTTTTGATGTTCGAGTTCGCGCGTAGAGTGATGCGAGGAACATGTACGTTGATATAACACCCCGCAGGGGGGGTGCAGGCTAGTGGTGGATCAAAAAACACCAAACTGTTAAAAAAACACCTTTTCTATAAACGACAAACAAACTGCTTTTTCAAACGGAAACAAGCAGTTTGATTTGGACTGGTTCGTGATTTATTAACGAAGGAACAGCTGTTGGGACTTTCCTACCACCCACGTTCTATTCGAACGTTGCCGCAAGCGCTAAAACGTTTTTCCTATTGTTTTCCTGCTAACTGCTTTTCTTCAACCTGCTTTTATGCTTTTTCCCTTTATTTCATAGTTGCTTGTAGTGAAGTAAGAACTGTTTGGTCGTTGTCAACGTTTATCTCTATTTTGTTGCGAGTTGTTTGAAAGTTTTAAATGTAAAATTTGTTGTTCAAACATTTTTTTTAAACTGTAAAATCAGCCATAATTGTGTTTTATATTAGTTTTTCTGCGTAGTTTACTTTGTGTTTAGAAATTAAAAAATATTTAGTAGACAATTTTGAAAGTTTTCTTTTACTTTTTTTATGTTTTTAGAATTAAGTGCATAGTTTTTAATTATTTATTGGATGTGTGGACTTTTTAAAATTCACAATATCTACTCTTTTATATATCTTGAATAATTTTAGGTTAGAAAACTGAACGTTTGTGCTTTATGTTTTAGCTGCTAATACAACTTCGAGTTTCAGTTTTCTAAACCTGTTTTTCCAACTGTTTTAAAAAGCAGCTTTTTTTCCTCAACAAACAGTTTGTTGATGTCTTGTAAAAGTAGCAGAAAAGCCCACCCTTAGTGCAGACTAGCTGCACCTATTGAGAATATTTAGACGTCCGTCGCGATACCCGAGTCTAACACACACTTACACTTACAACGCTACATTTACTACTTTACAGGCCGCCTCGGTGGCCTAGTGGATAGCGTACTAGGCTTTCACCCCGAGGATCCGGGTTCGAATCCCGGCGAGGGCTTGGCATTTTCATACGCTATAAATCGTCCCACCGTCTGCGTTAGCCCATGTGTGCACAATAGTCAGACGTTAAACACCAAAAAAAAAAAAAAAATACTACTTTACACTCACACTTACATTTAGGGAGGCGATATAGCCTCAATGTGCTTTCACTTTAAAAAAAAAAAAAACAAAACAAAAATTAATATATAACAGTATATTTTGCGCTTCGCAAGTCTCGTATTAAATTAATTATAATTAAAACATGTCTGTGTTTTGCACGTGTGACGCGTACGCGATAACCACTACACTGTGGAAACTACGAAGAAATGTGACCGATTTATGTATAAGAAATGAATCGTTAATGTAATTTTTGTAGTTATTTTTTGTAGTTAAAGATCAGTTGTTTTATATTGATCCGTAGCGATCAGCTGATTTCATTGAACATCTGACAGGTTATAATAAATGTTAGATTATGTCGTGTTTTCGAACAAAAATGTCGTAATTGAAATTTTAAAAAAGGATGAGAAAATATGATACATGATTTTTACTTTTAGTTAAATAACGCGTTTTTTTATTACAATGTTTATTAAAGTGTTGTTTGTTTTTGTTTGATTTTTTTTACTCTCCGGTGCAAACAGAAATGCAGCGCTCGGTGTATTGGCGGACAAAAATGAAAACTTGGAAAATTTAATCAATCGGTGTTCATTTCAGGTCTGTATTGGTCCGGTTATGTTACTGATCTTGTTGCTGAACTGAAATTACAAACAACTGATAAAAATGAAAATTGACAGTTATGTATATCGTATAAAACGTGTGCGCATGCGCGACTTCCCTCCCCCCAATTGGATCGGACTGATTGTTCAATTCCCGAATACGTTTTTTCAAGGAAGACAGGTGTGACCGCCATGTTTTTTGTATTAGTGTGTGAATAGTTGTAACGTAAAACGTTACCATTAATCCCGAATTGGCGTCCGCATTAATAGGCTTCGTCCAGGGTTCAACTTTAGGTAAGGGTTTTGGGTCAGTTATAAATTGGGCTCATTGAGAAAAATCAGTATTTCATGATTTTGCTCACCCATGTTTAAGTCATCATCGCCAAAAGGGACTTTGAGTTTTAAAATTGAATAGCTGCGCAAATTTATGGGAGGAAGGATTTAGGTGCTCAATATTCTCGAACGTAAGGAGTTTTAGGTGCTCAATATTCTCGAACGTAAGGAGTTTTAGGTGCTCAATATTCTCGAGCGTAAGGAAGTTTTAGGTGCTCAATATTCTCGAGCGTAAGGAGGTTTTAGGTGCTCAATATTCTCGAACGTAAGGAGTTTTAGGTGCTCAATATTCTCGAACGTAAGGAGTTTTAGGTGCTCAATATTCTCGAGCGTAAGGAAGTTTTAGGTGCTCAATATTCTCGAGCGTAAGGAAGTTTTAGGTGCTCAATATTCTCGAACGTAAGGAGTTTTAGGTACTCAATATTCTCGAGCGTAAGGAAGTTTTAGGTGCTCAATATTCTCGAGCGTAAGGAAGTTTTAGGTGCTCAATAATCTCGAGCGTAAGGAAGTGTTAGGTGCTCAATATTCTCGAGCGTAAGGAAGTTTTAGGTGCTCAATATTCTCGAGCGTAAGGAAGTGTTAGGAACTCAATATTCTCGAGCGTAAGGAAGTTTTAGGTGCTCAATATTCTCGAGCGTAAGGAAGTGTTAGGTGCTCAATATTCTCGAGTGTAAGGAAGTTTTAGGTGCTCAATATTCTAGAGCGTAAGGAAGTTTTAGGTGCTCAATATTCTCAGTAAAAACTGCCCAAGTTATCGAGTGGTCGGCGAAAGACGTCAGACGACCTTCTGCAGCTACAGCGGCCTCCTTTTATACTGTTGAGCGCCGCGCATGCGCAGAAACTCATTCTTAGTCAGTCGGGTCCCAGAGCTCGGAGCGAGCGGTCTTTCCAGCGTAGCTAATGACCTTCCCTGGCTTACTGACCTTTGCACTGGTTACTGTCTTGCCTTAGACTACAATCGTCAACTGACCTTTGTACGGTTTGGTAACTGATCTCAGGCTACGTAGTGCCAGCCGTGCGTTTTAGTAACAGGGTTAATTTTTATCCCGTTACATCGTTAGGAGCGCTAGACCTTTGGATTGTGGGCCAATGGGGCAGTTCACGATATGAGGCAGGCGGAGGTCTATCAATGTAGCGCTCAGCTAAAGCTTGTAGAGTGGTTAATATGTGTATCACGGCTAGGCCGAGGTATTTCGTTGTGCTTGTGCTCGTACAGGCTGGCGCCGTGACGTACTTGTAGTGGCGGTCTTGGGGGAAACCAAGATGGCAAGATCCACTGTCGCGGCTTTGTGGTAAATGTAGTGGGGGCGGCCAATCCGATATAGTACGCGATTTGTATAAGGGTAGCATTTCCTAAGTTAAATGATCCCGAAATACCGCCGCAAAATATATAAAAAAGCTCACTGGTAGGCTTAGGTTCACTTCAAGAATACTAATATCGAGTAAACGGTATGCGTTAGTTTGTCAGTTGCGATATATGTTTTTACTTATGCAGTACAAAAAGTGCTGTAGCTCCGTTAGACGTTTTCACTTCACAAGTACTAAATCTGGAAATTTTGTTGAGTATACGAGCAGAAGATTTCAAGTCACGAAGGATAATTTCTGTCTGTGGTTACGGACGCGCTGCTGTAAGCGATGGACGCTGTTTTACAGTTACCCTTGTTTACAAATTTATCTGCCATTTTGAAACGGATTATCACAAACCAGTGTTTATTTCCGTTAAATCGTAAATTGATTAGTACGATACAAAAATTGTAATTGAATCGTTTCAACCGTTTTAGCGTATAACAATTTGGGACAGCAGTTAAAGCAAAGCGTTTCCTGATATTTTCGCAGGCATTCTGTAACTTCATGTGTACTGTGTTACAGGCACACCCTGTATACAAGTAAGAAAGTAGAAACCTTGGAGTACTAGACAAATTAAAAGGACAACGCCCGCTTTGTAAATTCTCTGTAGAATATAATCGAGCATTTGGCAGGAATTCAGACAGTTTTTTTTTCTTCAGTTGGCAATCCTGGCAGTTAGTTTTCTTTCGCTGTTTTTGTTTTTACATATATTTGCCGTAAAACAAGAATTATGTTTGCATAATGGCTGTGAAACTTTTCACATTATTAGAAGTTTTCTGTAATTTCTGTGTTTTTAAGTGTTTTTTTTTACTTTTAAATATACACAATTTGGGATGCAGATAAAGTTTGCGGAAGATTTTGAAAAACAAAATGGCTGTTTAATTTAGTAGATAGCAAGCGGTCAGCGTGCTGCGTCTCTTAACTGCGCAAGTTAAGGTCGTTGGTTCGAGACGCAGTTACTGCCGTAGCGTTCATTTTTCCCTTAAGGCCCATCCTTCGTCCTTATCGGTGTAATCGACGTCCTCAGCTGCATACGTAACGCAATTTTTTAAAAATATTTACAATAATTTTTAAATCTGATTTTCAACATCATAAACGGCCTTAAAATGTGCGTAAACAATCGTCTAAAACACTCAAAGTACGTTGAAATATGAATATGAACCCTGACCGCCGTGAAATTGTATTCTTAATTTGTACGGATTTAAAACGTGCACATTACAAATTTGCTGCGATTTTTTAAAGTGTCATTAAAACTGTAAAATCTGATGTTTTTTTTAATTAAACGGCCATTTTGAAACGTCCCCAGGTCAGAGTCTTCTAAAAAAATATCTCGTCTCTTCTAACCATAAGGAGTATAATATAACAAAAAGCTTTTCAATGAATTAAAACAATGTAAGGACGAAAATCATTCTAACAGAAACAAGTACAGAGGGGCTGCACTTTGACCCCGAGCCACACTTCCGCTTAATAAAGCTCGGACAAGAGGGGCGGGGGAAGGCGCGGTCACCTTAATGGACGGTTTTTTGTAACGTCTACCGCGGTTTTTGCTTTCAACGTAATTGGTTGTAATTATGTTTAGAAAATTTCCCTTTGGTACTTTTCTGAAGTTGGGTTTCGTTTATTACAGAAATTGTATAACGACCCTTTTACTGGAGGGCTTTGACGTTGTGAACTGATTCAGTTATATTTTAAAATCACTTTTTCTGAGCTGTACGTATTTCAAAGCTGTTACTTTATTTTATTCGCTTTGATTCGACAGAACGAATGAGAGAGATTTTTTATAGTTTCTTGATATTGTTAAGGTATTACGATAAATAGTTTTTAAAAAAATCTTACCCTGTTTTTGAAAATCCTATTTCACCATCACAAACAGTATTGAAATATGTATGTGTTGGCATTTTCGCCTTTCAAATTGCATTGAAAATACGAAAATGAACCATGATGGCCGTCGAATTACATTTCTTGATGACAACGGACTTTAAAAGTTTAAAATTCTGATTTATATAGTTTTTGCTGATCATGATAGAGCAGTCTGTTAGAAATTTGGAATTTCTCCTAACCAGGGTTCTTTAATGAATCAACTATCGGTTCAAAAATGTCTTTTAACACATGTAATTGTATTGTTTTGGCTACTTTTGCACTTGATAACAATTCCAGAATGAACACTACTGTATTGCTCGATTCTAAAGGTTTTCTCTAAATCTTTCAATTTATTTAACCAAAAAAAAAAAAAAAAGAAGTGTACGCAAAATTGTTACTTACCCCGTAGACTGCCGTTCTTCTGCAGCACCGCCTGGCTGGAATGTCTTAATGGAACACCAGTCATTTACTAACGTAGAGTTGGGTTCCAAACAGCCCCTCGATCCCACCAGAATCGACTGACCTTCCGGTCCTCCCAGAATCGACTGACCCTCCGGTCCCACCAGAATCGACTGACCCTCCGGTCCTCCCAGAATCGACTGATACTCCGGTCCCACCAGAATCGACTGACCCTCTTGTCCCATCAGAATCGACTGACCCTCCGGTCCCACCAGAATCGACTGACCCTCTTGTCCCATCAGAATCGACTGACCCTCCGGTCCCACCAGAA
>CM040186.1:8196831-8206831 GCA_022606455.1 Callitettix versicolor | reverse complement strand
TGTTACACAATACATGTTACACTACCTGCCAACTTTGTCTCAAGGCCATCTACAATCATCCCGTTTCACTCGCGGATCTTGTATTAATGTATACATTTCATTTTATAATTGTAACAATTACATACAAAGACTTTTTTCAAATGTTTATAACGATTGAACACCATAAACATTTGCGTTTTAGTCTGCGGGAGAAATGTTGGCAGTCCGGGCGTTTACCGGTTCGGTCGCGGGCTGGCGGGCACGGAGAGAAAGTAAGAAGTCCGCTTGTTCTGTTGTCCTACAAGGCGACCGAGGGCTACTTTTTTGGCCATCAGGTTCGCTCTCCCAATTCACGTGATCCCGAAATACCAACAGAGCGATCCTAAGCGCATCAGGGCACAAAGAAAGCGCAAGGATTTCATACCAGTTTGGATGATGGTTGTACAAAGCTGAGAACTTTTATTGCCGCTTGGATCCACCTTTAAGTCCCTCTGAGTCTCCGTGGCTGAGCGAAGAACTCTTCCTGTTCTGAATGCTGACAAAGTAAGACATTCTTTTTTTCTTTGAATTTGGCTGAATTCCTTTTATTTCCTCACGAGGAAGTAATAGTGTCTTCTAGAGTTGTTCCGGGTGTTGGCAGGCGGTCCTCCTCGATGTTCTGCCGAACAAAGATTTATTTATACTCTAAATTATACCAGGATTCATCATTTCTAAGAAATTTATTGTTAAAACCAGAGAAAGAACCAATCAGGAAGCTACTGTGGTGCGCCGGTGGTAATGCCTAGGAAGAAACATAAAAATCTAGCGTTTATTAGACTCGAAATATGCGAGCACTGTGAACCAATCAGAAGCAAGTATTGGTTGACGGGAGAATTGTGAACTCGGTTCGCAGACGTAGGCTGTTTGAAAGCCGGGAGAGGTTCGGGAATTTAGCGTTGATGTTTGTTGGTGTTATCGAGCGGAAGTAGGTTGTGTAACTCGCGAAATACGCGAGCACTGTGAATCAATCAGAAGCAAGTATTGGTTGACGGGAGAACTGTGAACTCGGTTCGCAGACGTAGGCTGTTTGAAAGCCGGGAGAGGTTCGGGAATTTAGCGTTGATGTTTATTGGTGTTATCGAGCGGAAGTAGGTTGTGTAACTCGCGAAATACGCGAGCACTGTGAACCAATCAGAAGCAATTATCGGTTGACGGGAGAATTGTGAACTCGGTTCGCAGACGTAGGCTGTTTGAAAGCCGGGAGAGAAGTTCGGGAATTTAGCGTTGATGTTTATTGGTGTTATCGAGCGGAAGTAGGTTGTGTAACTCGCGAAATACGCGAGCACTGTGAATCAATCAGAAGCAAGTATCGGTTGACGGGAGAATTGTGAACTCGGTTCGCAGACGTAGGCTGTTTGAAAGCCGGGAGAGAGGTTCGGGAATTTAGCGTTGATGTTTGTTGGTGTTATCGAGCGGAAGTAGGTTGTGTAACTCGCGAAATACGCGAGCACTGTGAACCAATCAGAAGCAAGTATTGGTTAACGGGGAAATTGTGAACTCGGTTCGCAGACGTAGGCTGTTTGAAAGCCGGGAGAGAGGTTCGGGAATTTAGCGTTGATGTTTGTTGGTGTTATCGAGCGGAATTAGGTTGTGTAACTCGCGAAATACGCGAGCACTGTGAACCAATCAGAAGCAAGTATTGGTTAACGGGGAAATTGTGAACTCGGTTCGCAGACGTAGGCTGTTTGAAAGCCGGGAGTGGTTCGGGAATTTAGCGTTGATGTTTGTTGGTGTTATCGAGCTGAAGTAGGTTGTGTAACTCGCGAAATACGCGAGCACTGTGAATCAATCAGAAGCAAGTATTGGTTGATGGGAGAATTGTGAACTCGGTTCGCAGACGTAGGCTGTTTGAAAGCCGGGAGAAGTTCGGGAATTTAGCGTTGATGTTTGTTGGTGTTATCGAGCTGAAGTAGGTTGTGTAACTCAGTTCTTGTGTTGTCGGAAGTTCAATATGATATTACCATTCAAACGTGGCACACATATCGATTCTGTTACTTCTGGACGTGTTGTGATTTCGCCGTCGTAATCGACGCTAATTATCGCTTTGAATTTTCAAAATCCGTTAAATATATATTCATTGCCTGTTTTAAATGCAATTTTAAAGTTTAAAATCTCAATAAATGCAGATTTCATTGCTGTTTATGATGGTGAGATTAGGTTCTAAAATAGGGTAGGCTTTTTGAAAATTTGCTTCCATCACATCAGCGAAAAAACAGCTCGCCTTGATTTTCAGCCGTAACGCTCCGGAACGATAAGTTTATCTGGTAAAAATTTGTCAAGAAAATTTATTTTAGCTTTTGTGCTTTCGTTACTGAAAATTTAAATAAGGTTTTGCAATTATTTGAACCAAAGAGTGAAATTTGTATGAAATATTTGAATACCTTTCGAAACGTATCTAGAGATCATGATCGGTGCTCTTTTAGTGGTCACAATTTCCAAGGTCACACAGGTAGTTCATTTTCAAACGGATTTTTTGTTAATTGTTTTTATCAATGTATTTTGCTAATATCACTAAAGGTAGATAAAGAGTTTTATTTTATTTTTTGTGTTTAACGTCCGACTATTGTGCACACTTGGGCTAATGCAGACGATGGGATGATTTATAGCGTATGAAAATGCCAAGCCCTGGCCGGGAATTGAACCCGGGTCCTCGGTGTGTAAGCCCAGTACGCTGTCCATTAGGCCACCGAGGCGGCTCAATGTTTCAGTTTTAATTCAATAGCATGACTGTCCAAGTACAATAAAAAATTATCCTCCTCAGCGTATCGTAATTTACGTCAATTAACTGCAATCAAGTACTCCATAATTAGAGCAATAAATTTATATTCAGTAATAAAATTCAAAATTTGGCACTACTGCTCTATTTATCTGAAATATGGCACAATTAAACAGCAATTACACGGTTTCAGGGTAATTATTCTCTCGACATTTGGCAACGCTTCACTACTTCAAATCTGTGTACGTGATATACAAGAGGCAATTTAGTTCTATCTCGCAGTAGTTGGTAGCACTGGATGCATGTTACGTACAACTGGGTACAAGCAATATTGTGGGTAATTGGATTCCGACATGCGCCCAGCGTGTGTGCAATTAGCTGTTGTGATTATGCTAAAGACAAGTTGTGTACGAAATTAATTGTGGCACGCAGCTGTCTCGTCATATGGGTTTTTGGATTTTTTGCCTGTCTGTCGGTAACGTTTATAAATGGTATTGTTTATAAAATTTGGCGAAAACGATTTTTACAGTGATCCGAGTCTGTATAAATGTTGGGCTTGAAAAAAATATTTAAAAATAGTTAACGGGTACAACCTTCAGTCAATTATATTCTTTTCTCCTTAAGGATTTACCGTGGTTACCGGAAATAGTGTGTGGACGCCCAGAACTCCTCAAGGATCCCAATGGATTGCTACTAATTTAAGTTGTCCTACAACGTAACAGTTTTAATTCCGATAAACTTACAACAGTGGCTTTAGTCAAAGCCGGGTTTAACGTGCGAGCAACATTCGGAAGACAAATCGGTGCGGTTACAAGCATCAAGGATCGCGTGTCCTGCGAGATCCTTCTGTGGATTTAAAGTTAAACTAAGCCTGACATGCTTACTGGGTACTTTGCGAAAAATCTTGACAAACTCGTTGACGTGATGGAAGTGAATTTCCAAAGAAAATAACTGAATCGTAAACTGAGATCAACGTCGTATTCATTTTGGGTTTTTCCAGTTCAATTATTGAATATTTTAAATTCTAATTTGGAGATACGAATCCTGATTATATTAATGAAATCAAATTAAAAAAATAATAATAAAGCTCAAGGTCAGATTCAGATCTTCCACTTGGCAAGAAGGAGCGCTCCTGACCCCTGCATCGCGTTTTGAGGGATCGTTACACATTTTAAATACGTGTACCTTTACGGATGGAAAAATGTATGACACTTTGAAACCGATGTACATCCGTTCAACATACGAAGCGTTTTCAGAAAGTAACGATAATTTTAATTTTTTGAACAAAATATTTATTTATTCTTCTGCAACGATGTTGTCGCCTTCAAAATAGTCCCCATTGGAGATTATGCACTTGTGCCAGCGCTTCTTCCAATCCTCGAAACACTTCTCAAATTCGATCTTTGAGATAGCTTTTAGTTCTTTCAACGATGCGCTTTTAATGTCATCTACGGCTGTAAAACGACGGCCCTTTAAGGTTCTTTTTATTTTTGGAAATAGGAAAAAGTCACACAAAGCCATGTCCGGCGAATATGAAGGTTGGGGCATCGTTACAGTACTGTTTTTGGCCAAACATTCACGAACAAGCGATGAAGTGTGAGCTGGTGCGTTATCGTGGTGCAAAAGCCATGAATGGTTTTTCCACAGATACGGGATTTTTTGTCGGATTGCTTCACGCAAACGGCGTTGAACTTGTAGATAGTACTCCTTATTGACCGTTTCACCTGGTGGCAAAAATTCATGATGCACTATGCCATTAATATCGAAGAACACAGTGAGCATAACCTTCACGTTCGACCGCACTTGTCGAGCCTTTTTCGGTCTTGGCGAGCCAGAATGCCTCCACTGGGATGATTGAGCTTAGTTTCGACGCCATATCCGTCAACCCGTGTTTCGTCATAGACTTCATTTAGTGACTCCTGAGCAACTTCCATTCGCCGCTGTTTTTGTTCAAAATTCAACAATTTTGGAACGAATTTTGCTGCCACGCGTTTTATAAACAAAACACTGGAAACAATGTCATGACATGATCCAATCGATATGCCAACATCATCAGCGACCTCTATAATTGTGATTCGGCGATTGTTGATAATCATTTCTTTCACTTTTTCCACGTTTTCATCGGTTGTTGAAGTGCTGGGGCGTTCAGGGCGTTCGTCATCTTCAACGTCTTCACGGCCTTCTTGGAAACGCTTATACCACTCGTAAAGTCTTGCTTTACTCATATCAGACTCACCATAGGCCTTTGTTAACATTTCTCATACTGTGTTACACTTTATTCCATTTTTTACGCAAAATTTAATACAAATTCTTTGATCCATTTCTTTTAACAAACGAAAATCACCGAGCTCATAAAAACACGTTTAACCTTAGTGGCTGTCACAGATAAAGTCACAAATGAAAACATCTGAAAGTTTTATCATACTTCAAGGACATGTATGCCAACATAATAAAAAAAATGTTTGACAATCGGACTCTCCAAGCCCGCGAAATTAAAAAATTCTCGTTACTTTCTGAACACACCTCGTAATTTTTGTCAAGAAAAAATACTATTGTTTCGGTGTTTCACCAAAATCGTTTCATGAGTTACGTAAGGCAAACTAATAGGCGCATCTGAATCAGGTTGGGGAAGCAAGAGCATTGAGTTAAAGTACCTCCGCTTTCTACCAACATTACAGAGAAACCAACCACGTCAAAGATTTTTTGCCAGACAAACAGATAGCAAGTGTGGTAAATTGTAAGACCAGGATAGGGTTGTAAGGGGGGCCATTGAAACTGCAGAGGATAAGGTGAATATTGGGTCGAGGTGGTGTGGATCTTGGATCCTTCCAGAACAGCCATCAACACATAGTTCAGGAGCCAGCTTTTTGAGCAGCAACTAAACAAAGGCCAGCTAGTTTCGACAAACATATAAGTACGTTTTAGAGCCCGCGCGATCATTGGGATAAAATGTACGTAACACTATACACAATTAAGGGAATCACTACTTCACAACTTGAGGATGTTCACTGGACTTTTAAGCGAAACCAGACTGCCGCTAGCCCCCGACGGCATTTAGCCCGTACTTCAGCGCCCCTTGAGGCCAAAACGTAAACGCGAATGTTTCACAAACGAACAAACCAAACAAGATGGCTTTCACCTTGAAGTTCGATCAGGATGTACGCCGTAGCCAAACCGACAATTGTTTGCGTAATATCGGTGAGTCAGTGATCTCGCGCATGCGCACAGCGCGAAACGGAGAAACAAAGTGAATTAAACACTAGACACAACGTCCGTAATTTACTTACACTTTGGAGGACTGCCCTCAACTGTGTCGAAACTGGGTGTTATCGTGCTAAGACCATTGTGAATTCAATCGTGCCTAATCAGCTGGGCTAATGGTGGGTCGATCTACGTCAGCTTAAGCCAGCCCACTTTATATTTGTATCAGAGGTTATACAACAGCTACAACAGTTGTGCTAAGACCATTGTGAATTCAATCGTGCCTAATCAGCTGGGCTAATGATGGGTCGATCTACGTCAGCTCAAGCCAGCCCACTTTATATTTGTATCAGAGGTTATACAACAGTTGTGCTAAGGCCATTGTGAATTCAATCGTGCCTAATCAGCTGGGCTAATGATGGGTCGATCTACGTCAGCTCAAGCCAGCCCACTTTATATTTGTATCAGAGGTTATACAACAGCTACAACAGTTGTGCTAAGACCATTGTGAATTCAATCGTGCCTAATCAGCTGGGCTAATGATGGGTCGATCTACGTCAGCTCAAGCCAGCCCACTTTATATTTGTATCAGAGGTTATACAACAGCTACAACAGTTGTGCTAAGACCATTGTGAATTCAATCGTGCCTAATCAGCTGGGCTAATGATGGGTTGATCTACGTCAGCTAAAACCAGCCCACTTTATATTTACATCGTACAGAGGTTGTACAGGAGCTGTCATATGAAAGCTTTCTTCAGAAGAATTTCAAACTTTGAGCGAGAAGCACTTTAAAGATGTCAGATAAAATTCTGGCGAAACGTCGAAACAAATTTTGTCCAACTGATTTTCACAGAATTTCAATGTAATTCTTATATAACAACCCTTCAAGAAGTATTCTAGAGGTTAGTTGCGCATTTCAGAGTCTAAGGTTTACCATAATCACAACAGATCACTTTTTAAAGAACATTTCTCAAATAAATCTGAGTGGATCCGGACTTTCCGTCCACCCTGTATAGAGTTTTATGAAAAATGTGTTTTCCGTGTAAATCGATCACGGATCGAAGACTTTACAACTTGAAGTAATCCCTGTACATGGTAGACAAAAGGATCATATCTGTGCCATTAAACAAAGTCTGCCGCATGTTCCTTTCCCGCCACACATTGTACATTATGCAGGCTTGCCAACTTACAGTAAAAGTTTACGAGTCCCCGCAGACGAGCTTATTTCATGAACCTTCATCGTGATTACACTATAAAACAACAAGTCTTCAACGGCCGTAACGCGAGATCGACTGCAAGTTTTTATATCAGTGTCGATCCGTAACGAATTTCTACGGGGAAAAGAGCTGTCGGAGCGGTCATCATGGTAAGACCCAGACCTGTGGACAATGGACTGTTGAACGGATCCAAAGTTGATTTTTTTGCCGTTTGAATGAAATCGAACCTGTGCACGTTCATTCGATAGTTGTTTTCAGAGGAAATTTTGTTCCGACGTTTAATTAAAATCGATGTGGTTTCTTCGAGATGGTTTTCGCTTCAATAAAAAACCGCTGAAGACTGTTCGACTTGGAACGAGAACCACTTCGAAGATTCCATATATGATTTTGGTCAAACGTCGGAACAATATTTTTCGAACGGACTGGTTTTTCAATAAGAGTCTTAACTACCTGTCAAAAGATGGTCTGGAAATCAGAATCAGCGCTCGTTTAAAGGTCTCGGGTCTGGGTATGTAAATGATTAACGATCTAAAAAATCATTTTCAAGTCGATATTCATTTAAAAATGTCTGTTATGAACTAGAAATAAAAATCACGCATCATGATTTTTCCCCTTTTTATTTTAATTTGATAATTTGTTCGAAAACACGACAAATTAACAACTAGTTTTTAACAACACAACCTGAAACTTACTATAGCCTATCAGCTGTTCAACGAAATCAGCTGATCGTTACGAATTAATATAAAACAATTGATCTTTTACTATTACATAGCTAGTTTTTAACAAAATAATTTGAAACTTATTATAGCCTATCAGCTGTTCAACGAAATCAACTGTTCATTACGAAATAATATAAAACAACTGTTCTTTTACTAGAACATAGCTAGTTTTTAACACCATAACCTACAAACGTATTATAACATATCAGCTGTTCAAAGAAATCAGCTGATTTTTACGAATTAATGTAAACAACTGATCTTTTACTATAACGTAGCTAGTTTTTAACATCATAACCTAAAAATGTATTGTAGCCTATCAGCTGTTCAATGAAATCAGCTGATCTTTACTAATTAATATAAAACAACCGATCTTTTAATATAACTACCAAAATTAGATTAGCGATTAACTTAAATCGGTCAAATTTCTTCGTAGTTTCCGTAGTGTAGTGGTTTTCGCGTGTACCTCCCACGCGCTAGGTCTCCGGCGGAAACACGGAAATGTTTAATTGTAATTAATTTAATACGATACATGTGACGCGCAAAATATACTGTTATATATCGATATAATCATGTTCCTCGTATCACGCGTCACGCAAAATCCAACGTCGTAAACCAGTCGTAAAACATGGTAGTGTTAAAATGTTCACAATAACTGCAGTTTGTATAGTAAGACATTAATACTGCTCAGGGTCGCACACATGTCTGGCAATCACGTGGTGCCCTACCTAGGTGTAACCTTTCTTCATCTATCTGCTCCTGGGTTAGATCCCTGCGTCCCGAGCCACACCTTAGCGTGGTTTAAAGTATTTGGACTCCGGTTACCAGGCAGTTTCAGTTTAGTTTAGCCTTCGTATTCATACGAGGTTCTGCATGACCGGACATTTTATGTCCCCAAGTTACTTGTGGGATTTTCATGGTTTGGAAACAAAACGTCAAACCCCCCGGATCTGGCAAAAGTGGAGTGGAAATAACATGGAGGTGGTGGATTTTTTTTTTAACGTCCGATTATTGTGCACACTTGGGCCAAGCCCTGGCCGGGAATCGAACCCGGGTCCTCGGGGTGAAAGTCCAGTACGATATAAACTAGACAACCGAGGCGGCTGGAGGTGGTGGAAAGTGGGACTATATATACCCCTCCTCCATAAACCCGATAGCAATAAATTTGAGCACACTGTGCGGACGCTAGGCGGTCCTGACTTATCTGCAATGGAAAGAGTGAGATATTGAGTCCAACACTAGATCAGTAAGGATGTGTACACATGTCTGCAAGAATTAGAATACCTTCCGGTGAGCAAACCTTGAGGGAGAAAAACACAACCTTTATAGGGTCGAAAAGCAGGACGTATATGGATATTGAAAATGCCAGCAGGAGCAAAGGAAAAAGGGAAAAACAAAAACAGAAAACATCCGGCAAGTCTAACTATAGAAAATAGGTAAATAAAGAAATGCGTGTAAAACAGCTGTTATTCGAAATACTGAAATAAAACAGCTGATTTGCATTATTCATTTCTTTTGGAGCCTTACGTTTTTAAAGTTTAATTAGCCGCCTCGGTGGCCTGGTTGTTGGCGTACTGGGCTTTCACCCCGAGGACCGGGTTCGATTCCCGCCCAGGGCTTGGCATTCTCATACGCTATAAATCATCCCATCGTCTGCGTTAGCCCAAGTGTGCATAATAGTCGGACGTTAAACATAAAACAAAAAATTTAAAGAGCTCAGTGCTGGTGTACCACAAGGGTGCGTGCTGGTGCCATTGCTGGCCTTGCTATGTACAGGAGGATGAAGAAACCACAGTGGCTACATTTGCGGACGATACTTCTATACCAGCTGTTGGCGGTAATGTTAAAGAAGCAACAGAAAAACTGCAGAAACTATCCTCAAAGTTAATTTTTTTTATATTTTTTTAAGACGAAAAGCGCATTGAGGCTATTATCGCCTCCCTAAATGTAAGTGTAAATGCAAAGTGTTAAAGTCGTAAGTGTATGTGTATATATATATATCCAATATAATCTACGACTCTTGCCAGCAGGAGGCTAAGGGTGTTTGGCATTTAGGACCCTGAAGATCGCCAGCAGAATGAGCTATTCTCTAAACTGCTAAAACTCACTAGGGGCACCTGGCTGCTGAACTA
>CM040186.1:8144331-8191831 GCA_022606455.1 Callitettix versicolor | reverse complement strand
GGTGCGCAGTTGAGTGACGCACTATACTGAAAGATGCTTTAGCCACTTCGATCCTCTTCTTTTTGAAGTGTGCTTCCAGTTTAGTATCTAGTGTTACACCAAGTTACTTCATTTCATTGAAATATATTAATGCTGTCTACAAATACACATCAATGACGTCATCTATCTCTGTACGTGAGCGCCATTTTATTGCAGCCATAACTCTGTGACACTGCGCCGCTCTAACAAATGTCTATCACTCTAAATGCAGTCTATCAATCAGCTGACAGCTATAAACTCCATTCAGTCCTCTTTCACTGCAAACAGATAGCTGAAAGGAGAAAAGCCTTTCATGTAACCGCTGTGAATGCGCGAAACGTCGGTAAATGATAAAATTGTCGTTTGTCAGCGTCAGTATTACGGGCGCCAAATAAATACGAAGCTGAGTATATACTATACTTCGTATATTGGCGTTACACGTTTTATTTGGTACGCGTTAAATTGTACAGATACCAACGTAAAAACAAAAAAAGCCGTACACATTCAGTCAATTGGGAAGTAGCAGAAATAACACCGTGAGAATAATTCATACTATCTCGGTACGCAGCTGTCTCGCTGACGTGATAGAAGCGGATTTCCAAAAGTGTTTTCCTGTAACTTACCCTTTTAGGAATTCTGATTCTACCATCACAACAAGCATTGAAATCTTCATGTATTGGCATTTTTAATTTTCAAATTTACATTGAAAATACGAAGACGAACCCTGACCTTGAATAACAGCTGATTTTTTGGCTCTGTAAAGTTTTTCGGTTCTTCAAAGTTTCTTGGTTCTGCAATTTTTTTTTTTTAACGTCCGACTATTGTGCACACTTGGGTTAATGCAGACGATGGGATGATTTATAGCGTATGAAAATGCCAAGCCCTGGCCGGGAATCGAACCCGGGTCCTCGGGGTGAAAGCCCAGTACGCTATCGACTAGGCCACCGAGGCGGCATGGTCCTGTTAAGGTTTTTTGCTGTGCAAAGGTTTTTTGAGGTATGATACTTAAGTACTTAATGCTCCTTTTGCGTTTTCTACAAAATTTAATTAATTATAGGAAAATTTGAGCATTTATTATGCTAGCACTTTAAACTGGCATCCAGTGGTGATATTTTGAGAGAGCGTTGGGAAGCCAGCAAAAGTAACTTATTGACTTTCCGAACAAATAAAAACAGTTCCAAGGTCACGCATAGTGTGGCTTCAACACGCCCTCCTAAATACAATGGACTTCGGTTAGTGGGGGGGGGTGTTTGTTAAATTTTCACAGTTCAGAATAAATTTGGAACGTCTGCTAAACTGATTCCATAGGGCGTATCCTATTTTTAAAATAAGTAAGTTAATTTTGTTGAGAGGGCCTGTGATATGTCAGTAATTACAATAAATGAATAAAATATCAAGTAATAACTTCGACACGCAAAATTCATTCAACATTTCAAATGGAGGTTATTTAAAATTTTATAAAAATCATGAGTTTTTGTAAAATCTGATATTACCATCTTAATCAGCGTTTAAAACTGTATAAATTAGCATTTTGAATTTTCAAATCCGTGTAAATTAGGAAATTTAATTTGACGGCTGTCAGGGTTCATTTTCATAACTATCCTTAGTATATATTTACGTTAAGTCAAATTTAATAACAATATTTTAAGAGACTTGTACGAGGTGTGTTCAGAAAGTAACGAGAATTTTTAAATTTCGCGCCTTGGAGAGTCCGATTGTCAAACATTTTTTTTTGTTATGTTGCTATACATTCCCTTGAAGTGTGATAAAACTTTCAGCTGTTTTCATGGTTGACTATCTGTGGCAGCCACTAAGGTTAGACGTGTTTTTATGAGCTCGGCGATTTTCGTTTGTTAGAAGAAATGGATCAAAGAATTTGTATCAAAATTTGCATAAAAATGGAATAAAGTGTAACAAAGTGTGTGAAATGTTAACAAAGGCCAATGGTGAGTCTGCTATGAGTAAAGCAAGAGTTTACGAGTGGTATAAGCGCTTCCAAGAAGGCCGTGAAGACGTTGAAGATGACGAACGCCCTGGACGGCCCAGCACATCAACAACCGATGAAAATGTGGAAAAAGTGAAAGAAATGGTTATGAACAATCGCCGAATCACAACAATTTAAAAGGTCGCTGATGATGTTGGCATTTCAATTGGATCATGTCATGACATTGTTTCCAGTGTTTTGTGTATGAAACGCGTGGCAGCAAAATTCGTTCCAAAATTGTTGAATTTTGAACAAAAACAGCGGCGAATGGAAGTCGCTCAGAAGTCACTAAATGAAGTCAACTACGATGCAGAATTACTGAAACGTATTATAACAGGTGACGAAACATGATTTTACGGATATGACGTAGAAACTAAGGCTCAATCATCCCAGTGGAGGCATTCTGGCTCGCGAAGACAGAAAAAGGCTCGACAATGCGGTCGAACGTGAAGGTTATGCTCACTGTGTTCTTCGATATTAATGGAATAGTGCATCGTGAATTCCTGCCACCAGGTGAAACGGTCAATAAGGAGTACTACCTACAAGTTTCAACGCCGTTTGCGTGAAGCAATCTGAAAAAAACGCCCGGATCTGTGGAAAAACAATTCATGGCTTTTGCACTACGATAATGCACCAGCTCACACTTCATCGCTTGTTCGTGAATTTTTGGCCAAAAACAGTACTGTAACGATGCCCCAGCCTCCATATTCACCAGACATGGTTCTGTGTGACTTTTTCCTATTTCCAAAAATAAAGAGAATTTAAAGGGCCGTCTTTTATAGCCGTAGATGACATTAAAAGCGCATCGATGAATGAACTGGAGGCTATCTCAAAGATCGAGTTTGAGAAGTGTTTCGAGGATTGGAAGAAGCGCTGGCACAAGTGCATAATCTCCAGTGGGGACTATTTTGAAGGCGACAACATCAATGTAGAAGAATAAATAAATATTTTATTAAAAAAATTAAAATTCTCGTTACTTTCTGGACACACCTCGTAAGTCGTATAAAGATGGTTGAGGGTTACTTTAAAGGTCTTGTCGAAATTGAGGGAAAACTACATTTCTGAAATAAGCCTGTAGATTAGATAATAGAGGTTAGGGGCGTTGCGACTGAAGAAGCTATTATGCAGCTAACCCTCTTGGGTTAGTTCAGCATTCTTGTGGCCTCGATGAATTTTAGCTGTTTACTGACTAGCTCGTTCCGCTGGATGTCCTCAGGGTCCTGGAAGGCTCTGCTGGCATGAGCATCACAATCGTAGGTCTCCTGGCCTGCACTTGCACTTCATTTTTGCTGATTAAATCCTTACGAAGGGCGAAAGGTTCCATAAGATATGAATAGTAATAATCAGCTGATACCAATTGCAATAATTTGAATAACAGCTGTTTTGCACGTTATTTATAGTATTTGTTTATTTGCATATTTTCTCATGTTAGATTCGCTAAATATTTTCCAATCAATGATTAAAAATAATTTATTAAGGGCCTCCTCGGTGGTATAGTTGATAGCGTACTGGGCTTTCACTCCGAGGACCCGTGTTCGATCCCAGCCAGGGTTTGGCATTTTCATAAGCTATAAATCATCCCATCGTCTGCATTAGCCCAAGTGTGCGCAATAGTCGGACGTTAAACACAAAAAAAATCACATACACACGTCTCTTTTTTTGAAATTCTGACTCCACCATCGTACACCGACCATTAGAAACTGCAACCATTAACGTTTTAAACTTTCAAAACACTAAAATGAACCCTGACCGCCGTCAAATTCAATTTCTTAATTTCAACAGACTTTGAAAATTCACAAAGCTAATTTACGCAGTTTTCAACGCTGATTACGACGATGAAATTTTCAAAAATAAATTAAACACAAAAAGTTCTTTAAAATACTAAACAGCCGCCATTTTGAAACAGTTAATTGGATTTTGTTGATTAACGAACAATTCCAAGGTAATACGAAAGTCGATGACCAATTATGAAGTGTGCTTATATACTAATGCAGTGATGTTAACAAAGGAAGGAGCCGCCTCGGTGGTCTAGTTGATAGCGTACTGGGCTTTCACTCCGAGGACTCGGGTTCGATTCCCGGCCAGGGCTTGGCATTTTCATACGCTATAAATCATCCTATCGTCTGCATTAGTTTAAGTGTGCGCAATAGTCGGACGTTAAACATAAAACAAAATTAATAATAAACATAATTTCTATTATCATTAACAAACATACAGAGGCTGTCGCCCTTACAAGTTGCTAGTTTAAAGACTTTAATGTCAATTATGATCGTGAAGCAAACTTTTTAAAAAATGGAAAGATAAAACAGTTGTTTTTTTGGAAATTTGTTTAACCCACGTAAGCAAGAAAGGGGGATTGTATATGTACTGTAACGTTTTGTACAAAGAACTCCGATTGGCGGCGTTATACTTTGAAGATTTGTGTTTTGTTATGTAGAGTAGGAGTGCAAGATTGGGTTATGTTTTCCGGTGAACAAGACGTCCGCCTGATGGATTGCCGGAGCGAACGATTTTTCAACGTCCAGACTTCTTGCACCAGTAGGCCTACAGCTCCGCTTCAAAGATATATTGTCTTTCAGTCAAGTCGGGATATACGGATCGCAATTAATTTGGAAACCGTTCAGAGCACGGTTAAATGCAAATACGCTGGGACAATTGGTTTTATGTAAATGTGTAGCAGTGACCTTTTTTTCTAAACGGTTTTTATATTTACGTTTTACCAAGCGTGTTGGGAGAATGTGAAGTCGTATAGAGTGTCCCGCGAGGAACCGGCATTCTTCACAGGAGCATTTTGGTGATTTTCACAAGCGGCCATTTTGAAACCGGTTTTTATAATATGTTTATTTCGTTTTAAATTAGTTACGCTTTATACTTGACCCCAACACTTAATATTTACACTTAACACTCTACGCTTACACTTAACACTCAATATCTACACTTAACATTTAACATTTACATTTAACACATAACACACTTGACTCTTACACTTAACACTTAAACACTCACACTTAATATCTAACACTTACACTTAACATTTAAGACATACACTTAACACTTACACTTAACATTTAACACAACACTTACACTTCACACTCAATAGTTACATTTAATATTTACAGTTAACACATAACACTTACACTTGACCACTACACTTAATACTTAAACACTCACATTTAACATGTAACACTTATACTTAACATTTACACAACACTTAACACTCAACGCTTACACTTAGCACTTACTCTTAAATCTTACACGGAGGAAAAGTTTTATCAACTCATTAACTGGTTAAGTGATACTGGAGAAATAATTAATTTGGTGAACAAGAAAGAAAATGGCGGATGGTTGGTAAAAGAACCGCTTTGTTTTCGTGAACTTTTTGAAGAGAGGAATAAAACTGTGAAGTGTGTCAGTAGCCTCGAGGGTAAGTGGCGGGATGAAAGATTCGATATGGAGCTTTTAGCGGATATCCCTCTTATTGGATCTCTCTCTCTCTCTCTCTCTCTCTCTCTCTCTCTCTCTCTCTCTCTCTATCTATCTAGCTTTCTCTCTCTCTCCCTCCCTCCCTCTCTCTCTCTCTTTCTCTCTCTCTATCTATCTATCTTTCTCTCTCTCCCTCTCTCCCTCTCTCTCTCTCTCTCTCTCTCACTCTCTGTATTTCTCTTTCTCTTTCTCTCTCTCTTTCTCTCTCTCTCTCTATCATCTCTCTCGCCCCTTCTCTCATTCTCCGTGGCCGACATCTTGTCACATCAAAGAGCGGACGTGCAGCGCAGCAGAAATGTTTACCACTGCTAATATAATTTTTAGTGCTATTTTTACTGTGTTAAAATGTCCCGGTAATAAAGTGCAACAGTTGGCACGACTGTAGAATCTTCATGCAGTTAAGGTGCAATTAAGTAGTCGTTACGTGCAATTCTGGGGCAATTATAGCGTTCAACAGTTGGCAGTGCACTGCACTTACTATAGATTTGTAACGGAATAGGGTAATTTAGTTCCATTAGTTGTTAGTTGGCAACATTATTACTTTGTATTCAGTTTAATGCATGCATTTTTTAAAATTTCAGTTTATAGCAGTTGGAAAATGGTTCACTTATTGTCACGAAAAAGGGGTAATTTAGTTCCAATAATCGATAGTTGGCAATATTATTACTTTGTAATCGTACTTCGAGAAAGCTTTGCCAACTTCGTAGACCAATATTGCGAACGTATTTATTTTTAAATTCTTTAAGTTAGAATTTTTATTCACCAGTAAGTACTTAGGCAAAAAACTAATAACACGAAATAAAAATTTAATTTAAAAAAAGTAGAAATTTATTTATTCAAAAAATGTTACCATAGAAACCAATACCAGAACTAAACTATTTATGATTTTATTGTTCAACAGCTGTTATGAAAATTAAGTAGTATAAATAAAATATAAAACAGCTGATGATAATGAACAGCTGGTATTTAAAATACTGTGATATTGCTCACAGCTGTCTGTTTATTACCATTTTTTTCTTTATGGAACCTTTCGCCCTTTATAACAGTCTGCTTAAGAGCTTAATGTTTTTAAAAAAATGTTTTAAGTTTTGTGAAATTCGGAATTGACGGTTTACTAATCTCTCAAAATATTGTTTTTCAATTTGACCTTAATGAATTATATATAAGGATTTTCGTTTTACAAAACTAAATATGGAATCGCTTTAAACACTAGTGTATTGTTTCGAATTGGAATCGTCAAAAAGATTGTGAAAATTAATAATAGTGGCACGCAGCTGTCTCGCGCACTTGTTAGAAACAAATTTCCAACATAACACATTTTTTATTTAACAATTTTTTTGAAAATCTGTAACACTGACATAAACCTGTATAAATTAGCATTTTCAACTAGCAATTTACAGTGAACGCGCTAAAATAAAATGGACGGCGTTCAGGGTTCATTTGCGTAACTTTTTTGAAAATTTAATGCGAATTTTAATGGCCGCAAATAAATAAACACCGGATCAGCTCACGCCGGTCACGCTCGCGCTATCGTATACCATGAATTATGACAATAACGAAGTGCTTTGTATTCAGATTCGTCAGTAATAAAACGCAACAGTTGGCACTACCGGCCTTTTACATTCTGAAACGATGTGTATTACATGCAGTTCGGGGTAATTTTCTTGTCAACAGTTGGCACTACTGTAGCGCACATTGCCGTCCTGAAGTAATGTACAATTGTGATTAATCGTTCTCGACAGTTGGCAGTGCTTGCGAATGTACGGCTGAACGTGAGACGAGTGATTTAGGCAATGGTTGGTAACATTGTAAAACTGTAATTTACAGGTTAGGTTTTCACACGCACGCATGCGCGCTAGTGCACACACAAACGTTTTTATATATATCAGATTTCAACTACCCCTCAAAAAATGTTGTAGAGTTAAGGAAGGGATCATCGCTCATTTCAAGGTCGCGAGTCCTACCGTGAGGACGATTTAATAGCTCATTTTTTTAAAAAAATAAACCTTGACCGCCGTCAGTTTTTGTCAGACTGGAACCGTAAATTCTGTTAAAAGTCTGCGGATCCTATCTGCCATATCGAATCTATCTCCGTATGTGTAATGCAAATTAACGGTACAGATTACTCCGTTATTTGGTTAAGGTAAAATCACGTTTGATATCTCATTATATAGATCTTGTATGCCAGACTTTTTTAAATTTTGTATACATTTTTTGCTCGTGTACTTTTAAAAGAAAAAAAATACACAAAAGATACCTTTAAAATACGCTTAAAAACATAGCATATCGTAGAAAAATAGCGAAAATTAGATTCAATATGGCCGATAGGATTCGCAGAAAAAATTCAGTTGATCGAGGAAAATCAGAATAATTTATTTTCAAAAAAACTATCTCGATTTATTGTTTTTTCTGTGGCAAACAATTGAATCTAACATAAAGGTTTCCGCAGTGTATTTTTTTGCGTCATTTATTTAGGAAACCTTTCCAGTATATAAATCTTAACTAGACTGGCTTTATACAGTAAACAATATGATTTACTGAACACGCGGTCTGTAATAAAACAAGAGTCCCTCTGTCGGTTCCAGTCTGAAGTTATTTAATAAAGTTATTTATTTTTTACTTTCGGATAATTTTCAGAAAGCCGATTTGTAATAATAATATCTTTTGGCGCCTAGCAATTGTTTATGTAATGAAGGAAAAATATAAACACGGAAAAGCGTCACGCTTATTGTATAGCATTGTTGAAGTGAAATCTACCAGTGAGCTTGAATATTACTGTGTACATTCTTGGCTCAGTACTTATGCAAGTAAAGTAGAGGAAGTTGAAAATCGGTTGTTGACTTCGAGCGAAAGCATGAATAGCGTACGAAAAAGCGTCACGCTTGCGGTATAGCATTGTTGAAGTGAAGTCTATCAGTGAGCTTGAATATTACTGTGTACATTCTTGGATCAGTACTTATGAAAGTAAAGGGAGTTGAAAATCGGTTGTTGACTTCGAGCGAAAGCATGAATAGCGTACGAAAAAGCGACACGCTTACGGTATAGCATTGTTGAAGTGAAGTCTATCAGTGAGCTTGAATATTACTGTGTACATTCTTGGCTCAGTACTTATGAAAACAAAGTAAAGGGAGTTGAAAATCGGTTGTTGACTTCGAGCGAAAGCATGAATAGCGTACGAAAAAGCGCCACGCTTACGGTATAGCATTGTTGAAGTGAAGTCTACCAGTGAGCTTGAATTTTACTGTGTACATTCTTGGCTCAGTACTTATGAAAGTAAAGTAGAGGGAGTTGAAAATCGGTTGTTGACTTCGAGCGAAAGCATGAATAGCGTACGAAAAGCGCCACGCTTGCGGTATAGCATTGTTGAAGTGAAGTCTACCAGTGAGCTTGAATATTACTGTGTACATTCTTGGATCAGTACTTATGAAAACAAAGTAAAGGGAGTTGAAAATCGGTTGTTGACTTCGAGCGAAAGCATGAATAGCGTACGAAAAGCGCCACGCTTACGGTATAGCATTGTTGAAGTGAAGTCTACCAGTGAGCTTGAATATTACTGTGTACATTCTTGGCTCAGTACTTACGAAAGTAAAGGAGTGGAGTTGAAAGTCGGTTGTTGATTTAATGTTTTTTTTTAATTTAATATTTTTTAAAATTATTTGTATAAACAAGTTTAACAATGAGCGTTTAAGTTACAATTAACGCCGTTATACTACATACCCGACCCGTTTATATGGCACAAAACTGTTTACAGTTAAATATACCTGGCATTGTAGATAAATAAGTTTATTAAAAAATATTTAAATTACTGACGAACAAGGCGTCACACTACATGCCCATCCCAACTGAAACAATTATTACAGCATGTAACTGGACCAGAACAAACCAACACGGATTGGCCTACTTCAGTTCTTTTTCAGTTTTCACTTCTGCAGCCAATATCTCGATTGTTACATTTTAAAAAAAACTGCAGTTTATTCACTAAATGACTCACTGGCTCAAAGTGTTTCTTACATTCAGTTGCGCTATTTTAAACTGTAAATGCAGATGCACTATCGTTTGTAATTAGGCGATAAGTTTCAAAATGGCGATCGCGCTAAACCTTGAAGATACCGTACGCAGTACTTAATCAACATTTTATTTCACCCTGTTTATCAGCATTATTGAAAGACTGCGATGGTTTCCAAAATATGCGTGTAATGTATGGTTTGAGCAATTCTTTGCAGACGGTGTTGGGAGATAGTGTCTCGGCCGTTGACCGGATCCTTGACTTCCTTCATCGCATGGATTATTTTAATAAAATTTAATTTGTATATTGTTATTGTTGTACGGCCTTGCAAGTATCTTTGTTGATTTATTATTATTTTGTTTATTTTTAAATCTTTAATTAGTTTTTGGTATGTTTAAGTTTTTTGTTTGTTTTTGTTTTTAGATATATATTTTTGTTAACTGGTTGTAAGCACACATTTATAGTTGTTATAATTGTTTTGGCCTTTTCTTTATTTTATTAATTTACGTGTTTATTTATTTCTATAAAATACCTTTTTTTTTACATTCTAAATTTTGCCTTAACAGCGACGATGATCTTGTTGATTTTTTGCCGAAAAAAATCCTTTTTCGCTGTTGAAGAATTTTTTTTTTTTTTAACGATGACCACTAAATATTTATTACTGTAACATAGCCACCGGACCACATATTCAAATGATTAGGATTATATACCTATTCTTCCCGTCAGTGGTCTATTCACTCACCTCGTAAAGGCTACCGCGGTTTCGAAACTATACCGTTTCATCTTCAGGCCGTTATACAAAATATTAAATCTGTCTGTCGAAGTCGTCACAAAGTCAAACAGAACATTAAAACATACATTACAAACACAATTACACATGAACACAATTACACGTTTAAAATATTCACTATTGTAACATAGCCACCGGACCACATATTCAAATGATTAGGATTATGACCTGTTCTTCCCGTCCGTGGTCTATCCACTCACCTCGTATAGGCTACCGCGGTTTCGAAACTATACCGTTTCATCTTCAGGCCGTTATACAAAATGTTAAATCTGTCTGTCGAAGTCGTCACAAAGTCAAACAAAACATTAAAACACACATCACAAACACTGAGCACAATTACACGTTCAAATATTCATCATGAAATTCGGCTTGGCCAAGCTACACACGCGATTCGTACGTCGTTACAGGTAGTCCGGAATGTAACAGCCGAATTTCATGGTGAATATTTTAAACGTGTAATTGTGTTCAGTGTTTGTGATGTATTTTAATGTTTTGTTTGACTTTGTGACGACCTCGACAGAGATATTTAACATTTTGTATAACGGCCTGAAGATGAAACTATAGTTTTGAAACCGCAATATCCTTTATGAGGTGAGTGAATAGACCACTGACGGGAATAATAGGTCATAATTCTAATCACTAAGTATTATTGAAGCTGTCATGGCTAGGTCCAGAAACAATAACCTTGACCTTGAATATATATGTTCACTCTGGCGTTTGATTTGGGTCCTGTTCATTTAATCGTGGCAATGAATGGATATTGATAATAGCTCGGACAAACAGTTCCAAAATAGCGGTTATTTTAACCAACGTTTTGTGTCTTACACTTTTATGAAAATCACATGTCACTGTCGTAATCACTGTTAAAATCTGCATAAATTAAAATTTCCATTTTTAAAATACTATTGACTAATAAAAAATGCCGCTATTTATTGTAAATTATGATGGTGAAATCACGTTTTCAAAGATATTCGATTATATGTAGTGAACATTTTTTAAAAGTTTTTAAACCGTTAAAAATTAACAAAAATATTAAATTCTCCGTTAAATACTCAAAATAACGTGAGTAGAAATATCTTTGAAAATTTTCTACGAAAAAATTAGCTACTTTTTCGAAACCACCACGTCAGATAATGTTAAAAATATTGGTTTTGGAATTTAAAATTTGAAAAAATACGGCTGAAGGGTAATTTGTAAAAGCAAAAATGAACCCAGACCGCCGGCCGGGTTAGTTGTGGTCTAGAACAGGAACATTTTTCGTTTGGCGTCTGTAGTGTTTGATGTGACTGTAAGAAAGTTTGTGCATTTTTCCGGATTGTTAACACTCTGTCTTTTTGTTTAGGTTTCGTTCTTCACCACTTCCTACGTCGTACCGTTGGCTCTGATTTGCGGCCTGTACTTGTGCATGTTGATGCGGCTGTGGAGGGGCGTAGCTCCAGGAGGACACTGCTCCGCTGAGAGTAGGAGAGGCAAGAAGCGCGTGACAAGGATGGTCGTGGTTGTGGTAGCTATCTTCGCCATCTGCTGGTGCCCCATACAGGTGTAGTTTGGAACAGAATAGAAACCAAAATACAGTATTTCGTAGAAGAAAATGTTTAAATTACTAAACACAAATATTATATCACTATTTTTTCAAAAAACGCTTCGAAAAAACCGATTTCGATATAATTCACTAATACAGTGTGGTTTTTTGGAGCCCTCGACAGGTATTTTTAATACTTTTTTAGTACTCTGTTAATTTTTGGTCTTTTTCCTTGAGTGTATCCTTCTTGCTGCGTGTAAGGGAGACATTCGCACAGTTCATTCATTCTTTTTTATTCAAGGTTTTTTTTTAAGTAATCCCAATAAAGAACATTGGGATATAGGGGAGTTGAGGGTAATGAAGAGGCAGACCGACTGGCTGGACTTGGATCTGCATCTGAGTTTATCGGACCAGAGCCTGCTTTAGGGATTTCTCTATCGTTGACCAGGTCCGCTATTAATGGGTGGATTACATGTCAACACCAGGTAAGATGGGACAACCTTCATGGGCATTCCCATAGTAAACGTCTCTTAAGCAAAGTTCCTTCTGGAGGAATCAAAGGGGCAGCAGATGTCCTGGGTAGAGCACAACTCAGGAGGATCATGGGGCTCATAACAGGGCACTATGGTCTATGAACAGGATATGTGTGTATCACAGAGAAACCGTGTGTAGATTGTGCAGGAAGGAGGAGGAAACTGCAGGTCACATAATTTATAATTGCGAGGCTCTTGCTAGTAGGAGGTTAGGGGTTTTTGGTTTCCAAGGCCCTAGGGATCTTCAGCAGTGTGAGCTAGTCAGTGGGTTGTGGGAACTTTTTAGGGACACCAATCTGCTGAACTAGGTATTTTAAGAGGTAAGTTGCACAATAGGTGAGTTGATCGCAGTGCCTGGGATTGAATTATCCCTTCCTCCAGTATATAATCTTAATCTTAATACCAATAAAACAGTTTTTTTTACATTTTTTGAAGTGAATATTTCTTTACGCCACGTACGGTAAATTTTGTAGTACAATGAAATCGAATTGAGAGTGACGTAATGAAAAAGTAAAGGGTGCATGAAACAGCTGATTATCACAGAGATGCCAGTCAGGGAGTAACAATATGTATTACGAAATCAAGCTACTTGACCATAGATAAACTACTTGGTTGTAATAATGAAAAGCGAGAAAAGAATAAATATTAAATAAATTAATGATAAAATTAGAAGTTAAAAATGTTCAAACGAATGAAATAAGTGAAATATTAATATTTATACATTTTATTAATAATAACAGAAACCAGATTTTAACTAAAATTGGTTCATATTCTGCTATTGTTGATGCAAGTAATGTGTTTCTTAAAACGAACCGGTCCGCGAGAGAGCGCCTCGGTGGCCTAGTTGATAGCGTACTGGGCTCTCACACCGAGGATTCGGGTTCGTTTTCCAGCCAGGGCTTGGCATTTTCATACGATATAAATCATCTCATCACATCGTCTGCATTAGCCCAAGTGTGCACAATAGTCGGACGTTAAATACAAAAAAAAAGTGGCCGCGAGAGGCGTAACCAAAATATCAGAGCAATAGTGACAACATAATAAACTCGAATTTTCAAAATCGCCCAATCAGATCTTATTAAATTTTTTAACACAGATGATTTTATAATAAAAATATGAATAATTTTCAGTTTTGAATAAAATTTTGGGAAAATTTAAACGAACCTATTCGTTCGGAAACTAAATTTACCACGGACACCACGATTTGAGAAAGTTAACGCGTATTGCAGTATTATCTATTCATTAACCTGGCCTCGGTACGTTTTTCAAAATGTACACCTGATATATTATTTTGGTAAAAAAAATGAAGAACGAGGGCTCATCTTCCTGTCGCTGAGCCCATCAATATCCCGGTACATTTCAACCCTTAGTCGGGCGTTAAACGCAGCCCCGATCTATCAACCCTTGGCCTGTTACGGGAGTCGTAAGGTTATCAGCACGTGAAATATTACACGGATTTACAACAGAAATGAAAGGGTCAAAGTTATGGGGTGTTTATACATATAGACTCAGCAGCGTGATAAATAAAAGGGCAGCTGTGAATATTAGATAAATGGTAATACTTCGTTTGTTACGCTGAATTATAAATTACAACGCATAATATTTTATAACAACTTGTGGCGTTCGCTTTTTCAGTATTACTTTTTCCCGTTTTTCATTTTTTTTTTCGCGAAATGAATCGTTCCGTAGAGATATTTTTCTGTGTGTTTTCATTAGCGCTTTCCACTGGATGAGCTATTGGAGCGGCCATCATGGTAAGAGCCAAAACTGTGACCTTAAGTGTGCGTTGATCCTGATCTCTAGGTCACGTTTTGAAGGGTCAGTATGAGTAAGAATGTAAATAGGAAGAGCGGGATTTCATGGGACAACCGCTGTGATAAGGGTAGAGAGAAAGGATAAATTGAAAGGGAATTAGGAGAGCAAGCATCTCGATATTAGGTTAGGTTATGGGCGAGCTACAATTTTTCAAAAATTGGTAGACCGATTTTGACTAAGTTGGTTCAAATATATATATATATATATATATATATATATATATATATATGTGTGTGTGTGTGTGTGTGTGTGTGTGTGTGTGTGTGTGTGTGTGTGTGTGTGTGTGTGTGTGTGTGTGTGTGTGTGTGTGTGTGTGTGTGTGTGTGTGTGTGTGTGTGTGTGTGTATGTGTGTGTGTGTGTGTGTGTGTGTGTGTGTGTGTGTGTGTGTGTGTGTGTGTGTGTGTGTGTGTGTGTGTGTGTGTGTGTGTGTGTGTGTGTGTGTGTGTGTGTGTGTGTGTGTGTGTGTGTGTGTGTGTGTGTGTGTGTGTGTGTGTGTGTGTGTGTGTGTGTCTGTGTGTTGTGTGTGTGGTGTATGTGTGTGTGTGTGTTGTGTGTGTGTGTGTATCGTGGTGTGTGTGTGTGTGTGTGTGTGTGTGTGTGTGTGTGTGTGTGTGTGTGTGTGTATCGTGGTGTGTGTGTGTGTGTGTGTGTGTGTGTGTGTGTGTGTGTGTGTGTGTGTGTGTGTGCGTGTGCGTGCGCGCGCGTGTGTGTGTGTGTGTGTGTGTGTGTGTGTGTGTGTGTGTGTGTGCGCGTGTTTTGCAGAGCTCACATTCGTAATTTTTGTCAAATATGATTCAAACTGTACACGAAAATCGATTTTACCAATGCCTGAAGATATTCGTTACCAAAGAAAAACCTGTGCAGACAGTTTCAAAATGGCGTCCGTTTCAAAAATCCTAAAAAAATCGTAACTTTAGCGTCGTAAATTATTTTTAAAATCTGATTTCACCCTCGCAATCACCGCTGGAAAGCCGTAACCAACGTTTTGAATTTTCGAAATCCGTTGAAATTAAGAAGTTCAGTTTGAAGGCTAATGAGGATTATATGTTGTTTATTGTGGCGTAATATAAAAGTGATAGCATAAGAAATATTATTTTTGGAAATCGCTTCCATCACGTCAGCGAAATAGCTGCTATTATTATTTTATTAACCGTGAAAGCGTAAAAATAACTTTTAATTAAAATTTGTTGCGCTGATTGTGTTATGTTTTTTTTGTGTTTAACGTCCGACTGTTGTGCACACTTAGGCTAATGCAGACGATATAAACATAACACGATTGTGTTATGTATCTCCATTATAAGGCGCCGTCCAAGCTTAACTTCCAATCAGCTGATGCGTAGCGTGTTAAAGTTAAATGCTAAACCAGACAAGCCAAAACCGGTTTACACGTTCGGAGACTTTAAAGTTTAAACAGAGACTATAACTTACTGATCGGCTGATCAGAGTTTAGTTCAGAAAATTTACTGCAGAATGCGCTACAGTCGGCGGGGATTAAAGTATTACTGAGATCGCGATTCGACACACTTACGAGCTTAAGTCATAACGTCTTATCAAACGTAAGCATGCCTGCGTACAGGGTGTCAAGGAAGTTGAATCCGAGCCGTAAGTGGAATTTTTTATAGTCGCCGCACGCAGCTGTCTCGCTTACCTTATATTAGCATTTGAAATTATCAGATTACGCTGAAAATACGAAAACGAACCCTGACCGCTGTCGAATCCGTATTTTTTTTTTAAAATCTAGTTTAAAAATTCAAAATTTCAATTTAAATAGAATTCAGCGTTGGTGCAAATTAGACTTTTAAAAACGTTTAAGGGAGAAAGTCAACAACTGTTTTAATTGTTTTTGGAGATTTGAAAATGGCAGCTATTTTGAAATTGTTAAACGGATTTTACTACGTAACGGACTTTCCCGTACTGTTACTAAAAATAGATTTTCCTGTCGAGTTTTAATCAAATTGGTCGAAACTACAAGAGCGTGAGAGTGCTCACACTCACAAATACACAAACACACACACACACATAACACACAAGCACACACACACACGCAAAGACACACGCACAGGCACACGCGCGCGCACGCACGCACACACACACACACACACATACGACACGCTCGCAAACGCACGCACAGGCACACACGCACGCACGCACATACACACAAGCGCGCACATACATATACAGACACAACACGCGCGCGCGCACACACACACACACACACACACACACACACACACAAACACCCACACATACACACACACACACACACACACACACACACACACACACACACACACACACACACACACACACACACACACACAAAAACACACACACACACACACACACACACAACACACACACACACGCAAAGACACATGCACAGGCACAGGCACACACGCGCGCGCGCACGCACACACACGCGCGCGCGCGCACACACACACACACACACACACACACACACACACAAACACATACGACACGCGCGCACACGCACGCACAGGCACACACGCACGCACGTACACGCACGCACGCACGTACGCACACGCACAGTCACACACACACACACACACACACACACACACACACACACACACACACACACACACACACACATATATATATATATATATATATATATATATATATATATATATATATATATATATAGATTTGCCATTCCTTAAACATTGCCTCTTTATACATGTCATTTATTAGGATATGCCTCCAGAGCGACAATTTGCCTCCGCTTCGAGTTTTGACCTCCACGGAGGCAAGAAATCAGGTTCACAGAACGCAAGAAATATTTGGGTTTAGAAAACTGTGTGTTGTCTTATAAGCGGCCATGTTGGAATGCATTAGATTCATTGCAAACTTTGAAAAATATGAAATATTAAGTACTGTGTTGAAACGTTTCTAATATGTTGAAATGCGAGCTGAGTGACATATTAATACGATACTTTATTGTATATGAATGCGTCTTCAAATTCAATTTTCCTGTGAAAAATGCAAAGTGAACTGCTTTCTCCTAGGTTGAGGTTATGCTAATGTTGATAACCATAATGTATTTTGTTCATTTGTGTCTGGATTTTTCTATTACAAAAAGTAGTTCAATGAAGAATTGAGATGTAGAAACAAATACAAGTTTTGAAATATATTGACAAAATATTGTTACGAACCAAAATTCTGTTGGATTGAAGAAAACAGGACTGGAAGAAGGTTAGTAAACCCATGAGTGTGTTACTATAATTTTAAGATTTCACATTATTTATAACTTAGAATATTAACAATTATTGTACATGACAAATAGTTGGAGGACCAACAATCACTTTTATAATAATTACTATATTAATAATAGTAAACTGAAACTAATGTATTAGTAATAAATTTTTACATATCACTAAGATATCAGTTTATTTTTAATATTAAAGTAGGCTACTTGGTTGTAACATTGGTAGATCTAGTAATATTTTGCAAATATCTAAATAATATGTCTACTTACAGACCAAAGAAAACTTACAACTAAGCATTATAGTCTAAATATATTTTTTTTCTTATACCTACTACTGTAATGGGGTGAGGTTAGTCTAAAGTAGGTTTTTATGTGAAAATGAGAATATATTTACAGAAAAGTATAAAATATTCCTAAAGCTAACAGTTACAACTTATAAACTATATTAAGCTCTGTAAGGACATAACATACTTTCTTCTCTTATTTATATGATGGAGAAAAGATAAGTTATTTGTGTATTTAATATGCCTCAGGTGTAATATAATTACAATATTTTTATAAAAATTAAGTAGGCCTAATATTAACCCACACAACATTTATTAAGTAACGATTTTATACAATTTTTAACAGAAAAATTTTGCGACATTATTATTACATTTTTACATTACATTGAGCATGGAGGATTTACTTTGCAAATTAGTCAGTAATTAATTCAATGCAAATTTTTGAAGTAACAAGATGATAGGTTCTAACTAATTGTGAAGTTACAGTTGTTTTTAAGTCTAAAATATAGCAATATTTGTAGAATTCACAAGAATAATTTAATGTTGCTACCAGCATGTTATTGTTCAATATAAGCTAAAGGCAGTCAATTTTAAAACAAAATATAGTTTTTATATAAAATGATGATTACTTATTATATTAGGCCTAACTATTTTTAATTTCAAATCTATATTTCACACAAACCCATATTAGACTAGTTAGGTTCATTTTTGTCTTTCATTCATTTGCGCAAAATGACATTTTGGATTTTTACATATAGGCCTATACATTTAATTAAATTAAGTGTTTTGGCAAAAGAACATTCAAAAGTCAGCTGAGGGATAAGTATTAAATACAAATTTATAAAAAGTTAATATGGTTTAAAATGGCTAATGAATAAACTAATCCCAGGCTTACGAAATTGAGGCTATGTCCTTCTTTCATAAAGAACTAGATAAACTTTAATTACTTCTACAAATTCAGTATAAAATCAAAGTTTGTAACAACACTATAGTTTTATTTAGTTTTGCTTTGACATTTTCTAGGCTAATAATAAATCTATTATATAGGTTACAATACGTATAAGTAAAATGTGTACATTAATATAAAAATTTAACAGTTTGGATTGTAATTACCTCTCAGGTATGTCTGACTTTTCGGAACTTTTGCAAAAATTATGATTTTACTATTTTCTTTCCTTTTATTATATGCTTTGTCATTTCATTGAGAGATATTAACCCATGGAAGATTAACTTTATTATGATAAATTATGACTTTTAGTAATTTGTTACAAATCTATATTCTGACGTCCATTTTTACTGTATGCTATGATACTACTAACAACAAAGATTAGTATGTTTAAGGAATATAAGTTATATATTTAATAAATGAGTTAACACCCAACAGCTAAGTTGAGTTAGGTTACCAAGTTCTTTTTTTAAGAAAAAAATTATATTCTTTTGATTAGTAATAACATGCGTTTCATTAAAACAACAGCTAAGTCAACAGTGAGTCAAGTTAGGTTAAACACGCAACTAGCTAAGTCGAGTTAGGTTATGGAAGTTCTTTTAAATTATGATTTTTAAAAAAAAATATGTATTCTTTTAATTTATGAAAATATACTTTAATTTTAAGCAGTTTGGATTGTAATTGGCTCTCGGGTATGTCTGACTTTTCGGAACTTTTGCAAAAATTGTGATTTTACTATTTTTTTGCTTTTATTATATGCTCTGTCATTTCGTTGAGAGATATTAACCCATGGAAGATTAACTTTATTATGATAAATTATGATTTTTAGTGATTTGTTACAAATCTATATTCCGATGTCCATTTTTACTATATGCTGTGATACTACTAACAACAAAGATTAGTACGTTTAAGGAATATAAGTTATATACGTAATAAATGAGTTAACACCCAACAGCTAAGTTGAGTTAGGTTACCAAGTTCTTTTTTTAAGAAAAAAATTATATTCTTTTGATTAGTAATAACATGCGTGTTTCATTAAACACCCAACAGTGAGTCAAGTTAGGTTAAACACGCAACAGCTAAGTCGAGTTAGGTTATCAAGTTCTTTTTTAAAAATAATATGTATTCTTTTAATTATGAAAATACACTATAATTTTAACAGTTTGGATTGTAATTGGCTCTCGAGTATGTCTGACTTTTCAGAACTTTTGCAAAAATTGTGATTTTACTATTTTTTGCTTTTATTATATGCTCTGTCATTTCGTTGAGAGATATTAACCCATGGAAGATTAACTTTATTATGATAAATTATGATTTTTAGTGATTTGTTACAAATCTATATTCCGACGTCCATTTTTACTATATGCTGTGATACTACTAACAACAAAGATTAGTATGTTTAAGGAATATAAGTTATATACGTAATAAATGAGTTAACACCCAACAGCTAAGCTGAGTTAGGTTACCAAGTTCTTTTTTAAGAAAAAATTATATTCTTTTGATTAGTAATAACATGCGTTTCATTAAACACCCAAAAGTGAGTCAAGTTAGGTTAAGCAACAGCTAAGTAGAGTTAGGTTATCAAGTTCTTTTTAAAAAAAAAAAAAATGTATTCTTTTAATTATGAAAATACACTTATCGTTATTATGAAACATTTATCGGTTTTACCATTAAAAGCATGTTACCTACTTTCGAACAGTAGTCATTTTGAGGTTATGTTGGTAACTTTTATTGTAAATTCACTTTTTGTAAATTCTACTTGTTTCTTTATTTTTATATTTTTGATAAATTAATATTGGTCCCAATAACTCAGTTTTACCATCTCTTGTTTATTGGATTGTTTGCTTGTTAATTAATTGAGGATTATTGTATTCCTTAACAGGTTCGGAATATTGTAAACCAGTTTTCCAGTATATTTTATAATTCCACAAGGAGAATACCACTTGATATAGTTCACAAGTAACTAGCATTAAGAAAATGTATATTAATTTTTGTTACATATACATATACACGTCCTACAATAATTAATAATGTTTGTTTACATGTTGCCTTTTTAGTTTATTGCTGTAGGTAGCCTAATCAAAAATTACAATTGGTAAATGAAAGACCACACAAAATTGGCCTTCATGAAATTATGACCATGTGATTGGAATACAAGTTTTTTTTCAAAAAATGTCAAGGCATTTGTATAAATTATCATTTGATGGACTATCATGATATTAGGCTAGGCTATATAGAAAATATATTTTTCAGCGAGTTATTTTTTTAAGAGAAATATATGTGTTGCAGGTTAAACTTGAGAAACCTTTCAACTACAAGTTTTAAATTACAGTAATCATCACCTAGCCAAAAAGATATTTTGGATTTGAACATTTTGATTTTATCAAATCGAATATGTGCCTATTTCATCAGTGAAAAGAATAAACAACTCAGTAAGTACAACTTTGTTCACCTCAGCCTTAAATAATATCAAGTTTAATAATTTTTATACTTACACAGTTAATCAGATTTCACTCTAGGTAAAACTTGTAGTAAAGTGTTAAGCGTATGTGTGTTTTAAGTTAAATCAAGAAAAAACACTTATAGCCTCTTGTATATATTTTGAAATCTGCATTAAATGTAGTGCTGTTCTCCTATTTTGTAGTTTTAAAGTTATATATTTTGTTGCTTGAAATTGAGGTGAATATTTATATTGTTGAGAAAAAAATTTTAGCATTACTAATTTATTTGATCAGCAGTTTTATTATAAAAATAGAACATTAGCTATCAGTTTGATACAAAAGTACAAATAGTTATCAGTCTATATACTACTGCAAAGTGTAACTATTTTAAGTTCGTAATTAAAATTAGAGGTAATAGCTTTGTATAGTTATAATATATATTTTTTCTAGGATCAGTCTTCAGTCATTGAGAAATTGGTTTGTCATGGACAACATGCAAATACTGGAAGCTTATAACAGAAGAAACTCCTGAACGTCTATTGATTGTGCTAAAATGATATATAAAATATTCTACTGATTGATTATATGAATGATATATATAAATACTGATTGTATGTTACAAATAAACCGTATGGGCTATTCTTAAGAAAGATGATTTTCCTTGTGCTTTTACATTCATAATTATACCAACATCCAGCCATAGCCTACACTAAAAAAAAAAAAAAAAACTAACAGGCCTAAACATTAGTCTTCTTAACATATCTTAGAAACATTTTTAACAAAAAGTTTGAAGTATTTTTTCTACAGAAAAGCTTATTTTATAATTATAAAGTAATATTTTCATTTTTGTTTTGCATTTCTAAAATTTTTGGTTTTAAAAACTGGTAAAAGCAAGAAATAGCTGGAAAACTGGTTATTACAGTGCTTCAATCTTAAAGTTTTTATGACTAAAAGAAATAATTTTAGAAAAAACTATAAATAATGTAAAATAAAGTAACCTAATATATCTTACACAGTATTTATTAAACCCATTTATGCCCACTTTCATCCATTCGTATTGGGCTAGCAGCGACACATGTTGATTTTATTATAAGTAATTGTATGACACACTCTAACCTTACCAGATCCCTTCACCTTGGTAAAATACTTATGTACAGTTTTGTCTGATGAAAATAATGCTTAAAAATTAGGTATTTATAATGGATCACCACATATCATGATACCTCATACATATTGATCATACATATATCATCAAAAATCACACATATTGATGTATGATTATACTACATTTTTGTTGTATTTCATATTGTATGACAAAATTAAGTAATATAAACATGTGGTACATTTTTTTAATTTATATTTTATGCAATTTTTAATGAACTTCATACATTAAGACGTTATATTATCATTTACATTGCATGCATGAACAATTTATTATGTGAACTTTTTAATAATAAACTGACCCAGACTCTTGAAAGTAGTCTGTAGTCAGTAAACTGGCATGAACTCCAAATATGATCACAGTGGGCAATAAAATAAGGTTAGTAAGCTTCACACATCCCCATAGTTCAGGTTTTTCAATTGTTTGATTATTTCTTCAATCGGGCAAAAAATTGATAAGGATTTTTATTGATATGCTTTAAAACATATACTTAAATGTAAGCCTAAATATTTATTTAAATATACATGAATTTAGCATTTTAGGATAAAAAATTGGTGGTGAACCATTTATTTTATATTAACCAAATACTATAGAATTATTTAAAGTATCAGTAAGTGAATACTATGAAATTTAGTGGCAGTAAATTTTGAAAAAAACTTTATTTGCAAACCTTTTAATTACATTTAAACCTTAGATATAGCTTAGGTTAACAGGGATTGCAGCTGCAGATATACCAGTAGGCCTACTTCAAAAGTCTCCATTAGTAGTAGATTATTCTTTTTAGTTTGCTTTATTATGAAGTATCAAGGTTTTAAATTTTCGCTCCTGTACCCATACACGTCAGGACATTTGACATTAAAAATAAGATTTCTAATCTAATTAAAAATAAATAAAATTTCTGTTATATGTGGTTATTTACTATTCTATCGTCATATTTACTTTGAATTATCAATACTTGGGTTTTATGAGAACACAGTCTATGAAAACTAGGCAGTTTAAAATCATTTAAGATTACTATCTCCTGCAAAAGTGGAGTTTTCCCATTGAATTGTACTGCACCATTAACCACCTGCAAGGTGCATTTTCTACACTTGTTTTTGTTTACAGGGTGGAAGACATTTACGACTTATGACAGTATTGCACTTTCACATGTTATTCTGTTTTGAGGATGTAATAACAATAGTACACACTTATTCATAAGTACTTAACACTGCTTTTGTTCTGGTTACAATCACACTATCTTAGGTACTTCATTAAAAGCAACAGTAAGTGATAAAAACCTTGTATCAATTCCAGGTACGTTATTGATTATATATATTTTTACCATACCATGTTACAAATTATAGTCATGAAACCATTCACAGCACCCTACAGATGTTAACCTAGGTGGTAATTTTAATATACTAACACACCAACCTTTCTGGCATTTTTCGAACAAAGTAGCTTGCGTAAATATATGTATTAAATAAGTTTAAGTAGCAATAGTGGTCACTAGACAGCATGTTTATTGCTACAGTAAATAATTTGTGATATAAAAAAATTATATCAAGGCAGGCATATTATAATTTTTTATGGGTTATGCTAATCCAAAACGGCATACTGCAGCTGTTAGGTTAGATTAGATTTCATATCGAAATGGTGCTAGACTATAATATTTCTGCTTCTTCTTTGTTGTTCATTACTCTTTTAACCATTTTCCAAGGGAATCATGACCTCGTGTAACTTTTTCGAGCAGGCTATTATGAGTTGTACTGCCTATCGCACCAAGGTTAAATGACATCGAAAACAAAAAGACAGCAATATTTCTTTCCTATGTTTGTTGGTTTTATTTTTTTTATTAGCACAACATCAAAATTCTATATAAAAAACACTTGAGGTGATATTTTGGTACTTAGATTAAAAACTTGATGAGCAAATCGAAATCAATATTTAATACTTGTCCGTTAAATTTTCTCATACTTAGCTTATGATAAAACTTGAACTTAGTTGTTTAAATTTGTATTACCAAAGACATTAAAATTTTTAATGTATATTTGTACCTTTATATATAGCACCTGTATGTATTTGGCTATGTAGGCTAATCACAATAGGCTATATTGTGATTTTATAGCTAAATAGCTTACAGAACTAAAATTTGGCCCAAAATATTTTAATCATATTTTTTGTATTATTATTATGCAAATCAGTTTATTAAAAATCAATTCCCAAGACCAAATGAAAAACATTTTATTGTTTTGGAAGTACAGTACTTCCCTCTAAAGTACAAAATTTAAGTAGCCTAAAAAAGTGGCATGCGTGAAAATAAACTTTAGGCAAAACTTAGATCTACAGTCAAATTAGTGATTTAATACATATGTATATGTATTACTTTTATATAAAAGTAGAAGTGAAAGAAAAGGTAGGTTTTGTAATATCAACTACAACTCTAACCTGTTTGAACTGTCAAACCAAAATTATGAAAAGTACAAGAGCCACAAGTTTCGCCATATCTAATGAATACAACAATAAATCTCAAAGAAAGAACAATTTAATTGGTTTATGTGTAGAGAAATAGAACTTTATAGTTTCGGTATATTTGTAGGTGATAAAACTTTAGAAACATAAAACATAACCTCAACTATATACATATACAGGACTTCAGTAGTGTTCAGTTTGGTAAAAGGTTTAGACTGGAGGCAAGGTCTAATGGTATATATCTGCAAAGTTAGACATCAATTATATTTAACGACATCCGGAGGCAACAATCTATGTTTGACAAACAAATGTTTTATGCTAACCTTACATCTTGCCACCGGGAGGCAATATTTGATTAATTACATAAAAAAAAATTGTATTATACATTAGAGCATATTGGAATAAATGTCTTGAATCTGTTATTTTGAACATATACTCAAATGGGATGACACATATATCTTTACAATTAGCTGAGATATAAGGCTGTGAATGTGGAGGTAATATCTAAGGATTACGGACATGGAGGCATATTCTAATGAATGATATATATATATATATATATATATATATATATATATATATATACTGTATTACTATTATTAAATATTACCCTGATGATTAATACAATAGCCTAATGGAAACTCTGTTAAAATCGCTCGCTTGCGGTACACCCTGTGTTATGTTTAGCCGTAAACAATGTGCTTCAGCTGACTTATACGAAATTCGTTTAATTTGGGCGGTGTTTTTTTTCTTATTTGAAATGAATCGTTAATTAGCAGATTTCAATTCAATTGATTTTTTCGAATATTAAAAAAAACCACTTATTTGAATTAAGGGAGAATTGTTTTTCCATTTAAAGTACATTAGTCAAATTTTTTCCGCCTTGAGTAATTACAAATTAATCGCCTGAAAAGTCCGACAGAGGCGCCCTCTTTCTCCCGGAAACTGCAGTCAATCTTGTGACGGCTTGCAGGTGTTGCTGTGTTCACAGTTACCGGTTAGAAATATTGTGAGTGCATTGAGATTGTGTGTGAGCCCTGTGTACTCGCTACTGCATATTGCTGAAAATAATAATCACAGTTGTACACCAGTTACCGGACAAAATGATACGGTAGCTGTGTTGGTTGGTCGACCATTTTGGTCGCTAGAACTCGTGAAAATAACAGTTTTTAAATAACTGAAGCATTTTTTAGAAATGCTACAATCTACAAACCGTTATATTTAATAAATGTAAAGGTTACAATTGAAATTGAAATTGGTCATGTCGTTTCGCGTTTGTTTAACTTTAATTTTTACTTTTGCGATGCATGAATCGCACAAACTAAACTAGAAAGTGGCAGACAACACGTTTGGCTTCTAGAGCTCGTTAAAATATATCAAAATAAATCTTTGAGTAGACGCCATTTTGTATATCAATAAGTGTGTGCATACATTAAGTTAGCTTAAACCTGCCAAAAAATTGTACTGTATTCAACAAATGTAAACATTTTCATTGTAACCTGTGATGTTCCAGTAAAGGTTGTTGTTTCTTCCAACAAGTATTTCCCCCCAATCATGTTTTAGCGAAAATATTACCAAACAAAACGGTTATTTGGAAATTTGATGCTTTAAGTGAAAGTCATGTTTAATTTTATAAAGTGAAAACAGTTTTAATCCGTTTCACTTCCGGTTTCAATTTTTTCATGGCATTGTCGCATTCTACACCATCCACTAGAGGCGGGCGTTTCTGATATTTTTACAAAACGTCAAAAAACTGTTTTTTTGAGGAAAAAAAGCTGCTTTTAAAACAGTTGGGAAAAAACAGGTTATGAAAACTGAAACTCAAAGTTGTATTAGCAGCTAAAACATAAAGCACATTCGTTCAGTTTTCTGACTACTTTTTCATTCCCATTGCCACCATATCCTTAACTGTTTTTGGGTATAAAGCATTTAGAAAGGATACAAATAATCCTTACAAGTGTAGTAATAATTAAATTACATTATCAAAACGTAATAATTATGTAAGCCATTTTATGTAAAAAATGCAATGAATTTCTAATAGAAGTATTCTTTTTTTTACTTAAAAATTAAATAGTACTTTGCATATTTACCAAAATGCAAACGATTTAAAATATTTTTAGTTGATTAAAAAATATTTATGATTGATAAAAAATATGTTTAAATAAAATTAGGCTCTGTATCTACAAAATGTGAGAGGTTGTTACTACAACTCGCAACAAAATAGAGATAAACGTTGACATTGATCAAACAGTTCTTACTTCACTGCAAGCATCAAACAACTTTGAAATAAATGGAAAAAGCGTAAAAGCAGGTAGAAGAAAAGCAGTTAGCAAGCAAACAGCAGGAAAACAGTTTTAGTGCTTCCGGCAACGTTAGAATAGAACAGTCCGTTTCTTGTTTAACAAGTCATGAACCAATCCAAATCCAACTACTTGTTTCCGTTTGAAAAAACAGTTTGTTTGTCGTATATAGAAAAGCAGTTTTTTTCCACCACTACCATCCACTATTCCAGTCGCTTCATTTATGTTTGTAACTCTGTCGTTTGAATGAGTGAATGACTCTCTAGGGTTACTACGACCTTTGTAGCTTTTTGTTCCTCTTTACCCAGTCCTTGACTCTTCACAATGTCTAGGATTTGGAGAGGATTCAAGAAGGGTAACTCCCCCACTTCTAATTAATTAGTAACCTCCCAGTTCGTTATTGAAGTGCTTGCAGATGCTTGCTTTGATGATCTGTTTCAATTTTTCTTTCTCCTGACCCTTATTGCGAAGGTTTTACTCTATTTGATCAGCTTTATATTGTGCAGTGAGTTCTGCCATATTGATTTTATATTCTTTATCGTGGGAACACCCACAACTAGCTAAGGAAATAATGTGTGCTATATCCATGGATAAAGCTAAAGTACACTGGGAGGTCGCCTGTTTGATACACCATTAGGTCGGTGTCATTCACTTTATCAGCACGGGTCGCTTTACACTTTAGAGTTAGCCAAGCTATGTAGAGTAGTGTCTTGAGCAGTATGAGCTAGAGGTACGGTGGGATCGCTAAACCCATCAGCTGTTCACTTCAGCTGCCTCCGCCGGAAGCTGTTCAGCGCAGTAACCTGTATTACTTGTCAGTTATATTACTTGTCAATGATATTACTAGTTAATGATATTATTTGTCAATGATATTACTTGTCAATGCTATTACTTGTCAATGATATTTATTTTCAATGATATTTCTTTTCAATGAATTACTAGTCAATGATATTACTTGTCAATGATATTACTTGTCAATGATATTACTAGTCAATGGTATTACTTTTCAATGATATTACTAGTCAATGATATTTCTTTTCAATGAATTACTAGTCAATGATATTTATTTTCAATGATATAACTTGTCAATGGTATTACTTTTCAGTGGTATTAATAGTCAATAATATTACTTTTCAATGATATTACTTGTCAGTGATATTATTTTTCAATGATATAACTTGTCAATGATATTAATTTTCAATTATATTACTTGTCAATGATATTATTTGTCTATGATATTACTAGTCAATGGTATTACTTTTCAGTGATATTATTAGTCAATGATATTTCTTTTCAATGAATTACTAGTCAATGATATTAATTTTCAATAATATAACTTGTCAATGATATTAATTTTCAATGGTATTACTAGTCAATGATATTACTTGTCAATGATATTACTAGTCAGTGGAATTAATCGTCAATGATATCACTAGTCAATGGTATTACTTTTCAATGATATTACTAGTCAATGATATTTCTTTTCAATGAATTACTAGTCAATGATATTAATTTTCAATAATATAACTTGTCAGTGGTATTACTTTTCAATGATATTACTTGTCAGTGATATTATTTTTCAATGATATTACTTTTCAATGATATTATTTGTCAGTGATATTATTTGTCAATGATATTACTTGACAATGATATTACTTGTCAATAATTTTACTTGTAAATGATATTACCTGACAATGATATTACTTGTCAATGATATTACTAGTCAATGATATTACTTGACAATGATATTACTTGTCAATGATATCACTTGTCAATGATATTACTTGTCAATGATATTACTTGTCAATGATATTATTTGCCAGTTATATTACTTGTCAGTTATATTACTTGTCAATAATATTACTAGTCAATGATATTACTTGTCAAAAATATTACTAGTCAATGATATTACTTGTCAATGATATTACTAGTCAATGGCATTACTTTTCAATGATATTACTAGTCAATTATATTACTTGTCAATAATATTACTTTTCAATGATATTACTTGTCAATTATATTACTTTTCAATGATATTACTAGTCAATTATATTACTTGTCAATGGTATTACTTTTCAATGATATTACTAGTCAATGGTATTACTTTTCATTGATATTTATAAACTTTGATAAGTCTTATAAACTTAAAAAAAAAAGAGAGACTGTCTAGAAACTAGACTTAATTTCTCAAAATCGGTTAATCATATTTCACTCGGCTTTGGTAATAAATGAAGATACGTGTCTACAATCAGCGTTCTAAATGTATAGTGTATAATAATATGAATTTGTGGTACGTTGGATTTGTAAAAATGTAAAACAATCCTGACGGCGTGAAGGGTTTATTTTCATTTTGTGAATCCCCAGATCACTTTTTGGATACTCTTTAATCCTTTTTTACAACGGTAAATTATTTTATTTGTTTTTTTTAGATTTGTTTGCGTTCAGAACTTGTATATTATCTGATAAAACGATTTTGAGAAATTATTACAAATATTTATGCTTTTAGTAGTTATCTCTCCGGAACCTAATTTTTTTTTCAAGTAGTCAAGGCGTATTAAGGACGTTGAAATAAAGTTTAATTAAAATAAAATTTACGAGTTTGTCGACCAGAAAAAAACAAAGGTTTTATCATAATTTGCTGAGATGTCTGTGGTAACACTGTTTTGCCTGCTGCAGGTGATACTGGTGCTGAAGAGCGTCGACAGATACGAGATCACCAACACCTCTGTGATGGTGCAGATTGTGAGTCACGTGCTGGCATACATGAACTCCTGCGTCAACCCAATTCTGTACGCCTTTCTGTCGGAGAACTTCCGCAAAGCTTTCCGCAAGGTCATCTACTGCGGCCCCGAGCGCCACATGATCCCCGGCCACATCAACGGCAGGCCGGACGTCGAGAAGTCAGCTCTTACCAAGTCCACGAGGACGAACGACATCTTGTGAGGCACACGGGTAAGACTGGCAGAGTTCGTGCCGGAACTCTGTGGTACCGCTGTGTAGTGTTCTTTGGGCAAACATAAGATAATTCTTTCCGATAGAAAACGTCATTTATTTTCTAATTATTCGCCATTTTTTTTTTTTTTTTTTTACAAAAAGTCATTTCTTTGGAAGCAGACAAGATATTAAAACAATAGATTTGATGTATACATTTGATATGTAACCTTTTACAAAGAAGTAAAACCAGTACGTTTTATTGTTTATTTTAAATATTTTGAAACTGAATTTCTCAAAAACTGTTAGTTTTGTAACAGTATTTTGAGAAGCAAAATAAAAAGTGCGTAACTTTGTTTATCCCGATCTGGTGAAGATAATAATAATAATAATACTTTTAGTTAACAGTATAACTGTTATTAATTGTTGCTTTTTATTTACTGTCAGTTTAAGAAATAATTCTACAAAGAGGTTGCAGAAAGTTCCGGGACACCCTGTATATTTGTTAGCAATAACAGAAATCGTGTTTACAACTATTGATCATTTTATTTGCAAACGCATAAGATATTAAGGTAATAACACTTCTTTATATTAATAATAACAATGAAATTATTGAAATCGTTATCTAATTCCCTTTAATATATTATGATAAACATAGGAAGACAGAAATCCTAAACAGAAAATATCTCTTAACACTAACACCAGAAAATATGTAATTAAACGAAATATAAATCACCTGTTACCCAAAATATTTACGTTTAAACAGCTGTTATTCAAAATACTTACGTTAAAACAGCTCTCATTCAAAATAACTATATTAAAACAGCTGTAATTGAAAATAATTACACTGAAACAGCTGTTATTCAAAATACTTACGTTAAAACAGCTATCATTCAAAATAACTATATTAAAACAGCTTTCATTCAAAATATTTACATTCAAACAGCTCTCATTCAAAAAACTATATTAAAACAACTGTAATTGAAAATAATTACATTGAAACAGCTGTTATTCAAAATACTTACGTTAAAACAGCTCTCATTCAAAATAACTGTATTAAAACAGCTGTAATTGAAAATATTTACATTGAAACAGCTGTTATTCAAAATACTTACGTTAAAACAGCTCTCATTCAAAATAACTATATTAAAATAGCTTTAATTCAAAATATTTACATTAAAACAGCTCTCATTCAAAATAACTATATTAAAACAGCTGTAATTGAAAATAATTACATTGAAACAGCTGTTATTCAAAGTACTTACGTTAAAACAGCTCTCATTCAAAATAACTGTATTAAAACAGCTGTAATTGAAAATATTTACATTGAAACAGCTGTTATTCAAAATACATACGTTAAAACAGCTCTCATTCAAAATAACTATATTGAAACAGCTGTAATTGAAAATATTTACATTGAAACAACTGTTATTCAAAATACTTACGTTAAAACAGTTCTCATTCAAAATAACTATATTAAAACAGCTTTAATTCAAAATATTTACATTAAAACAGCTCTCATTCAAAATAACTAATTAAAACAGCTGTAATTGAAAATAATTACATTGAAACAGCTGTTATTCAAAATACTTACGTTAAAACAGCTCTCATTCGAAATAACTATATTAAAAAAGCTTTAATTCAAAATATTTACATTAAAACAGCTCTCATTCAAAATAACTATATTAAAACAGATGTTATTCAAAATATTTACATTAAAATATTCAAATGGTTACATTGAAACAGCTGTTGTTCAAAATACCTGTATTAAAAGAGCTGTTATTCAAAATACATTTTGGGTACTCGGTGGTCGATGTAGTTAAACACCGGACAATCTGCAGCGTCTCTGAACTGCGCATTTTAAGGTTCTTGGTTCTCAAGGGGAAAAATACGTATATTAAAACAGTTGTCATTCAAAATATCTATATTAAAACAGCTATTATTCTAAATGTTTACATTATAACAGCTGTTATTCAAAATGCATACGTTACATTAAAACAACTGTTATTCAAAACACTGATATTAAACACAGATAATCACTACCAATCATTTCATGTTTTCCTCTTTTTATTCCTTCCTATGGCCTTAATTAAGAAAAATGAATGTTCTCTCTAAGCCCAAAATTAGAGAGAAAGACTTTTAAAATACGATCTCTCTCTCTCGTTCTCTGCCCCTCTCTCCCCTCCCCCTCTCTCTCTCTCTCTCTGTGCGTGCATGTGTGTGTGTGTGTGTGTGTGTGTGTGTGTGTGTGTGTGTGTGTGTGTGTGTGTGTGTGTGTGTGTGTGTATGTGTGTGTATGTTTGTGTATGTTTGTGTATGTTTATGTGTGTGTGTGTGTGTGTATGTGTATGCGTGCGTACGTGCGTGTATGTATGTGTGTGTGTGTGTGTGTGTGTGTGTGTGTGTGTGTGTGTGTGTGTGTGTGTGTGTGTGTGTGTGTGTGTGTATGTGTATGTGTATGCGTGCGTACGTGCGTGTATGTATGTATGTGTGTGTGTGTGTGTGTGTGTGTGTGTGTGTGTGTGTGTGTGTGTGTGTATGTGTGTGTGTGTGTATGTGTGTGTGTGTGTGTGTGTGTGTGTGTGTGTGTGTGTGTGTGTGTGTGTGTGTGTGTGTGTGTGTGTGTGTGTGTGTGTGTGTGTGTGTGTGTGTGTGTGTGTGTGTGTGTGTGTGTATGTGTGTGTGTGTGTGTGTGTGTGTGTGTGTGTGTGTGTGTGTGTGTGTGTGTGTGTGTGTGTGTGTGTGTGTGTGTGTGTGTGTGTGTGTGTGTGTGTGTGTGTGTGTGTGTGTGTGTGTGTGTGTGTGTGTGTGTGTGTGTGTGTGTGTGTGTGTGTGTGTGTGTGTGTGTGTGTGTGTGTGTGTGTGTGTGTGTGTGTGTGTGTGTGTGTGTGTGTGTGTGTGTGTGTGTGTGTGTGTGTGTGTGTGTGTGTGTGTGTGTGTGTGTGTGTGTGTGTGTGTGTGTGTGTGTGTGTGTGTGTGTGTGTGTGTGTGTGTGTGTGTGTGTGTGTGTGTGTGTGTGTGTGTGTGTGTGTGTGTGTGTGTGTGTGTGTGTGTGTGTGTGTGTGTGTGTGTGTGTGTGTGTGTGTGTGTGTGTGTGTGTGTGTGTGTGTGTGTGTGTGTGTGTGTGTGTGTGTGTGTGTGTGTGTGTGTGTGTGTGTGTGTGTGTGTGTGTGTGTGTGTGTGTGTGTGTGTGTGTGTGTGTGTGTGTGTGTGTGTGTGTGTGTGTGTGTGTGTGTGTGTGTGTGTGTGTGTGTGTGTGTGTGTGTGTGTGTGTGTGTGTGTGTGTGTGTGTGTGTGTGTGTGTGTGAGTGTGTGTGTGTGTTCGAGAGTGTGTGTGTGTGTGTGTGTGTATGTGTGTGTGTGTGTGTGTGTGTGTGTGTGTGTGTGTGTGTGTGTGTGTGTGTGTGTGTGTGTGTGTGTGTGTGTGTGTGTGTGTGCGTGCGTGCGTGCGTGCGTGCGTGCGTGTATGTATGTGTGTGTGTGTGTGTGTGTGTGTGTGTGTGTGTGTGTGTGTGTGTGTGTGTGTGTGTGTGTGTGTGTGTGTGTGTGTTAACAGCTTTACAGTCTTACCAAATTTTGAAAATCGGATTTCACCATCGTAATCAGCGCTAAAATCTTATATTAGCTGGAATTTCATTTACACCATAAGAATAAAGCGTCAGTGTGGGTTCGCTTACTAATTTTAACATATTTGAAATTCCAAGAACACTAACGCTGGTCACGCCAGTGAAAGCGCATTTTCTGTCCAGAACGCAATAGCGAGACGTATGTGTGCCGCAATATTCTTATTAGTACGCATGCGCGAATCTATGAAAACAAATTTTCTGTATTGTTGCAGGTCTAAGGCACTGGATGTAAGGCGGCAGCTGAGATTTTCGGTAACCCAGGAAGAGAGTAAACGTGTACAGTACAATCCAAAAACATCCACTTCAGTAATTTTCACCCAAACTTATTTTAGTACTGTTTGTATAGGCTCATACCTTTGTATATGCCACTCATTGTCAAACTCACTCAATGCAGTGGTCCGTAACAAGCATGTAAGATAGTTAAGTGTATGTAAAACTTAAAATATCCGTGTAACTTAGAATTTACGTGTAATTGTTAAAGGCTTACGGTAAACATGTTTTAAATGTACATTTGTTACATTTCAGATATTTAAATGTAAAAAAAAATGTAAGTTGTTTTTTTCTTTTTTATAATTGAAGTTAATGTATATTATTTGTACACGTTTCATTAACTGTATATGTTTAATGTCTAAAATTGTAAATAATTATATTTAACTGAAAAATATGTACACAAAATAGTTTCTACAAAGTTTGATTAATTTATTAAAATGAATCACTGTGATTTTTCTTTTATTAGTGTAGAAGCAAAAGCTATGTAGACACATTTCGGAGCAATCGTCAACTGATGATGGCTTGATCCGGAAACGTTTTAAATATTCGTTGTCTCAAATCATTGACTGTTAAATTTAAATCGATGTAAATACTAACACACTGTGTAAATAAGTGTAATGAAACACACTTTAGATGACGTCATCGTGCTATGTGTAAATAAATGTAAGAAAAACATAACTTTAGATGACGTCATCGTGCTATTAAATGTGTATAAATGTTTCGGGCTTTTTGTGTAAGGTTTGTTCTACTTAATAAATGTTAAACGTTGAAATGTGCTCAAATAATTTCGGACAAACCACGCTGTCCGCCAATCAGAAGCGAGACTGAGCCCCATGCAGCTCCTGATTGGTGCGATTAACATGGTACGGAACCAGTCCCTGGTAACCCCTTAGTCTGTGTTACTAATGCAAGCTTATTATGTGAACGCTCTGCTAATAAATTATATATGTATAATTGTGTTTTTTTTTGTATAACCTTTTTCACTGTTGAAACAATACGAGGCGTGTTCAGGAAGTAACGAGAATTTTTAAATTTCGCGGGCTTGGAGAGTCCGATTGTCAAACATTTTTTTTATTATTATGTTGGTATATATGCCCTTGAAATGTGTTAAAACTTTCAGCTGTTTTCATTGTTGACTTTGTGACAGCCATTAAGGTTAGACGTGATTTTATGAGTTCGGCGATTTCCGTTTGTTAAAAGAAATTGATAAAAGAACTTGTATCAAATTTTGCGTAAAAAATGGAATAAAGTGAAATATTAACAAAGGCCTATGGTGAGTCTGCTATGAGTAAAGCAAGAGTTTACGAGTGGTATAAGCGTTTCCAAGAAAGCCGTGAAGACGTTGAAGATGAACGCCCTGGACGCCCAAGCACGTCAACAACCGATGAAAACGTGGAAAAAGTGAAAGAAATGGTTATGAACAATCGCCGAATCACAGTTAGAGAGGTCGCTGATGATGTTGGCATATCGATTGGATCACATCATGACATTGTTTCCAGTGTTTTGTGTATGAAACGCGTGGCAGCAAAATTCGTTCCAAAATTGTTGAATTTTGAAAAAAAAACAGCGGCGAATGGAAGTTGCTCAGAAGTCACTAAATGAAGTAAACGACGATGCAGAATTACTGAAACGTATTATAACAGGTGACGAAACATGGGTTTACGGATATGACGTCGAAACTAAGGCTCAATCATCCAGTGGAGGCGCTCTGGCTCGCCAAGACTGAAAAAGGCTCGACAAGTGCTGTCGAACGTGAAGGTCACTGCCATCAGGTGTAACGGTCAATAATGAGTACTACCTACAATTCAACGCCTTTTGCGTGAAGCAATCCGAAAAAAACACCGGGATCTGTGGAAAAACAATTCATGGCTTTTGCACCACGATAATGCACCAGCTCACACTCATCGCTTGTTCGTGAATCTTTGGCCAAAAACAGTACTGTAACGATGCCCCAGCCTCCATATTCGCCAGACATGGCTCCGTGTGACTTTTTCCTATTTCCAAAAATAAAGAGAACCTTAAAGGGCCGTCATTTTACAGCCGTAGATGACATTAAAAGCGCATTGCTGAAAGAACTAAAGGCTATCTCAAAGATCGAGTTTGAGAAGTGTTTCGAGGATTGGAAGAAGCGCTGGCACAAGTACATAATCTCCAATGGGGACTATTTTGAAGGCGATAACAACATGTAGAAGAATAAATAAATATTTTGTTCAAAAAATTAAAATTATCGATACTTTCTGAACCTCGTATACTGCATATTAGTGATTGTTATTGGAAATTGAGATATTGGAGCTGTCATCGTGGTAAGGTCCAGACCAGGAAACGAGCGCCGATCTTGATCTCTAGAACACGTCAAAATGTTTGTTAACACATTGTTGTAGCTGTAGAAATTTCCATCAGAGTTCGATCAAATAAAACTTTATTCAGTAACAGCTAGTTCGTAAACTTTTCGTTCGGATAAGTAGAGTCTCGCTTATCCGATATGAACAGACGTGACGTCGGATAAACGAAAATGTCGGATATTAAGGATAAGTTAAAGATTGGGTAAAACAAAAAATTCTGTTACTGAAACAAAAATAAAAATCTTGTGTCTTGTTTTCTCTTCCTTTTTATTTTAGTTACGATAATTTGTTTTAAAACACGACAAATTAACACGGCTAGTTTTTAACAACATAACCTAAAACCCAGTATGGACTTACGGCATTCGACTTTGGGGTTGTGCCAGTCAGAGTAACAGAAATTTTATTCAGATTTCAAAATAGGGTGTTTCGGGGTATCGTTGATGCTCCTTGGTACATCCGAAATGAAATTTTGCATAAAGACCTAGCAGTTCCAACTATCGATAGTGAAGTTAGAAAATTCGCTCAATGTCACAAACAAAGACTACATCAGCACATTAATGTCGAGGCCCTTCAGCTACTCAACAACGATGGCGTGGTTAGGAGATTGAAAGCCGCCTCGGTGGCCTAGTTGATAGCGTACTGGGCTTTCACCCCGAGGACCCGGGTTCGATTCCCGGCCAGGGCTTGGCATTGTCATACGCTGTAAATCATCCCATCGTCTGCATTAGCCCAAGTGTGCACAATAGTTGGACGTTAAACACAAAAAAGAAGAGTAAAACCCTTTGAACTGTGCAGTTTTTAAGTCTCACTATTTAAGAGACTATTAGTTCTGAACTAGGTTACTGTCAGTGGATGGAACTTAGTATAACTTTTATGTATTAATTTAGGTCCGAAACAAATAGCTTATTGGTGTTTCACTAGATTGCTAAAAAAAAACCTAAAACTTATACAGCCTATCAGCTGATTGTTACGAATTAATACCAGAGAGCTCGTGCGAAATTTCACACTATAAAAGTTTTAAGTAAACACAGCCTTTTGAATTAGACTAGACGTTAGAGTGAAGGCGGCTGGAAGGAATGTTTAAAAACAAATCGAAAAGCAATCGGTTTGAAATAATAATCACAAATTTATGACTGTTACAGACCGTAATATTTAAATTAAGCTGATGTTAAAGAGAGGCGTAACGAGAACTCGTAATATTCAAGTAAATAAATGCGAAATGTTAGAAAGTTGTGTTTGCTTCTTACCTGGTGTATCATGAATTCCACGATAACCTCTAAATGTATTTTGACATTTTAATTGTACTTCGTATTTTATCATTTCCGTGTTAACAGTAGATAAATGCACGATAGAAGGGGAAATCACAAATACATTTGTGTAAAAACAATGTCCAAAACATATGTTTGGTATTCGAAATGCTTGTCCCGGCTTGTACGACGGAGAGGGATAGGGGACTGTCAGTAGGGCCGCGTAACCTGTAAGTTTAATGACTTTTAAGTAAATACTGAAATTGTTTTAAGCACGTTATGCAAAACAAATGACAAAATATTATCTGATTTGTGATACCGCGCATGCGCATACATGATGCCGTTTTGCCTGTGACAGTTAAAAGTGTCTTTTAAGTTAAAATTCTCCACGAACGGTACGTTCGATTGGAAAATCGTTTTGCATTGTCAGAAGCCGGTTAAAATTTTTTTCTAAAGATACCTCATATATATATATATATATATATAATACAGTTACGTTACTCTATGTAGAGTCCTAAAGTAGAGAAGTGGAGTCCTATGATGTTTGTAATTTTCATATTTTACAATAAGGAAACTGCGAAGACGCGGTACAGTCAATGACGACAAAAACTAGACACTTGCGGCTCATTTTCTCGTTAACGTTTTCTTTCTAAAGGGGCCGGATAACACGGAATGTCGGATAAACGAGACTCTGCTGTAGGTGTAATTACAATAGCGGTTTCGTTTCCGTTCCGTACCGCTTCCTTTCTTATTTCCATCGGGAAGTGTACTACCCACACCTCAGCATAGACGTATCTAGAGTGGACAAACGAGGGAGGAGGTTTGTGGAATTTTTTTTCAACTTAAACGCAAAACGGCGAGCTAGGAATAAATTGCAAGAACTTCAGTTATTGAGTGATTAGCGAGAGATGAAGTTTTCTAAATACTTCATTGGTTGTTCGTATTATAAGCTCACGGGTTACGGTAATTTAACATTACATACAAAAAAAAAATATACTAACTAATATATTAGTGGTTTTTTTTACTCAACTCGTAAAGGCTACCGCGGTTTCGAAACCTTACTGTTACATCTTCAGGCCGTAATACAAAATGTCAAAATGTCGACGTCGTCACAAAGTTAAACAAAACATTGAAAACACGTCACAAACATTAAACACAATTACACGATGAAAATAAAATTTTATCGTGTCTGCACTTTTATCAGACCCAGTGTTTGTGTCAAATTTGATTCAAATTGAAATTGTAAGCGTTCAATGCCGTTGAATATAAACGTACTAAAATGTTAACCTTTATGAGAGATATGCGAGCGGTCGTTACTGGTGGCAAAGTGTTCAACTGCAGTTAAACAGATATACTTTCTGTTTTGTCAAACGTCCACACCATCTGTTCGCAGCGTTCGTAGCGGCAGATAGTCGAATTACTTGAACTTTAGCCGCTGATAACAAGCACGCTTTTTATAATGGCGGCTTAACCTCTAACCCGTTAATGTTCAACGATATTATTTATTATTGTAAAATAGCCATCGGACCACGTTCTTAAATAGTATTATGACCTATTTTTCTCGTCTAGTGGTCTATTTACTCACCTCGTAAAGTCTACCGCGGTTTCGAAACCTTACTGTTTCATCTTCAGGCCGTAATACAAAATGTAAAATCCCTCTGTCGAGGTCGTCACGAAGTTAAACAAAACATTGGAAACACTTATCACAAACACTAACTACACGATTAAAATACACACGATAAAATTTGTTTTGGCTACACGATGCGTGCAACTCGTATATCGAGTGCTGGAGATTCCGCAGTCCGGAATGTAACGATATACGAGTAGCATGTATCGTTTGGCCAAACCAAATTTTATCGTGTGTATTTTAATCGTGTAATTGTGTTTAGTGTTTGTGACGACAACGACAGAGGGATTTTACATTTTGTGTTACGACCTGAAGATGAAACAGTAAGGTTTCGAAACCGCGGTAGCCTTTACGAGGTGTGTAAATAGACCACTAGACGAGAAAATAGGTAATAATAATAATTATTTAAATACGTGGTCCGTTGGCTATTTTGCAATAATAAATAATATCTTTGAATATTAACAGGTTAGAAGTTCAGCCGCCATTATAAAAAGCGTGCTCGTAATCAGCGGCTAAAGTTCAAGTAATTCGACTATCTGCCGCTACGAACGCCGCGAACTGCAAGGACAGTTGGTGTGGGCGTTTGACAAAATAGAAAGTATATCTGTTTAACTGCAGTTGAACACTTTGTGACCAGAAGCGACCGCTCGCATATCTCTCATAAGGGTTAACATTTTAGTACGTTTTATATTCAATTACACTGAACGCTTACGATTTCAATTTGAATCAAATTTGACATAAACCACTGGATCTGCTAAACGTGCGGACACGTCCGGAACCACGGTAGAGTCAGAAAATAAGGATAAAATGTCCCAGCGCAAGTCCTGTCTGTCCGGCATAGTTGAAATATAGAAGCCTAGTAGGCTATACTTCGCTGAACTTTTACCAGTAATTCAGTAGTTGTCGTACTTCTTGGCTTGTTTGGCAAAAACCATAACGCATAAACTAAACCATATTTTGTGACGTTTATCAATAAGAGTGTTACAACCCCCCGTGGATACGCCTATAGAATGTGGGGCAACGTCCCTGACACCCCCGCTTTTGATCACCCCTTCCTAATCGCTTTTTAGTAAACAAAAATTTTACATATGTGTCCATGTTTCGCGTTCTGTAATTCAGTCCGATTTGATACAAACTTGGCGCGAAAAAACAGTTTTACAGTAGTCGGCACGAGTTCGTTTACCAATAAAAATTCTTTCGAAATGGCGGTCATTTCAAATCTGTAAAAATTCGTAACGTTTTTGCCTTAATTTTTTTATTTTCGACGTTCCGCTTTCAGTTTTCTAATCAGCGGTAGAAATCATACAAATTAGCAGTTTAAATTTTCAAAATCTGTTGAAATTGTATGAGACGGCGGTCAGGGTTTATTTTTTTATTTTTGATTAACCTGTAATTTAAACAAAATTAATTGCAACGTGTGCAGCTAATTTTCAATTAAACCGTTACACTAACGATATCTATGTTTTATGAAAGTAATTGGATACGGCAGACTATGTGCTTTGTTATTGTGTTTAATAGCCATTTCCGGTTACATGCAGCAACACTTCCGGTTAACAGAAACACAACTGGCGGAACGAACGGAATTCAGTGCCATGCATATTTCCCCACAGACCTCATATGTTAACTCGTTTATCCGGAACACTTGATTTAGTGCACTTTATTACGTCCCCCGAGTACAGGCGCAAATTACCTTCATTTAAATATTAAATTGGTCATGATCGGTAGTTAATTAGCCGACTGCGCGTCTACAGGGTGTTCCGGAAAACAGAACCGGTCAAACGGACACAATTCACAAACGTAAATTAGCAATAGTCGTGTATTTACGTGAAAGTTTGCAATTTTTAAAAATCGCCACACCGAGTTGCTTCGCCGACGTGATTGAAGCGAATTTCCAAAATTATTTTTTTATCTCACCCACTTTTTGCAGCACTGATTTCCGCTATTACGAACAACACGAAAATCTGCATATATTGGCGTTTTAAAATTTCCAAATCGCATTCGAAATAGGAAAATGAACCCTGACCGCCGTCAAAAATTAAAATTTCATAATTTTAACTGAATTTCAAAATTTAAAACTGCTAATTTATGCAGTTCTTAACGCTGGTTATAACGGTGAAATGAGATTTTCAAAATTATTTAGTTCTTAAAGATTTGAAATGGCAGCCATTTTAAACAAACTGTTTACGAACATCGCTGGTCAGCGAACTTGTGGCGAAGATATTATCAAAATCTATTTTTCTGCCGCGTTTGTATCAAGTATGGCTGAAATTGCGTACGTGAGCGTGCTTACACACGCGCGAGCGCCCACTCGCACGCACACGCACACAAGTATATATATATATATATATATATATATATATATATATATATATATATATATATATATATATATATATATATATCCTACCATGATTTATGCTCCAATAATCCATTTTCCAATGGAAATTCGTTAAAAAACGCTGCACGCAGCTGTCTCGCTGACGTGATGGAAGCGAATTTTCGACTTGCCTGCTGGCTTTTTAAAATCTGATTTCACCACTACAATCAGCGTTAAAAACTCAATTAGTGTTTTTAGAAAATTAGTAGGATCTCGGGGTACATTTTCGTATATCCAATGTAATTTAACAGTTTAGATTGCTGATATACGCAGATTTATCGCTGATTGCGATACTGGGATCGAATTTTCGAATGAAACAAGTTTAAGAAATTCGCTTAAGTCGGGAATACAAGTGCGTGTAGCGATTATTGTAAGTTATTTTTCCGCTAGGAGCGCTCTAATCGTTTTACAGCGATATTGTACATTGGGACGGTGAAACCGTATTGCTATATTACACAGCTGGGGCTCGTTTCACGAAAGTACAAAGCTTGTTATTCTTAGCATACGCACGCCCACTCACGGGCCTCGTAACAATAACCCAATCCGAGGCGGGCCTACTGACCGCGTTACTGGCACAGCGAGAACAGCCCTGTTCAGAATGTGCCTAATGGTTACTTATTTTTTGTACTGTAATTTGTTTAAAATTAATTCGTTTTTGGAGAGAAATCCTGTGATGATTAGTCTACTATAAAGCGCACTTTTTTCTTCAAATAATTGTCCAACATTCAGGTGTGTCTTGTACTTGAAATTAATATAAAAATGTCCTTTGATTAAAATTTTCCCGCCAGTCTGAAATACGGCAATATATCCGATGCTACGGGAAACCTATCTCTATTTGGCAACACTGGATTCAACTGGCAGCAGCAGTACAGCCATACGACAAACATGAGTTGCGGGGATTCACATTACACTGTTGTCTCCTTCCCGCCCCACCATCACAAACCCAGAACACCGGGAATGCTTGAAATAAGTCCACATTGCAAATGGTCCAAACCTAAACGCTTGAAAATAGTCTACAGCAAACGGTCCAATTGGATTTTCTTCGACGTAGACTTTTTGCAACGAATCTCGTATTTCTATGTTCAGTATAATAATCTGCCTTCCCTATCTTCGTCAATTTTACTTTCGTTGAAGTTTCGGAGAACCTCCATCTTCAAAAACTCTTTCTCTACTCAAGATCTAGAGTTTTTGAAGATGGAGGTTCTCCGAAACGCGTCAACGAAAGTAGAATTGACGAAGCTAGGGAAGGCATATCATTATGCTGAACATAGTGATAATAATCCTAGCGGAAAAGAAGAAGAATATAAAAAGAATCTTGTATTTGTCGTGCAAAAGAAACACTTTTGCAAATAGTCCAAAATTAAATAACTGGTAACATTGTCAGTTGCAAACAGTCCAAAAGCAATCACAGCGTACGCATGGGCGTGACAATAATCAGTTAAAAATTGATAAGGTCCCAAACACGCGTATAATGTGTGACTGAATATAAAGAGCACTATCTAGCGGTGAAAAAATGAAACACAGAACAAGTTGAACTGAATAATAAAACAGGATATAATTTGCTGCTATATTGACGTTACGAATATTTCTTGTGTAGCCTACGATGCGTCCATTGCAGTCTATGGTGCCAAAGAACTTGAAGTGATTTGTGTTATCGGTAACAGCACAATATTTTTGTTAGTAGCTACTTTCGTAATGGAAAAAAATAAAAATAAACTAAGAATTTTTTTGGCAATCTAATAATAAAAATGATAAAAAAAGTTCTTTTTAATTGCTTTAAAAAACAACGGTCTTCTTGTAGTCAATAGCATCGAACTACGGTACCTGCACAAAGAGATGCGAGCTTTTATTAACACAACTTATATTTTAGACACCAAATGTCATTTCAGTGTTTCGCTATTTTGAATAGCTTATTCATGGAACACAAACAACTATACCTGAGGTGGTAGCGTTGAAATATTAAAACAGCTGATGAAGTGTCGCGTATTGTTGTTATTTATTTGGAACAGGAGCGTTATTGCACACGTACAGCTGACAATTTGTGTGTCGAGTTCAACTGTCGTTTTTTATCATGTTTATGACGCGACCTATTCAGATGATTTGACAGGGGATTCAACGCGCAGACAAAACATCTCCTAGTCAGACTGATGTTCGTACAAAAAAATGAAAACTTTTAACACGTTTTTACGACACAATAACTAATGAACAAAAGTATTAATTAACAATTAAATAAGAATTAAAGTAAGAAAAGTAGGAATCACAATTAGAAGGTAGGAACTGAAGTAAGAAAAGTAACAAATTTAAGTGGAAAAGTGTGGAAAGTAAGAATTAAAGTAAGGAAAGTAACTAAAGTAAGAATTAAAGTAAGAAAAGTAACAAATTAAAGTAAGCAAAATAAGAATTAAAGTAAGAAAGTGACAAACAGGAATAAGAAAAGTAAGGTTTAAAGTTAGGAAAGTAAGAATTAAAGTAAGGGCACTAAGAATTAAAGTAATAAAAGTAACAAACTCAAGTAACAACTAAAATAAGGAAAGTAACAAATAAAAGTAAGAAAAGTAACAAATTAAAGTAAGGAAGTAAGAATAAAAGTTAGAAATGTAAACAATATAAAGTAAGAAAAGTAAAAATTAAAGTAAGAAAAGCCAAAAAATTAAAGTAAGAAAAGTAACAAATTAAAGTAAGGAAGTAAGAATTAAAGTAAGATAGGTAAGAACAAAAGTAAGAACTAATGCCAGAAAAGCAAGAATTAAAGTAAGGAGAGTAAAAATTAAAGTAATAAAAGTAACAAATTAAAGTAAGAAAAGTAAGAATTAAATTAAGAAAAGTAAAAATTAATATAAGAAAAGTAACAAATTAAAGTGAGGAAGTAAGAATTAAAGTATAATAGGTAAGAATAAAAGTAAGAATTAATGTCAGAAAAGCAACAATTAAAGTAATAATTAAAGTAAGGAAAGTAATAATCAAATTAAGAAAAGTAAGAATTGAAATAAGAAAAGTAAGAATTAACAAAGAATTACACTAAAAATTATTGTTAAATTGTTAAAACTAATGAGAGGTTGTATACTCCCATATGCATACTTGCTATCAGTTTTGCAGCTGAAACGCCTTCTACTGATCGGATACTGTACGCAACACACATATGTATGGCAGGGTGCATTCTCGTGGTATGCAGATTATCTGGTCTATACGGGCGTGGCACGCTGAGCGTTTCAAAGCGTAACTAGCTACAGAGTGGAGGAGTACAGGTTCACTAGCAATTCTGACGAAAATGTAATAAGTTTAGTCTCTTATGTTTTTGTAATAAATATTAAAAATATGTCATTGTTTTGTAAAAAAACGTTTAAAAAAATCGCGACAAAACCGAAGAGAGACGAGGTCTGTTATTGGTTATTGAATTTTGTTTTAACTGCAAATACATTAAGTTAGGCCTACTCAATAGTACCAATAATAAAACATAGCGATATAAAGAACAGTGGAGTGTTTTGAATTGCTGAAATTTGTGCAGGGATTTATCATATGTTTTAAATGACATTCTTTCTGTAAGAGAATACTGTACGGAACACTTCAGTGGAAAATCTCAAGTATTGTCTACACGTTGATTCATCAGTTGTTAAATTAAAATTGTTTAAACTTTGTCTATCTACCCTGTTGTTGAATATTGAGTTCCCCCCTTAAAACACTTGTGGTAAAAATCTGTCCTTCTTCTAGTAACAACATCAGTGCACAGTGACGCGAAGGTTGTGCGCTGGAACACTAAGCAGGAGCTGAAGTAAAATGCATCCTGCCGAGTAGGCGTGAGTCCTGCAAACGTTAGAGCTTCAAGGACCATTAAATGTGTAGTTTTAATTTGGCTGTAGAAACAAGAGGCCGTAATGTATTTATAGAATAACAATCAGAAACTTTTATTAATACAAAATGCACATATAAAAAGTAAAAAAGTTATAATGTAATTAAAAAAAACGAGTTAACTCGTGCATTACTCATTTTCAGTGTGATATGCGTTCTTGATTGGCCATTAGTATATGGAGTTTTTGGTCCAAGATGAACTAGAATCGATGCCAGATGGTCAAGAAAGAAAAAAGATTGAAGGAAAGAGAGAAATAAAACTAGAAGATAAATAAAGTTATTTTTTAATACAAAAAACTCTTGTAAAGAATACAATGGGCGCGTTATGATTATTCATGACAGTAAACTTAAAAAAAAACTGCGTGCTGCACTCCGGAAGTGCCGACAGAAGTGAAAACTTGAACAAAAACGTTGTGCATTTTTGAATGTTTTGGAATGTTTAGGGAATAATTTCGCACGAATTGTTTTTGTTATCAGCAGAAAGTACTGCCATTTATACGGTAAAATACAATATTCATTTATTGCTCTATCTTACGCAAATATTACAATTATATTACACAAAAAAGTTTAAACTTCAGAACTGCTATAATTATACTTCAGAAAAATCGCTCCAGGAAAAGGTGGTTTATGGAGTACGAGGTGTGTTCAGAAAGTAACGAGAATTTTTAAATTTCGCGAGCTTGGAGATTCTGATTGTCAAACATTTATTTTTATTATATTCGTATACATGCCCTTGAAGTATGATAAAACTTTCAGCTGTTTTCATTGTTGACTTTGTCTGTGACAGCCACTAAGGTTAGACGTGTTTTTATGAGTTCGGCGATTTTCGTTTGTTAAAAGAAACGGATCAAAGAATTTGTATCAATGTTTGCATAAAAAATGGAATAAAGTGTGTGAAATGTTATCAAAGGCCTATGGTGTGTTTGCTATGAGTAAAGCAAGAGATTACGAGTGGTATAAGCGTTTCCAAGAAGTCCGTGAAGACGTTTAAGATGACGAACGCACTGGACGCTCCAGCACATCAGCAACCGGTGAAAGCGTGGAAAAAGTAAAAGAAATGGTTATGAACAATCGCCGAATCACAATTAGAGAGGTCGCTGATGATGTTGGCATATCGATTGGATCATGTCATGACATTGTTTCCAGTGTTTTGTGTATGAAACGCGTGGCAGCAAAATTCGTTCCAAAATTGTTGAATTTTGAACAAAAACAGCGGCGAATGGAAGTCGCTCAGGAGTCACTAAATGGAGTCAACGACGATGCAGAATTACTGAAACGTATTATAACAGGTGACGAAACATGGGTTTACGGATATGACGTCGAAACATTTTGACGTCCACTCAAAATGACGTCAAACTGTAACTTATTCATCATATTGTGACGTGTTTTGTGTATGAAACGCGTGGCAGCAAAATTCGTTCCAAAATTGTTGAATTTTGAACAAAAACAGCGGCGAATGGAAGTCGCTCAGGAGTCACTAAATGGAGTCAACGACGATGCAGAATTACTGAAACGTATTATAACAGGTGACGAAATATGGCTTTACGGATATGACGTCGAAACTAAGGCTCAAACATCCCAGTGGAGGCATTCTGGATCGCAAAGACCGAAAAAGGCTCGACAAGTGCGGTTGAAAGTGAAGGTTATGCTCACTGTGTTCTTCGATATTAATGGCATAGTGCATCATGAATTCCTGCCACCAGGTGAAACGGTCAATAAGGAGCACTACCTACAAGTTCAACGCCGTTTGTGTGAAGCAATCCGAAAAAAACGCCCGGATCTGTGAAAAAACAATTCATGGCTTTTGCACAACGATAATGCACCAGCTCACACTTCATCGCTTGTTCGTGAAGTTTTGGCCAAAAACAGTACTGTAACGATGCCCCAGCCTCCATATTCGCCAGACATGGCTCCGTGACTTTTTCCTATTTCCAAAAATAAAGAGAACCTTAAAGGGCCGTAGATGACATTAAAAGCGCATCGCTGAAAGAACGAGTTTAAGGCTATCTCAAAGATCGAGTTTGGGAAGTGTTTCGAGGATTGTAAGAAGCGCTGGCACAAGTGCATAATCTCCAATGGGGACTATTTTGAAGGCGACAACATCAGTGTAGAAGAATAAATAAATATTTTGTTCAAAAAATTAAAATTCTTGTTACTTTCTGAACACACCTCGTACACTATCACCTTCTTATTCAGCTGTTCCTTCCAGTAATAACACCCGTGTTTGTCTGATACCCGGTCAGCGGGAAAGGTCGACAAAACAAAA
>CM040186.1:8131831-8139331 GCA_022606455.1 Callitettix versicolor | reverse complement strand
TTATAGCGTATGAAAATGCCAAGCTCTGGCCGGGAATCGAATCCAGGTGCTCGCAGTGAAAGCCTAGTACGCTACCAACTAGGACACCGAGGCGGCTATATATATATATATATATATATATATATATATATATATATATATATTTATATTTATATATATATATATATATATATATATATATATATATATATATATATATATATATATATCAGGGCAGCAGATATCAGAAGAAGGAGGCTTCGGTTCTATGGACACATCAGTAGACTCCCAACAACGAGACTTGCCAACAGAATCCTTAAGTATATACAAGGTGTCAAATCAACAACGTCGTGGATCGCACAAGTCAGAATAGACCTACATGACGCAGGAATAGACTCAACAGATGTTGAAGATAGACAAGCATACAGGAGAAAGATGCTCGGTTGGAAGGTCCCAGAGAATGAAATCCCAAAGAGAGCAGGGGTAAAATGGACGGAGGAGCGGAAGAGGATCCATGGGGACAGGATGAGGGAGGTGTGGAGGATTAGAAGGAACAAGACATGAGTCGGAGTGCTTTGCGTGGTCCAACAGGGTCTATGCGCAGATAATAATAATAATAATATATATATATATATATATATATATATATATATATATATATATATATATATATATATATACATTTATGGAGGCGATAATAGCCTCAATGCAATATATATGTATATTCCCGCAGGGGGGTACAGACTAGACTATTTAGACGTTCCTCGCGGTACCCGAGTCTAACACACTTACACTTACAACACTACACTTACGAGTTTAACACTACACTCACACTTACATTTAGGGAGGCGATAATAGCCTCAATGTGCTTCTCGCCTTAAATTAACGATATATATATATATATATATATATATATATATATATATATCTTCCCGCAGGGGGGTGCAGACTAGCTGCACCTATGGAGAGGATTTAGACGTCTCTCGCGGTACCCGAGTCTAACACACATACACTTACAACACTACACTAGCGACTCCCTTACATTTAGGGAGGCGATAATAGCCTCAATGTGCTTCTCGCCTTAAAATAATATATATATATATATATATATATATATATATATATATATATATATATATGTATATCTTCCTGCAGGGGGTGCAGACTAACTGCACCTATTGAGAGGATTTAGACGTCCCTCATGGTACCCGAGTCTAACACACTTACACTTACAACACTACACTAGCGACTCCCTTACATTTAGGGAGGCGATAATAGCCTCAATGTGCTTCTCGCCTTAAAATAACGATATATATATATATATATATATATATATATATATATATATATATATTTCCTGCAGGGGAGTGCAGACTAGCTGCACCTATTGAGAGGATTTAGACGTCCCTCGCGGTACCCGAGTCTAACACACTTACACTTACAACACTACACTAGCGACTCCCTTACATTTAGGGAGGCGATAATAGCCTCAATGTGCTTCTCGCCTTAAATTAACGATATATATATATATATATATATATATATATATCTTCCCGCAGGGGTTGCAGACTAGCTGCACCTATTGAGAGGATTTAGACGTCCCTCGCGGTACCCGAGTCTAACACACTTACACTTACAACACTACACTAGCGACTCCCTTACATTTAGGGAGGCGATAATAGCCTCAATGTGCTTCTCGCCTTAAATTAACGATATATATATATATATATATATATATATATATATATATCTTCCGCAGGGGTTGCAGACTAGCTGCACCTATTGAGAGGATTTAGACGTCCCTCGCGATACCCGAGTCTAACACACTTACACTTACAACACTACACTAGCGACTCCCTTACATTTAGGGAGGCGATAATAGCCTTAATGTGCTTCTCGCCTTAAAATAACGATATATATATATATATATATATATATATATATATATATATATATATATATCTTCCCGCAGGGGGGTGCAGACTAACTGCACCTATTGAGAGGATTTAGACGTCCCTCGCGGTACCCGAGTCTAACACACTTACACTTACAACACTACACTAGCGACTTTAACACTTTACACTCACACTTACATTTAGGGAGGCGATAATAGCCTCAATGTGCCTTAAAATAAAAAAACCGAGCCGCAGTTGCTCTCGTTGCTTTCCCCTTACCGTAACACTGATCTCTGGTCCTCATTAGTCCGACTGGCATAAATTATGGGCATTAAAAGCAACGAAAACAACTTTAAATTGATAAAAATGTGTAAAATCATTTTGTTGCTCAAGGTCATTAAATACACTCAGAATCGTAAGGTAATTAGAGTTCTTTGAATTTTCCTGGTAGTCACTGTACTTCTGTTAATTGTACTTGAATCACACTATTGTTTCTATATGTAGTTTCAAAAGGACTTGATCTGCGGTTGATAATGTAGGTATTGCCTTAGACTGACATTGAAGTTATCAATGATTTAAAAAAAACACTTCCGGTGGCGACAATTAACACAAAAGAAAAACTTTGGCCCTTGGCTAACTACACTGTTTTTTAAGCTTCAAAGCTCTAAAAAAATTTAATTTTTGATTACGGTTTATATCGAGGTGTTTCATTGCTTTGACCGTGTCAAGTTCCACTTCACTTAAACGTTCAATATTCAAGTGTTTCAATAAAAAATAAATCTATTTTCTATTTATTGTAACAAAAAATAAATAATCGTACGAAATATGAAAATACTTTTTTTAAATAATCAATTTAGTTCTTTTGCTCAAATAACAGTTTAAATAACACGTTATTCTAAAGTAGCAATAATCGTTATAACCGTTATCTGAAAGTAACGCTCGAGCTCATCATTAAAACTTCAGCCTGTTTATTCAGGATGTATTTTATTTAGAGAAAAATTGATTAAGCCTTATTGTTACGTCACCGGCCGCAGTCCCTTCCAAGTAAAGTACACAACAATGTTTATCTTGAAATGTTAATCGGACAGAACCGTCCTGTATACAGCATTCTGTGTTCGACGGACTTACAGAGGCAGGCTTTTACTGTGTGTGCAGTGTCGTGTTTTAATAAAATATTATGTCGTATGCAAACGTAAGTAGGCTTATTCGTATGTAAAAAGTATTTGTTTTATTTAAAACGTGTAAAACGATTTTTAACAAATTTTGTACGGTTTATAATAATACTACCCCAGTAATAGGGTGAAGTGTATTTAACTTAAATATTAACGTAGAATATATTTAAACAATTTTAACGGTAAATCTGTTTTAGCAGGATCTATAACTATGTTGGCGTTTCCCGTCTAAATCGTTTTGTTTAATGCCTATTTGTAATATAGTAACACATAATGTAAAAGTAAGGGAAATACCACAACATTGTCTACATAAGGAAACATTTTAGTACTGAAAATCCTAAAACACATTTGTTTATAAATTTTTTTAATGGGAAGTTTTATGCAAACTTTTTTTGCCACGTGAACCTAGTAAAGTAAAATATTTTACATGATGTTCCCAGCGCAGCTGTGTCGCAGCCTATTCGCTATAAAATTAGGCGTACTAAAAAAATAATATTAGCAATGTGTTGTTTTCTATTATTCGGGGTTTTTCTGCTGGAACGTGTTATTACACGCTCAAAAGCAATAATCCGAAATACAAAAGCGCGCAAAAGCACGGGAAGTACGATGAAAATCTAAAACAAAACTGTCACGCATAACCTCGAAATTTGTACCGTGCGAAAATAGTAATGTGTTTTTTATTGTTAAAAATGTTGAAAAAATTTGTTTAAAAAAAAATTGGCAGTCGTGGGACAGAAGTGAAAACTGAAATAAATGAACCGAATTAATATACATATATAGTAGCTGATACCCGTCACGGCTTTGCCCGCAATCATAATATACATTAAAGATCACGCATCACAGTGTTAGGCCTAACAACCGTGTCAGTTAGGTTTGTAGTATTCTTTAAAAAAATATAAAGTTTTTTTCACGTATCACCATGTTAGGCCTAACAACCGTGTTAGTTAAGTTATGGGTACTCTTTAAAAAAATCAAGGTTTTTTAATGCATCACCGTGTTAGGCCTAACAACCATGTTAGTTAGCTTATGGTGTATTCTTTAAAAAAAATATGAAAATTTTTTTCACGTATCACCATGTTAGGCCAAACAACCGTGTCAGTTAGGATATGTAGTATTCTTTAAAAAATATAAAGGTTTTTTTCACGCATCACCGTGTTAGGCCTAACAACCGTGTTAGCTTATGAAGTGTTCCTTAAGAAAAATGAAAGTTTTTTTCACACATCAAAATGTTAGGCCTAACAACCGTATCAGTTAGGTTTGTAGTATTCTTTAAAAAATATAAAGGTTTTTTTCACGCATCACCGTGTTAGGCCTAACAACCATGTTAGCTTATGAAGTATTCTTTAAAAAAAATTAAAGTTTTTTTCACACATCAAAATGTTAGGCCTAACAACCGTATCAGTTAGGTTTGTAGTATTCTTTAAAAAATATAAAGGTTTTTTTCACGCATCACCGTGTTACGCCTAACAACCATGTTAGTTAGCTTATGGAGTATTCTTTAAAAAAAAATATAAAGGTTTTTTTAATGCATCACCGTGTTAGACCTAACAACCGTGTCAGTTAGGTTATGGAGTATTCTTTTTTAAAAAATTGTTTCTTATCACCCAAAACCCGTGTTAAACGTATTTTTCTTGTTTTACCGATCTACAACACGTTACCAACTTTCGCGCGGTAGCAATTTTGAGGTTATGCTGGTCACTTTTATTTTCGATTTTCATCGTATTTCTCGTGGTTTCCGTGCTTTTATATTTTGGATTTTTGCTTTGGGCACGTAATAAAGGGTTTTAGTAACAATAATATCGAAAAATCCAGGTCATCCTACACTGTATATTTACCATTTTTTCATAAAATGTAATTACACAAATATATATACTACCTTACAATTAAAGTATGCTAATAAAAGTGTATATGTTATATATTCTGCACTCTGTGTCGAAAACATTGAAAAGTCTTAAATGAGAAACACCAGATTGTGATTATTTGATCTAATGAAACTTAAAATAAAACTACAAACAATAAAGCAAACCAGACTTTCACAAAGAGAAAATACTTACAATTATAGTAATTATTAACGTATCGTAATCTGCATTCTTTTTTACATTTAATATTGAAAATTCAACACAAAGTAACAAATTAGAGTCGGTTTTGTAAAATTTGCAACTAAAATAATTGAATTTGTAACATTAAAAGCAATAATTTACAATAAATACAACACATATTAAGATTCTTAAAATGGGATTAGATCTATGTCCATCTCAGGTACCTAAATCTCATGCCCAGTAAACAGTAATTAAACCTAATACAGTTAACACATGTCACAAAACTAAATACTAATAATTATTTTGGGCTGGGTAAGTAGTATAATGACGTTTTTTTCAAAACGGGAATAAGCTATGTTTATTTCAGATACTTAAACCATTTTCGTACCAAATTTCATTCAATTGACCCAGTGATTAAAACGTGATTGAATAGCAAACAAACAAACAAACCAACAAACACCTTCGTAAGTAACCTTTAAGAAAATTATTTCCCGCGCATGTAGTAATTGTGAATATGGTATGCAAGGAAAAAAAAATAAAAAATCACTGTTTGGAAGAAAACGATCTGCACTGGATAAATACCTTAGTTTTAATTTAATTCAAGTAAAATGCATCATCGAATATTTAAAAAAATTTTATACTTTTTATCATTTTGATTGCAAGTGTTCTATAAAACACGTTGACAAATAAAATTTACTTGTTATTTGTGAACAAAATTTGTACAAATCAACCAACACAACATTTAACACTTCATCTGAGACAGGCTTATATCAATTCATGAATACGTCACGAGAACATACTAACAACAGATTGACATAGTGCTGTTGACAAGGTCACTGCTGTTGATAGGTTTTACTGTTGATACAATTACAATTACGGGTGGGTGTGGAATCACGCACTCTCCGCTGGTCCATGCTTTGTGCTGCGTTACAAAACGGTACCATTAAAAATTATATCAGTTCGTAAATGTTTTCGTATTGTTCCAGCCAGAAATTACTAACGTGCGCTAAAATTAGTAACGTGCGCAAAAATTACCAACGTGCCCTAAAATTACTAACGTGCGCTAAAATTACTAACATGCGCGAAAATTACTAACGTGCGCTAAAATTAGTAATGTGCGCTAAAATTAGTAACGTGCGCTAAAATTACTAACGTGCGCTAAAATTACTAACATGCGCGAAAATTACTAACGTGCGCTAAAATTACTAACGTGCGCTAAAATTAGTAACGTGCGCAAAAATTACCAACGTGCCCTAAAATTACTAACGTGCGCTAAAATTACTAACATGCGCGAAAATTACTAACGTGCACTAAAATTAGTAATGTGCGCTAAAATTTCAAACGTGCGCAAAACTTACCAACGTGCCCTAAAATTACTAACGTGCGCTAAAATTACTAACATGCGCGAAAATTACTAACGTGCGCTAAAATTATTAACTTGCGCAAAAATTTCCAAGGTGCCCTAAAATAACTGACGTACGCGAAAATTACTAACGTGCCCTAAAATTACTGACGAAAGTGAAAATTACCAACGTGCCCTCAAATTACTAACGTACGCGAAAATTTCTAACATGCGCTAAAATTACTAACTTGCATTAAAATTGGTAACATGCGATAAAATTACTAACATGCGCTAAAATTACTAACGTGCGCTAAAATTACTAACTTGCATTAAAATTGGTAACATGCTCTAAAATTACTAACATGCGCTAAAATTACTAACGTGCGCTAAAATTACTAACTTGCATTAAAATTGGTAACATGCGCTAAAATTACTAACATGCGCTAAAATTACTAACGTGCGCTAATATTACTAACGTGCGCTAAAATTACTAACTTGCATTAAAATTGGTAACATGCGCTAAAATTACTAACATGCGCTAAAATTACTAACATGCGCTAAAACTACTAACGTGCGCTAAAATTACTAACTTGCATTAAAATTGGTAACATGCGCTAAAATTACTAACATGCGCTAAAATTACTAACGTGCGCTAATATTACTAACTTGCATTAAAATTGGTAACATGCGCTAAAATTACTAACATGCGCTAAAATTACTAACGTGCGCTAAAATTACTAACTTGCATTAAAATTGGTAACATGCGCTAAAATTACTAACATGCGCCAAAATTACTAACGTGCGCAAAAATAATAAAATATTAGGACAAAACGTTACAAAATTTTTTTTTCAAAATGGCGGCTACTTAAAATGTTTAAAATTAAATTTAAGAAATTGAAGACATTTACAAAATATTCAACATATTTTCGATTGTTTGTTTGTTACAAGTAGAACAATTGTTTGTCAAACTGTTCGAATGTAAATCAAAGGAACAGTGTCGCCAAACATGCTCCGTTCTATTCCAACACTAAAACATTAGCCCAGATTCACTGCCAAATATATTTTGCTAGTTT
>CM040186.1:8121831-8129331 GCA_022606455.1 Callitettix versicolor | reverse complement strand
CATCGGTCACGCTGACTTCTGACCGTTCACCGGTATCTTTCAAGTACACTCATGAAGTGCTCGACGAAGACGTTAATACGGAAGAAGTGTATGCGGAAGAAAATTGCATCAAATTGTCGTTACAAAAACTCCACCACTTCTTCTTAGTTACAGAAAGGATGTTACCTTTCCAATTCAAAATATTTAGATTGTGAAGGGATGCGGTAATCAAAATATATTGGTCTGTTTTAAATAAAAGAAAATTTATAATCGAATGTTACTTTCTGACTATTGATATTGTAATTTAAAATTTTAAAAAAATATTGTATGTCTTTTAACTTAAATGTAATATTATATTATTAAAACTATCTTTTCAGTTCAATATTTCAAACTTTAATAAGATGATGGAAAATATTTGCGACTTCATTCTGGTACAGCAATCACTGTTCCACGAGTGCCAATTTTTTTTTTAAACTTAGGAATTGTTTTTTGAATCCATCAATTGATAAGGTAGACTAATTGTAATATTAATAATCGATAACAAAATGTATTTTTCAATAAGAAAATAAATAAATACATTATTTCTGAAAGTAGTCACTAACGATTTTAATATATTTTTTTTTCAAATGCAGTCCAAAAATTCCTATACAAAATGTAAGGACCAAAAATAACCGCGTTGGGAGCTATTAAAGAAATACACATTTTGTAGAACTCATTTCGATTTTGTTAAATAGTTTTTTAAACGTCTATAATTTATGCGAGTTTAGACTAATGCACTGCAGCTGGAACTAAGAACCTTTAGGTGCGCAGTTGAGTGACACTGTAGACTGACCGATGCTTTAGCCACTTCGACGACCGAGCCGCAGTATATATATAAACAGTAGGTAGATATACAGCTTGTACCACTTTTTTTGTCTTTCGTCGTTTCCACGCCTTCATTAAACACACTGACATAAAGTAAAAGCGTTCTCCCCCCCCCCCAAAAAAAAAAAAAAAACGGAGAAATGAAAATATTAAACACGTATACAAGACGTTTGTGTACCAACCGAACAACTTTGCTGTGCATCTGATTTCAAAATTGGTAATTTGACTTTTACCTGAATACCATTAATCGACGCCTCCGCCCTCCGTTAGGGGCTGCACTCGAAATTTCCGCTAAACCATGACATTTCCCGCCGAACGACAATATTTTCTAATTTATTTACAGCTAACTGTTTTGAACTTTTCCATATTAAAAGGGACATTCGGATTTGTAAAAAGAATCCGTGGAACGAGAAGTTGAAATTAGTTTAAAACTTGTAGCGGCCAAACAGAAGTTTAATCGACTTACAAGTTTAATCCGTATTGGTTGACGTGAAATACGGATTGCTCTATTTTTGGGGGAGGTATTCTAGACATAATTTTTACTTACAAAACCGTATTTTAGGTTTTTATGTATATTTACGTTTTCCGTATTCCGTAACAAAAATTAGGGTTTAAAGTTTTCTTTGTTTTACGGGAGGTATAGGGGCTCTCAGACAGGTTGGCCACCGAATGAGGGGCGGAGCTGAGCGGAATGAAGTTGAACGGCAGCCAAAAGCGGAGTTCAGTCGGTTTAAAGAACGCCTTTGTATCTTTTATTTAGGCCTACTATAACGGATCACAGCAACTACATATGTTTAAAAATCGTAACCTAGGCAATGAGAAATAATAAGTTGGGAGGCGTGGTTAGCGCGGTGGTGGGGGAAGCATAGCCAGCTTCTAAACCGATCCTAAACAGAGCCGAAGTTACGCGAATCGGAGCTCAGCTTCGTTAAGGTTTCAGTGGCCGCACTTACATAAAAAACAATAGTTTAGGTTCTGAATGCGCAGTCCGCTCCGCTCAGCATAAGCTGCGCAACTTAGGCAGTGAAAGGATTTACGAAGGGATTTCAAAAGCCCAAAATACTATAGTTACTGGATGTTTTATTTGCTTTTGTTGTATACTGGAGCGTTTGTGTTTTTGCAGATTTCGCATTGGAGGGGTCGTCATGGTAAAACAAATTTAACCGGACTCGAAAAGGTGTTGTAACGAGCGCTGGTCCTGACCAGGATATCATTGACCCGAGATAAGAGGATGCTGTCGCAGATGCGCGTCTGCGCTGCGTGCGCGTGCGTGGATGCCGGAGTTGGGGACATTTCGGACCCTGACCTGAGATAAGAGGATGCTGTCACCGATGCGCGCCTGCGGTGCGTGCGCGTGCGTGGATGTCGGAGTTGGGGACATTTCGGACCCTGACCCGTCGTTAGATAAGAGGATGCTGTCGCCGATTATATAATTTACGGCTTACCGTTAATACGTTATAGGTGTGAACCGTAAACGAAAGCGAACCAGCTATTTATTAAGAAATAACTTATAATTTGTATTAAATTATATACGGTCGAGTGTGATAGAATTAGTCATTTGAAATATGACGTTGGCGATATATAATGCACGACTTACCGTTTATACGCTATAGGTGTGAACCGTAAGCGAGTAGCGAACCAACTATTTATTAAGAATTAATATAAATGTGCGTTAAATTAAATACTGATGATAGTAATAGAATTTGTCATTGAAATATGGCGATGGCGATATATAATGCACGACTTACCGTTTATTCGCTAGAGGTGTGAACCGTAAGCGAGTAGCGAACCAACTATTTATTAAGAATTATAATAAATGTGCGTTTAATTAAATACTGATGAGAGTAATAGAATTTGTCATTTGAAATATGGCGATGGCGATATATAATGAACGGCTTACCGTTTATACGCTATAGGTGTGAACCGTAAGCGAGTAGCGAACCAACTATTTATTAAGAATTAATATAAATGTGCGTTAAATTAAATACTGATGAGACTAATAGAATTTGTCATTTGAAATATGGCGATGGCGATATATAATGCACGACTTACCGTTTATACGCTAGAGGTGTGAACCGTAAGCGAGTAGCGAATCAACTATTTATTAAGAATTAATATAAATGTGCGTTGAATTAAATACTGATGAGAGTAATAGAATTTGTCATTTGAAATATGGCGATGGCGATATATAATAAACGGCTTACCGTTTATACGCTAGAGTGTGAACCATAAGCGAGTAGCGAACCAACTATTTATTAAGAATTAATATAAATGTGCGTTTAATTAAATACTGATGAGAGTAATAGAATTTGTCATTTGAAATATGGCGATGGCGATATATAATGAACGACTTACCGTTTATACGCTAGAGGTGTGAACCGTAAGCGAGTAGCGAACCAACTATTTATTAAGAATTAATATAAATGTGCGTTAAATTAAATACTGATGAGAGTAATAGAATTTGTCATTTGAAATATGGCGATGGCGATATATAATGAACGGCTTACCGTTTATACGCTAGAGTGTGAACCGTAAGCGAGTAGCGAACCAACTATTTATTAAGAATTAATATAAATGTGCGTTAAATTAAATACTGATGAGAGTAATAGAATTTGTCATTTGAAATATGGCGATGGCGATATATAATGCACGACTTACCGTTTATACGCTATAGGTGTGAACCGCGACATTTCAGTAATACGCAATGTGAAATTTAAAATACTTATAGTGTGATCTCATTGTATATAACTGTACAACTGCTGCGGACGTTCCATCTACATTCTACAAAATGTAAGTAATAATTTATCTGTACTAATTTACGGCTAATACATTTGGTATGTCTGTAATTTAAAATTTATAAATTATACACTATAGAGATGACCTAGCTGCGTTCCATAACAGAAATACAATATTTCTTCTAGTTTTAACACATATTTTAAGACCCAAAAACATATAACAACAAGTTAAATAACGGTTATATTATACCGAAAAGTATATTAATTAATAAATTTAAAAGTAATAACCTTATAAATCCGATTGTAAGTAATAAAATTGTGAGAACGATCACAAAAACTGTAATATAGTTTCTACAGAAATAATCTAGAGACTTAAAGCATAACCGATGATGAATGTTAAACACATTACAGCTATCTGAAAAAATAAATAATTTAAGCAAACGTTAGTGGCCAACCAACACTTCCCAAACAAATTTACACACCAAGACAATATCTTAACTTGGTTAAAGTCCACCAGATAAATCTGTTTACTTGTTATGAATAATCGGCTTTCTAAACCCTGTGTAAACATTCAACACCACGGATGTCGTTTCACTATCTATGTATGCTCTGTGACCGATGATTGTACATAAAACAATGTATTATACTGTGTGAAAGATTTTTGTAAGATAGATAATCACCAAATTCTGATAGCTAACCATCAGTCCTATCTGGTAACTCTATGCGCGCGTTAGTAGTGATTTGTAAGTGTTTTTCAAGTTGTTATAATTAGTTTCTTATTAGTTTGTAAATTGTATAGTATATATATTGGTGTAGTTTTTACAAATTTAGTTTAGAGTTTGGAGTTAAGTGTTAAAATTTTGTTTACAAATTTTACAAATTTAATTAACCAGCTGTTACCAGTTGCGACTTTGCCTGCAATTATAATGTAAGCAATAAAATTTATTGTCAATTTTCAAAATCAGAATAGGTCATTTCATTTTAATATATTGCTATATACAATATTATATGATTTATGGTTTTCGGCAAAGACATATCAATTTTTGCTACTCGATACGCTAAAACAGGGTCATGTCATATTTTAATAAAATACAGTATTATTAAAAAGTCATTATTATACAATTAAACTGGAATAGTATTGTGTTTATCTCAGATACCTAAAACGTGTTCACACCAAATGTAATCTCATTTGGTCCAGTAGTTAAAGTGTATTTGAATAACAAACAAATAAACAAAAACAAACTTTCAGAAATGTAATATGATTAGCTGTTACCCGTCACGGCTTTGCCCGCAATCATAATATACATTAAAGATCATGCATTACCGTGTTAGGACCAACAACCGTGTTAGTTAAGTTTTGGAGTACTCTTTTAAAAAATTAAGGTTTTTTCCTGCAACCCAACAACCGTGTCAGTTAGGTTTAGAGTACTCTTTTAAAAAATAAATAAAGGTTTTTAATGCTTCACCGTGTTAGGCCTAACAACCATATTAGTTTGCTAATGGAGTATTCTGTAAAAAAATATAAAGATTTTTCACGCATCACTATGTTAGGCCTAACAACCGTGTCAGGATATGTAGCCTAGTATTTTTAAAAAAAATATAAAAGTTTTTGACGCATCACCGTGATAGGTCCAACAACCGTGTCAGGATATGTAGTACTCTTTAAAAAAATATAAAGGTTTTTCACACATCACCGTGTTAGTTAAGTTATGGAGTACTCTAAAAAAAAATAAAGTTTTTTTCCATGCATAACCGTATTAGGCCCAACAACCGTGTCAGTTAGGTTATGGAGTACTCTTTTGAAAAAAAAATAAATAAAGGTTCTTTTAATGCATCACCGTGTTAGGCCTAACAACTATGTTAGTTAGCTTATGGAGTATTATTTAAAAAATATAAAGATTTATCACCCATCACTATGTTAGGACTGACAACCGTGTCAGTTAAGGTTTGAAACTCTTTAAAAAATAAAGGTTTTTTCACACATCACAATGATAGGCCCAACAATCATATCAGTTAGGATATGTAGTATTCTTTAAAAAAATATAAAAGTTTTTTACACATCACAGTATTGAGCCTAATAACCGTGTCAGTTAATATACTTAGTATTCTTTTAAAAATTTAAATGTTTTTTCACGCATCACCGTGTTTGGCCTAACAACCGTGACAGTTAGGATATGTAGCCAAATAATCTTTAAAAAATATAAAGGTTTTTCACGCATCACCGTGTTAGGCCTAACAACCGTGTCACTTAGGTTATCCAATATTCTTTTAAAAATTGGTTTCCTATCACCCAAACCCGTGTTAGACGTATTTTATTGTTTTACTGATCTGTAGATCAGTAAAACAATAAAAACTAAATCTAAAATCAGTACAACACGGTACCGATTTTCGCCGGTAGCAATTTTGAGGTTATGTTGGTCACTTTTATTTTCGATTTTTATCGTACTTTTCCTGCTTTCATATTTTGGATTCTTGCTTTTGGGCACATAATAAAGCATTTTAGTAAGAAAAATATCGAAAACTCCAATAGATGCTGCAATGCATATTTACCATTTTTTCATATAATGTAATTACACAAATATATACAATTAAAGTAGCCTAATAAAATTGTATATAATATATATATATATTCTGCACTCTGCTTTAAAAACATTGAATGGTCTTAAATGAAAAATACCAGATTGTGATTATTAGATGAAGATGTAACATTAAAAATAATAATTTTGCAATAAATAAAACATAGATTAAGATTTGTAAAATTTGATTAGATCTATGTCCATATCAGGTGCCTAAATCTCATGTTCAGTAAACAGTAATTAAACCTAACTATAGTTAACAGATGTTACAAAACTAAAAACTGATAATTATTTTGGGCTGGGTAAGTAGTATAATGACGTTTTGTAAAACGGGAATAGGCCTATATGTATCTGTGATACTTAAACCATATACGTACCAAATTTCATCTCAATTGGTCTAGTAGTTAAAGCGTAATTGAATAACAAACAAACAAACACACAAACTTGCAGAAATATAATATGATTAAGATAGTGTTCGTGTTGTGTAAAACTAACAAGTGTAAGTACTAGTACTGCACATTTAACTATAATATATAGTTTAATAGTAGATATACTTTTTAATATTTACTAGTTTTAATTTCAATTTTTAAAAATGGAGTTCACTTTCACTCCTTTCACTCATGATGAGTTTTCTCTCTCGATTTTAGAGAGGGAAAAGAGGGAGAGAGACGAGGTTTGGAGAGAGAGGAAAGAGAAAGAAAGGGAAGAAAAGACAGGGAAGTGGGAGAGAAAGGTAGGAGAGGGTAGAGAGAGATAGAGAGACAGAGAGAAAGAGAGAGAGAGAGAGAGAGAGAGAGAGGTGGGAAAACGTAAAATATTGTTAGTGCGGAAGAGTGAAGGAGGAAAAGAAAGATAGACAAAGAAGTGGAGAGCAAGAGAGAGAGATAGAGAGTGATGGGAGTGCAGAGAGGGATGAAGTAGAGAGATGAGGAGTGAGAAGAGTACTTAAAGAGAAATAAGAGAAAGAGAGACGGATATTGAGAAGAAATTTAAATGTAAATGTTTTTATCAACTCTCGGCTCAATCAAGCCGTCACAAAAAAGCTACCATTCATTAAGGGCGGCCGCCGTCCCCGCCTCTTACGGTTCTCTCACTTTGGCTACATTGTCGTCGGTTCGTGCCGTCGACGGACGTCCGGTGCGACTGTCGTCTTCAACTAGCTCAATACTTTCTTTAAATGTCATGTACGGCTGTAAAACGACGGCCCTATAAGGTTCTCTTTATTTTTTTAAAAATAGGAAAACGTCACACGGAGCCATGTCTCGCGAATATGGAGTATCGTTACAGTACTGTTTTTGGCCAAAAATTCACGAACAAGCGATGAAGTGTAAGCTGGTTCATTATCG
>CM040186.1:8092254-8121731 GCA_022606455.1 Callitettix versicolor | reverse complement strand
TATTCTATTTCGAGAAAAATTGATTAAGCCCTATTGTTACCTCACCGGCCGCAGTCCCTTCCAAGTAAAGTACACAGCAATGTTTATCTTGAATGTTAATCGGACAGAACCGTCCTGTATTCAGCATTCTGTGTTCGACGGACTTACAGGGGCAGGCTTTTATTGTGTGTGCAGTGTCGTGTTTTAATAAAATATTATGTCGTATGCAAACGTAAGTAGGCTTATTCGTATGTAAAAAGTATTTGTTTTATTTGAAACGTGTAAAACGATTCTTAACAAATTTTGTACGGTTTATAATAATACTACCCCAGTAATAGGGTGAAGTGTATTTAACTTAAATATTAACGTAGAATATAGTTATACAATTTTAACGGTAAACCTGTTTTAGCATGATCTATAACTATGTTGGCGTTTTCCGTCTAAATCGTTTTGTTTAAAGCCCATTTGTAATATAGTAATACATAATGTAAAAGTAAGGGAAATACCACAAAATAAATAATTACTGTTCCTCAATAACCATTGCGGTATTTCTGATGTTTTTCAAACTTGTATTAAAGTAAGTGCAGTTTTACTATTGCTTGTAAATCTGCTAATTTTGTAAGGGTCAGCAAGAATTCAATTTCAAAATAATTATGAAACTTTCAGACTCGTGTGATTTACATTTATTCTTCGTATTAACAAAATGTCGGATTTTTTATGCCTTTAATTTTTTAGTTATTTTCAAAAATACGTAAATCGTACGCACGTTACCTTGTTTTTGAAATTTTCTGTGGTTCTAATTAAAAAACAGTTACACTTTGAAGGCTGACATTGGAATAATTTTCTTTTTACATTCTTCATTTTTTCTGCTAGGATTATTATCACTGTGTTCAGTACCCTGCCTTCCATAGTTTCGTCAATTCTACTTTCGTTGACGCGTTTCGGAGAACATCCTCCTTCAAAAAATTGTATCTATACTCTACTATAGATATACTGTAGTATTGATAACAATATAGGTATAGTTTTTGAAGATGGAGGTTCTCCGAAACGCGTCAACGAAAGTAGAATTGACGAAGCTAGGGAAGGCAGATCATTATACTGAACATAGTGGAATAATTTTATTTAGATTTGTATCTTCATTAACCTGACATACAAGACCGTATCATTAACGAAAAAACACTTTCTATATAAGGAAACATTTTAGTACTGAAAATTCTAAAAATACATTTGTTTAAAACATTTTTTTTAATGGAAAGTTTTATGCAAAGTTTTTTTGCCACGTCAACCTAGTAAAGTAAAATATTTTACATGATGCTCCCAGCGCAGCTGTGTCGCAGCCTATTCACTATAAAATTAGGCATACTTAAAAAATAAAATTAGCAATGTGTTGTTTTCTATTATTCGGGGTTTTTCCGCTGGAACGTTTTATTACTGGCTTAAAAGCAATAATCCAAAATACAAAAGCGAGCAAAAGCACGGGAAGTACGATAAAAATCTAAAACAAAACTGTCCCGCATAACCTCGAAATTTGTACCGTGCGAAAATAGTAATGTGTTTTTTATTGTTAAAACGTTGAAAAACTTCCTTAAAGAAAAAAAATTGGCAGTCGTGGGACAAAAGTGAAAACTGAAATAAATGAACCGAATATATATATATATATATATATATATATATATATATATATATACATTTATATAGTAGCTGTTACCCTTCACGGCTTTGCCCGCAATCATAATATACATTAAAGATCATGCATCACCGTGTTAGGACCAACAACCGTGTCAGTTAGTTTATGGGTACTCTATAAAAAAATAAAGGTTTTTTTAATGCATCAACGTATTAGGCCTAACAACCGTGTCAGTTGGCTTATGGAGTATTCTTTAAAAAAATATATAATGGTTTTTTCACGCACCACCGTGTCAGGCCTAACAATCGTGTCAATTAGGTTATGTAGTATTCTTTTAAAAGAATTGGTTTCTTATCACCCAAAACTCGTGTTAGACGTATTTTTATTGTTTTACCGTTATGCAACACGTTACTAACTTTAGCGCTGTAGCAATTTTGAGGTTATGTTTTTCACTTTTTTCGATTTTTATTGTACTTCTCGTGCTTTCATATTAAGCATATAATAAATCATATTAAGCACATAATAAAGCATTTTAGTAACAAAAATATCGAAAAATCCAGGTTGTGCTACACTGCATATTTACCATTCATATAATGTAATTACACAAATATTTGCACAGTAATTTGTAATGAACTACAAATACACAGTAATTGTAATATTACAAATTACAATTGACACTGCGTAGGGATTTTTTTACATTTAATATTGAAAATTCAACACAAATTAACAAATTAGGCCGTTTTTTAAAAAAATTCAACTAAAATAATTGAAAATGTTACGTTAAAAGCAATAATTTTGCAATAAATAAATCAGATTAATATTTGTAAAATTGGATTAGATCTATGTCCATCTCTGGTGCCTAAATATCATGTCTAGTAAACAGTAATTAAACCTAACTACAGTTAACACATGTTACAAAACTAAGTACTAATAGTTATTTTGGGCTGGGTAAGTAGTATAATGACGTTTTTTAAAACGACAATAGGCCTGTATATCTCAGATACTTAAACCATTTTCGTACCAAATTTCATCTCAATTGGACGAGTGGTTAAAGCGTGATTGAATAACAAACAAACAAATAAACAAACAAGCAAACACACAAACTTTCAGAAATATAATATGAATTAGAAGATATATGTATATATATATTCATGTTTCAAATATTTACTTAAAATTCATTATAAAAAAGAAGTCCTAAAAGGATAATTTGTACATTAATTACAAATTCATCTTTTTTAATTTATTTTTTACGCTTATATATTTTTTATTTATTTATAAAAATACATGATGGGCTGCAAAAGCCCAGTACGAATAAAACCAATGTAATAGTAAGTATACTATAATTAATATAAATATATACTGTAATAGTACAGTGATTATAATAACGCACTATTTAAATATACGCACTACACACGCATTCAATAATTTCCACGAGGTGAAATTAACTTTTCTGTATACACTTATATTATATTATTATATTATACATGGTTCAAGAATAATAATTAATAAATAAACACACTAAAATATCTGCGCATATTATAACGTGTTGCATGTATTTCCACCAACGTGTTTTGATATTAATAACCCGTACATGTATATACGTATATATGTACAGCCGTATAACGCTGCGCAGCGCATAAGTTGTCTGCTGTTTATACTTTTATAGTTCAAATATACACTGAAACAAATAAATGATACTGGCAGTCTCGTCGTGCAGCTGTATTGAACTGATATAACTCACCGTATACAGATTTAGCGTGACGCTAACAATTTTACACATCCAAAAAGTGCTAAACGCGCCTAACGAAGTTTTCACTTCAAAAAAATGCTGAAAGACCTAACTGACTTATAAAGCAATGCATATTATAATGTGATAAAGCGTACGCTAAATTACTAATGTGAGGTAAATTTACCAACGTGAGCTACAATTACTAACGTGCGCTAAAATTACCAATGTACGCTAAAATTATTAACGTGCGCTAAAATTACTAACGTGCGCTAAAATTACTAACGTGCGCCTAAATTACTAACGTGTACGATAATTACTAACGTGCGCTAAAATTACTAATGCACGCTAAAATTATTAAAGTGCGCAAAAATTACTAACGTGCGCCTAAATTACTAACCTGTACGATATTTACTAACGTGCGCTAAAATTAATAATGCACGCTAAAATTATTAACGTGCCCTAAAATTACTAACGTGCTCTACAATTACCAACGTGCGCTAAAATTACTAACGTGCTTTACAATTACCAACGTGCGCTAAAATTACTAACGTGCAAGAAAAAAAACCAACAGAATCGAATCTTTTGTTAACGATATCCTTGCTCAATATTAATTAGTCTGAAGATATGTTTACATATATCTTATTTTTTCAAAATAAATATGTGAACCTAGTTTATATATTATTTACTGTAGTTATAAGAAAAGATCAGCTGTTTTATATTAATTCGTAACGATCAGCTGATTTCATTGAAAAACTGATACGTTTCAGTTTATGTTGTTAAAATGTAGCAATATTAACAATAATTATTATAAGAGATTATATTAATTTCGAACGTATTATAAACGGTTACAAAGTACACGTGTACATCAACTAAGAAAAAATAACATATAATACGCGTATCGAAAAGGAGGGAGAAAAACAGACAGATATAGAGAAACGAAATTCGTTTGCTCGTTCGTTCCATATTTCCGTTACATTTTTCCGTTCGGAAGACTTATTTTCCATTCACTCCTCTCGCCAAAGATAAAATTGAATATCCCAATCACTCTGTTTTTTCCTGGATCCTCTTATTCCTTGGTTCAGTTCCTTTGCCATGACAACCACACTAATGGCTCTTCTTTCAAAGGGAATTCACTAGTTGTTCATTGCATAACGTTCATTGTAATCTGTTGCAGAAAGTATTTACGCTCGAAGCCAAGAATATGGTACTGAAAGACGTCAAAGATGCGGCACAGTGCACGATATGCTTGGGCATTCTGCAGCCACCACTCTGTTGGTGCGAGAACGGCCACGCTAACTGCTGGTCGTGTAAGAGAGACCTCGTACAGTGTCCGATTTGCAGGGCGAACTTTAAAGAGACAGAACTGAATTTAGTTTTTATCAAGAATATCCTTGGCTGCCTGCCGAGGGAATGTGAGAATATGATGCATGGTTGCCAGGTGGTATTGCAACCTACTATGTTGAAAGAACACGAGAGAAAATGTGTGTACAGGGAAGTCGCTTGCCGCGTACCTCTTTGCGGATGGAAAGGGATGGCATTGTCCTTGGTCAATCACATTTCAAACACCCATCCTGCCCAACAATTGGATGGGGAGGACACTAAAGTTTATTGGCCAGTATACTTCGACAACCTGATTGACTATCAGGCCGTTAATCCAGTCAACGGAATCAACTATTTATATTGGATGTACACGAAATTAGACAAAATGAGAGGGAAATTTTATATATTTTTTGTAAAAGTGTTGATTGGCTACGAACCCGACGGGGAGATCTTCTCATCGGTCACGCTGACTTCTGACCGTTCACCGATATCATTCAAGTACACTCATGAAGTGCTCGACGAAGACGTTAATACGGAAGAAGTGTATGCGGAAGAAAATTGCATCCAATTCCCGTTACAAAAACTCCACCACTTCTTCTTAGTTAGAGAAAGGATATTATTGTTCCAATTCAAAATATTTAGAGTGTGAAGGGATGCGGTAATCAAAATATATTGGTCTGTTTTAAATAAAAGAAAATTGATATTCGAATGTTAAGTTCTAATTATTGATATTTTAAATTAATTTTTTTTTAATATTGTACGTCCTTTAACTAAAATATAATATTATTAAAACTATCTTTACAGTTCAATATTTCAAACCTTAAAAAGATGATGAAAAATATTTGCGACTTCATTCTGGTACAGCAATCACTGTTCCACGAGTGCCAAATTTTTTTTAAACTTAATTGTTTTTTGAATCCATCACTTGATAATGAATGCTAATTGTAATAATAATAATCGATAACACAATGTATTTTTCAATAATAAAATAAATAAATACATTATTTCTGATAGTAGTCACTAACGATTTTAATATATTTCTTTTCAAATGCAGTCCATAAATTCCTATACAAAATATAAGGACCAAAAATAACCGCGTTGGGAGCTATTAAAGAATTTAATACTTTTTTAAACGTCTATAATTTATACGAGTTTAGACTAATGCACTGCAGCTGGAACTAAGAACCTTTAGGTGCGCAGTTGAGTGACGCTGTAGACTGACCGATGCTTTACCACTTCGACGACCGAGCCACAATATATATATAAACAGTAGGTAGATATACAGCTTGTACCACTTTTTTTGTCTCTCGTCGATTCCACGCCTTCATTAATCTCGTTTGTGCACCAACCGAACAACTTTGTTGTGCATCTGATTTTCAAAATTGGTAATTAGACTTTTATCTGAACACCATTAATCGACGCCGCCGCCCTCCGTTAGGGGCTGCACTCGAAATTTTCCGCTAAACCAAGACATTTCCGCCGAACGACAATATTTTCTAATTTATTTACAGATCGCTGTTTTGAACTTTTCCACATTAAAAGTGACATTCGGATTTGTAAAAAGAATCCGTGGAACGAGAAGTTGAAATTAGTTTAAAAACTTGAAGCGGCCAATCCGAAAGTATAATCGACTTCCGTATTGGTTGACGTGAAATACGGATTGCTCTATTTTTGGGGGAGATATTCTAGATCAAATTTTTACTTAAAAAACCGTCTTTTTAGGTTTTAATGTATATTTACGTTCCACGTAATCCGTAACAAAAATTAGGGTTGTCTCACTCTTTCCTCTTCCCTCCTGTGTGTGTGTGTGTGTGTGTGTGTGTGTGTGTGTGTGTGTGTGTGTGTGTGTGTGTGTGTGTGTGTGTGTGTGTGTGCGCGCGCGTGTGTGTGTGTGTGTGTGTGCGCGCGCGCGTGTGTGTTTTTGTGCAAGTATAAGTGTGTGTCGAAAATCCAAACGGTTCTTCGAAGCTCAATTTTAGTGAAATTATTGTTAAAAAACAAATTTTCTCATTCAACGATTTTGGTACAAAAATTCAAATGTGGGTTATTAGACACTCACAAAATAATACATTCTCTACACTATAAAACCCAAATACGTTTGCTATAGATACGTATAAATCCTGTAGTTTTTAGAGAAGTTTTAAATGATCGGTAAAATTTAAAACTTTTTTTTGTTTTACGGAAGGTATAGGGGGCTCTCAGGCTGGTTGGCCACCGAATGCGGAGCGGAGCTGAGCGGAATGAAGTTGAAAGGCAGCCAAAAGCGGAGTTCAGTCGGTTTAAAGAACGCCTTTGTATCTTTTATTTAGGCCTACTATAACGGATCACAGCAACTATATATGTTTAAAAATCGTAACCTAGGCAATGAGAAATTATAAGTTGGGAGGCGTGGTTAGCGCGGTGGTGGGTGAAGCTAAGTCAGCTTCAAAACCGAACCTAAACAGAGCCGAAGTTAGGCGGATCGGAGCCGGAGTTATCACCTCCCTAAATATAAGTGTGAGTGCAAAATGTTAAAGCCGTAAGTGTAAGTGTGTGTTAGACTCGGGTACCGTAAGGGACGTCTAAATCCTCTCAATAAGTGCAGCTCCCCGCGTGCCACCTTATGTGAGCACTAACACTAAACAAAGGCCAACTAATTTCGATTAACTTAAACCTTTTAGAGATCGCACGATCGCTGGTGTAAAATGTAGGTAACACTACACATAAGGGAATCACTGCTTTATAACTCGAGGGGTCACTGCCCTGATGTGTTAAGCGAAACCGAACTGCCGCTAGCCCCACGACGCCATTTGGCCCCTACTTTAGCGCTCCTTGAGTCCAAAACGTAAACGCCCAGGCTTCACAAACTAACGTACAACAAAACAAGATTAGAGGTGGGCGTTTCTGCTATTTTTACAAAACGTCAAGAAACTGTTTGTTGAGGAAAAAAGTGCTTTTTAAACAGTAGAAAAAAAGAGGTTTAGAAAACCGAAACTCAAAGTTGTATTAACAGCTAAAACATAAAGCACATTCGTTCAGTTTTCTGACTACTTTTTTATTCCCATTGCCACCATGTCCTTAAATTGTTTTTGGGTATAAAGCATTTAGAAAGGATAAAAATAATCCTTACAAGTGTAGTAATAATTAAAATACATTCTCAAAACGTAATAATTAAGTAAGCCATTTTATGTACAAAATGCGATGAATTTCTAATAAAAGCATTCTTTTTTTACTTAAAAATTGAATAGTCCTTTGCATATTTACCAAAATGAAACGATATAGAATATTTTCAGTCGATTAAAAAATATTGATGATTGATAATAAATATAAAAAATATGTTTAAATAAAATTAGGCTCTGTATTTACAAAATGTGAGAGGTTGTTACTACAACTCGCAACAAAATAGAGATAAACGTTGACATTGACCAAACAATTCTTACTTCACTACAAGCAACAAGCAACTTTGGAATAAATGGAAAAAGCATAAAAACAGGTAGAAGAAAAGCAGTTAGCAGGAAAACAGTTAGCAGGCAAACAGCAGGAAAACAGTTTTAGCGCTTGCGGCAACTTTCGAATAGAACAGTCCGTTCCTTGTTTAGCATATCATAAACCAGTTTAAATAAAACTGCTTGTTTTTTGAAAAATCAGTTTGTTTGTCGTTTATAGAAAAACAGTTTTTTGACAGTTTGGTGTTTTCTGCCCCACCACTAAACAAGATGGAGTTCCCTGGAGTTCGATAAAGACGTGCGCCGGCGCTCGTAGCCAAACGGTCAGTCTTAGCCTAATAGTATCGCGTACAGCACAGCCTAATGTACAATATGGAATCTTCGCTCCGAGTAGTTTCGAATCTGTCTAGTTCGGTTTTGAAGCTGACTCCGCTTCCCCTACCACGCTGACCACGCCTTTATACGTATTATTTCTCGTTACCTAGGTTACGGTTTTTAAACATATTAGTTACTTAGAGTTCGTTGCGGTAGGTCTACATATTTTGATTTAAAATATACAAACGCGGTTGCTTCAGGTTGCCGTTCATCTTCATTGCGCTCCACATTTGGTGGCCGCCCGTTCTGAAGGAAAACATTGATGTTTTAGATGTTCAAATCTTACGGGCTAGAGTCTAGGTGACGCTTTTCGTCATTGGTTAAGCAAATTTGAGTAGAGCAGAAAGGATGGAGATAAAACAATAACTGGGGCTGTTGGTTTTTACAGTTTTTGACACACTAAACACGTCACTTTACTACAAGTTGTTTTTATGTCTGAATAGTTTAATTGACAGATCAGTAGCTGTACCCAGTACGACTGAGCAAGTATCTGTAACTTATGTATTAAGGGGGGTGTAATAAGAGGGTTGTAATAAGAGGGATGTAATAAGTGGGGTGTAATAAGAGTGGTGTATTAAGATGGGTGTAATAAGAGGGATGTAATAAGAGGGGTGTAATAAGAGGGGTGTAATAAGAGGGGAGTAATAAGAGAGGTGTAATAAGAGTTGTGTAATAAGAGGGATGTAATAAGAGGGTTGTAATTAGAGGGGTGTATTAAGAGTGATATAATAAGAGGGTGTAATAAGAGGGGTGTAATAAGTGGGGTGTAATAAGAGGGGTGTAATAAGAGGGATGTATTTAATAAGAGGGGTGTATTAAGAGGGGTGTATTAAGAGAGGTGTATTAAGAGGGGTGTAATAGGAGGGGTGTTTTAAGAGGGGTGTATTAAGAGTGGTGTTATAAGTGGGGTGTAATAAGAGGGATATAATAAGAGGGGTGTAATATGATGGGTGTATAGGAGACGTGTAATAAAAGGGGTTAATAAGAAGGGTGTAATTTAAGGGGTGTAATAAGATTGGTGTAATAAGAGGGGTGTATTAAGAGGTGTAATACGATGGGTGTAATAGGAAAGGTTTAATAAGAGGGGTGTAATAAGAGGGGTGTATTAAGGAGGGTGTATTAAGAAGGCTGTAATAAGAAGGGTGTAATAAGAAAGGTGTAATAAGAGAGGTGTAATACTAGGGGTATAATAAGAGGGGCCTAATAAGAGGGGTATAATAAGAGAGATGTAATACGAGAGGTGTAATAAGAGGGGTGGATTAGGATGTAATAAGAGGGGTGTATAATAAATTGTTACTGTAAAGTTTTGTTTTTGTCGTCAACTCAATAGTTCTTTTTTTGTGAGAAACCGTGACTTGGTATGAGAACTCATGTCTGAGTGTCCAATAACTCTGCGGATATCCGTCAGGGGCTCACACATTGTGAGTACGGGTTTGGCAATCCCGAGGTACCCTAGCTGGATCTGACCTTTCTTCATCTCCCCTCGCAGGAGCATGCACACTAGCTGCACCTATTGAGAGGACTTAGACGTCCCTGTAACAAACACTTACACTTACAACACTGCACTTACGACTTTAACACTTTACTCTCTCATTATTTCAGGGAGGCGATAATAGCCTCAATTTGCTTTTCTCCTTAAAATAATAACAACAACGAACTCTCTTCATCTATTTGCAACTGGGTTAGATCCTTTCATCCCAAACCAAGGTGGTCTGCGTACACCGAAGACTGTGTGGCTAAGTGGGAGCTTAATTCAATAAGCGGAGTTCTGTACGGGTGGATATTGTATTGCCGTGGCTAGTTGTGGAACCTGGATGGCCGAAAACAAACTGGGAAAGCGCAGAAACCTTGCGAAACTGGTAACGATAGAACTGAAGAGTGAAACTAACACGGTGGTACAGGAAACTGGTAACGATATAACTGAAGGGTGAAACTAGCACGGTGGTATAGGAAACTGGTAACGATAGAACTGAAGAGTGAAACTAACACGGTGGTACAGGAAACTGGTAACGATAGAACTGAAGGGTGAAACTAGCACGGTTGTATAGGAAATTGTTAACGATGGAACTGAAGAGTGAAACTAGCACGTTGGTATAGGAAACTGGTAACGATAGAACTGAAGAGTGAAACTGAAGAGTGAAACTAGCTGGTATAGCACTGGTGGTATAAAACTGGTAACGATAGAACTGAAGAGTGAAACTAGCACGGTGGTATAGGAAACTGGTAACGATAGAACTGAAGAGTGAAACTAGCACGGTGGTATAGGAAACTGGTAACGATAGAACTGAAGAGTGAAACTAGCACGGTGGTATAGGAAACTGGTAACGATAGAACTGAAGAGTGAAACTAGCACGGTGGTATAGGAAACTGGTAACGATAGGAACTGAAGAGTGAAACTAGCACGGTGGTATAGGAAACTGGTAACTGATGGAGAAGTGAACTGAAGCACGGTGGTATAGGAAACTGGTAACGATAGAACTGAAGAGTGAAACTAGCACGGTGGTATAGGAAATTGGTAACGATAGAACTGAAGGGTGAAACTAGCACGGTGGTATAGGAAACTGGTAACGATAGAACTGAAGGGTGAAACTAGCACGGTGGTATAGGAACTGGTAACGATAGAACTGAAGAGTGAAACTAGCACGGTGGTATAGGAAACTGGTAACGATAGAACTGAAGGGTGAAACTAGCACGGTGGTATAGGAAACTGGTAACGATAGAACTGAAGAGTGAAACTAGCACGGTGGTATAGGAAACTGGTAACGATAGAACTGAAGAGTGAAACTAACACGGTGGTATAGGAAACTGGTAATCTTACCTCTGGGAACCAACAAACAGTGAGATGAAACAGAATGGTAGGGAAGCTAGGCGGAACTATACAATCTGCCGCGGAGGGATAAGAAATTTAGTTAAACGTCTCAAATAAGGCAGAAGTTTGTAGCGGTTACTGGGAGCGCAAGCTGAGAAGAAAAGCGGCAAAGAGGTTTCTAGTCATTAAGAAGCAGAGAACCTTTCTGGGATTATAATGTGGACGTGAGAAATACAACCCTTGTAGAGCTGTGATGACTGGGCTGGTGTGTGTGTGTGTGTGTGTGTGATGCAAAAAAAGGTAGACAAATCTTTTACAGACTACCTAGGGTAGGGTACGCACTACCCCAGAGTGTAGGACTCAAATTAAGTTCAAACTCAAGTTAAGATATATTGTTACCCACTAAAAAAAACAACAAAAGCATTCCTATTCTGTAACCCCCCCCCTACGGAACTGCCGCCAGGCAATACTTCGCGGGAAGGTGGACTGGCTGAACGCCCACTCTTCTATATCGTTGGATTTTTCCTTTCTGCCCTCAACTTCTTCATGACCACTGCAGAAAATCCTCAGCCCTCAACTTCTTCATGACCACTGCAGAAAATCCCGCAATGACCCTCCAGCTGGCCTCTGATGCCATCATTGTCGCAACTAGACTTTCCGGTGCAATGGATGCCTCGCAGATATGTTTGCAGCCTCATCCTTTCCTCGTCGAATCTCTGACACAGGAAAATCACATGCTCTGCATCTTCCTCCACTGCTGGAAAACCGAGGGAACAAGCCGAGTCTGTTTCCAGCCTGAAACGGAACAAGCGAGCTCGGAAGCAACCGTTACCAGTGAGAATCTGTGTGCGATAGAAATCCACCTTCCCATGATCCCTGTTGCACCAATCCTGGATGTTACCTATGAGTGTGTATGTCCATCGACCATTTGTTGATTTGCCCCACTGTCGCTGCCATGTCTCCAGGGTCCGATTTCGTTTCTCTGTAATTGCCATTGTGTCACTATACCGCGGCTCAGTATTTCGCTTGCACCAGTAGAGCCTCGCTCTTTCATCAGCCATCAGCTCTACTGGGAGTTGACCCGTCACCACGCATGCAGCGTCGTGGGAAACTGTTCGGTAATCACTCACGACACGCAGCAACGCAAATCGGCGCTCAGTAAAGGAGAACTGAGCTTACTACCCCAGCCAAGAGTCGGCTGCGTGCCTGTCTTGGACCTCCCGGATTCGGCATGAGCCTGCAAAGGGCTCCTGCCACTTTCGCCGCCTTTTCACTAACTGCCTTGAGATGTTCTCTGAAGCAGATTGTTGCGTCAACTCACACACCGAGGTGTGTGTGTGTGTGTGTGTAGCAAATTTTTGCACCTTCTCGTTCAAATGTGGCAGCGAAATTCGTTAAACAGTCTCAAAATGGCGGCAGTTTAAAGTCTTTAAGAGATTATAAATTTTTTATAATAAATAATGTTGCTATAAAATTCGATTTCAATAACTTAGCGTTTTGATTTTTCAAAATATATATAGTTTATGGAATATAATCGACAGCGGTCATGGTTTGTTTCATCTTTTCAATGTAATTTAAAATTTTCGAATTGCTAATGTATGCAGAATTTATTGCTGATTTTTCTGGAAAATAAACGTGTGAGATAAAGAGAAACACTTTTGGAAACTTGTTTAAAACACGTTAACATTTATTTTAATCAACGTTTCCATGTTTTAATGAGCAAATTCAAAATGAGCAATACATCCACTAAATTCCAAATTACACGACTTGAGACAGTTTTTGTTTGTAGACGGACGGATATTAAAGTTCAAGTAATTATTTTTACTCAGTGCGCCAAATTATTAAAACCGATTTTGACGTTTTTCACAATCACTTTACACATTCCTTTACACTTTACACTTCCTATAATGAAAGGTTGCCCGACAATTGTATAGTCACCACTAATATGCAACATTTGTATTTCTGTATAACTTGTATTCTTGTGTCTTTTCCTTGCGTTAAAGCCTCTACAGATTAGTTTTACCCGAGGGGTGATAGAAGGGGTGAAAGCTACTCGATCAAGTTTGCGGGTAAACATGCCTAAAGGAATACAAATTTATAAATTGAATGAATATCGACCCAGGGTATGATGGAACACGCGCGAGAATCGATGTAACTTTTAAAGATCGATAAACATTTTGAAATTACCTTTGTGCAAATACTTTTTAAAGTAATAAAATTTCTTCCGTTTAGCTGACGTGATGGAAGACGCGTTTTGCTGGCTAACGAACGCGTCCCAACTTTTGCCAACCTTAATTTGTGTGTATATTTTGAAGCATATTAATTAGACCAAAATTTGGAATGTAAAATAATATGCACAGATACACACACAAAGAAAGAGAGAGAAGAGAGAGAGAAAGAGAGAGAGAGAGAGAGAGAGAGAGAGAGTGAGAAAAGAAAAAGGGAGTAGGGAGTGGGTGAAAGAGAAGAGAGGAGGGCAGGGTAGTGGGTAGCGATAGAGAAGCAGAGAGTAAGGAGAGGAGAAAGAGAAATGTGGGGGTGGTGAAAAAGACGAAATAGAGAGACGGGTAGTGAAAAAAGGGGTAAAGTGAAAGGAGGGAGAGAGGGGATTTTAGAGAGGGAAAAGAGGGAGAGAGACAAGGTTTGGAGACAGGGGAAAGAGAAAAAAAGTGAAGAAAAGACAGGTAAGTGGGAGAGAAAGATAGGAGAGGGAGAGAGAGAGATAGAGAGAGAGACAGAGAGAGAGAGAGAGAGAGAGAGAGAGAGAGATAGAGAGGTGGGAAAACGAAAAAGATTACTAGTGCGGAAGAGGGAAGGAGAAAAAGAAAGAAACCGAAGAAAGATAAGAAAGAAGGAAAAGAAAGAAGAAGAAGTGGAGAGCAATAGAGAGAGAGAGAGAGAGAGAGAGAGAGAGAGAGGTGGGAGTGCAGAGAGGGATGAAGTAGAGAGATGTGGCGTGAGAAGAGTAGTTAAAGAGAAATAAGTGAAAGAGAGACGGATATTGAGAAGAAGGAGAAAGGAGAGTGAAGAGAGGGGAAGAGAGAGAAAGGAAAGAGACAGAGAAGTGGGAGAGAAAGATAGGAAATGTTAGAGAAGAGAGAGAGAGAGAGAGAGAGAGGAGGGAGGGAAAGCGAGTGAGAGATGCGTAGCGGGGGAGGGGACGTGGGTGTAAAAAGGTAGATAGAGAAATGGAGAGAGGTAGAGAGAGAGAGAGAGAGAGAGAGGAGACAAACATTTGAATAAAACACTTTTTTGATTTAACTGACTTGAGAAATTAAAAAAATCAAAATCTCGAGATTGGTTTTCCCACGAACACAAAGCTTCCCATTTATTTGTTATAGTAAGCAAGTAACAGGTAACAACTAGCCTATACTTCAGGATATTACCAAATTTTTTATCTCACCGTTTACACGCTACACGCATTACAGACACACAAACATGTGTGGGTGGTTTCTGTTATTTGAAGACTGAAAAAAACTAATTTTAAATGTAAATTTTTTTATCAACTTTCGGCTCAATCAAGCCGTCACAAAAAAGCTGCCCTTCATTAAGGGCGGCCGCCGTCCCCGCCCCTTACGGTTCTCTTACTTTGGGCACACTGTCGTCGGTTCGTGCCGTCGACGGACGTCCGGTGCGATTGTCGTCTCCAACTAGCTCCCTACCTTCTTTAAACAGTTTGTACATTCAAAAACATTGGAGCTGCTCACTGCAGTATCCCCGTAAGCCGACAACCATTTCTGGGGTCTCCGTTGCCGATTTCCCGAGTTTAAAATTTATCGAATATCGCTGCTCGAGATTTTGAATCATTGAGCATCGACAACGACATAAAACACGCTTCACAATAAACGATGTCTACACTCAACCAAAGCCCGTAGGTGACTGCGGCTGTGGTGTGGCAGAAAACACCAAACTGTTAAAAAAACTGCTTTTCTATAAACGACAAACAAACTGCTTTTTCAAACGGAAACAAGCAGTTTGATTTGTACTAGTTTATGATTTGTTAAACAAGGAACGGACTTTCTCCACTACCACATCCACGTTGCCGCAAGCGCTAAAACTGTTTTCCTGCTAACTGATTTTTTTCTATCTGCTTTTATGCTTTTTCCCTTTATTCCAAAGTTGCTTGTTGCTTGTAGTGAAGTAAGAACTGTTTGGTCAATGCCAACGATTATCTCGATTTTGTTATCATAAAATGACACTCGAGCTCATCATTAAAACTTCAGCCTGTTTATTCAGGATGTATTCTATTTAGAGAAAAATTGATTAAGCCCTATTGTTACCTCACCGGCCGCAGTCCCTTCCAAGTAAAGTACACAACAATGTTTATCTTGAAATGTTAATCGGACAGAATCGTCCTGTATTCAGCATTCTGTGTTCGACGGACTTACAGAGTCAGGCTTTTACTGTGTGTGCAGTGTCGTGTTTTAATAAAATATTATGTCGTATGCAAACGTAAGTAGGCTTATTCGTATGTAAAAAGTATTTGTTTTATTTAAAACTTGTAAAACGATTTTTAACAAATTTTGTACGGTTTATAATAATACTACCCCAGTAATAGGGTGAAGTGTATTTAACTTAAATATTAACGTAGAATATATTTAAACAATTTTAACGGTAAACCTGTTTTAGCATGATCTATAACTATGTTGGTGTTTTCCGTCTAAATCGTTTTATTTAAAGCCCATTTGTAATATAGTAATACATAATGTAAAAGTAAGGGAAATACCACAAAATAAATAATTACTGTTCCTCAATAACCATTGCGGGATTTCTGATGTTTTTGAAACTTGTATTAAAGTAAGTGCAGTTTTACTATTGCGTGTAAATCTGCTAATTTTGTAAGGGTCAGCAAGAATTCAATTTCAAAATAATTATGAAAACTTTTAGACTTGTGTGATTTATATTTATTCTTCGTATTAACAAAATGTCGGATTTTATATGCCTTTAATTTTTTACTTATTTTCAAAAATACGTAAATCGTACGCACGTTACCTTTTTTTTGAAATTTTCTGTGCTTCTAATTACAAAACCGTTACACTTTGAAGGCTGACACTGGAATAAATTTCTTTTTATAATCTTCTTCTTTTATGCTAGGATTATTATCACTGTGTTCAGTACCCTGCCTTCCATAGCTTCGTCAATTCTACTTTCGTTGACGCGTTTCGGAGAACTTCCATCTTCAAAAATTGTATCTATACTCTAGTATAGATATACTGGAGTATAGATAAGAGTATAGGTATAGTTTTTGAAGATGGAGGTTCTCCGAAACGCGTCAACGAAAGTAGAATTGACGTAGCTAGGGAAGGCAGATACTGACAAAGTGGAATAATTTTATTTAGATTTGTATCTTCATTAACCTGACATACAAGACCGTATCACTAACGAAAAAACACTTTCTACATAAGGAAACATTTTAGTACTGAAAATTCTAAAAACACATTTGTTAAAAACATTTTTTTTAATGGAAAGTTTTATGCAAAGTTTTTTTGCCACGTGAACCTAGTAAAGTAAAATATTTTGCATGATGCTGCCAGCGCAGCTGTGTCGCGGCCTATTCGCTATAAAATTAGGCGTACTAAAAAAATAAAATTAGCAATGTGTTGTTTTCTATTATTCGGTGTTTTTCCGCTGGAATGTTTTATTACACGCTCAAAAGCAATAATCCAAAATACAAATACAAAAGCGCGCAAAAGCACGGGAAGTACGATTAAAATCGAAAAAAATTGATCCGCATAACCTCGAAATTTGTACCGTGCGAAAATAGTAATGTGTTTTTTATTGTTAAAACGTTGAAAAAATTCATTTAAAGAAAAAAAATTGCCAGTCGTGGGACAGAAGTGAAAACTGAAATAAATGAACGGTATATATATATATATATATATATATATATATATATATATATATATACATACATAGTAGCTGTTACCCGTCACGACTTTGCCCGCAATCATAATATACATTTAAGATCACGCATGACCGTGTTAGGACCAACAACCGTGTCAGTTAGGTTTGTATTATTTTTTTTAATAATGGTTTTTTTAACGTAACACCGTGTTAGTTAAGTTATGGGTACTCTTTAAAAAAATAAAGTTTTTTTTAATGTATCACCGTGTTAGGCCTAACAACCGTGTCAGTTAGGTTATGGAGTATTCTTTTAAACAAAATGGGTTTCTTATCACCCAAAACCCGTGTTAAACGTATTTTTATTGTTTTACCGATCTACAACACGTTACCGTCTTTCGCGCGGTAGCAATTTTGAGGTTATGTTGATCACTTTTATTTTCGATTTTTATCGTACTTCTCGTGGTTTCCGTGCTTTTATAGTTTTGATTTTTGCTCTTGGGCACGTAATAAAGGGTTTCAGTAAAAAAATATCGAAAAATCCAGGTCATGCTACACATATTTACCATTTTTTCATAAAATGTAATTACACAAATATATATACTACCTTACAATTAAAGTATTCTAATAAAATTGTATATGTTATATATTCTGCACTCTGCGTCGAAAACATTGAAAAGTCTTAAATAAGAAACACCATATTGTGATTATTTGATCTAATGAAACTTAAAATAACAAAACTACAAACAATAAAGCAAACCAGACTTTCACAAAGAGAAAATACTTACAATTATAGTAAATTTTAACGTATCGTAATCTGCACTCTGCGTAGGGATTTTTTAAAATTTAATATTGAAAATTCAACACAAAGTAACAAATTAGACAGTTTTTTAAAAAAATTCTACTAAAATAAATGAAAATGTAACATTAAAAGCAATAATTTTGCAATAAATAAAACACAGATTAAGATTTTTAAAATAAGAATAGATCTATGTCCATCTCAGGTACTGAAATCACAGGTCCAGTAAACGGTGAACAGTAATTGAACACATAAAACGTCACTGTTATCACATGCCACAAAACTAAATATTACTTAATTTTGTTGGGCTGGGTAAGTAGTATAATGACGTTTTTAAAACGGGAATAGGTCTATGACAATGTCAGATACGTAAGCCATTTTCGTACCAAATTTCATCTCAATTGGCCCACTGGTTAAAACGTTATTGAATAACAAACAAACAAACACAAACGTTCAGAAATATAACATGACTAGCTGTTACCCGTATCGGCATTGCCTGCAATTATAATGTAGGCAATAAAATTTATAGTTGATTTTCAAAATCAGGATAGGTCGTTTTATTTTAATATATTTCTATATACAATATTATACGATTTATGGTTTTCGGCCAAGACGTATAAATTTTTGCTACTCGATCCTCTAAAACAGGGCCCTGTCATATTTTAATAAGATACAGTATTATTAAAAAGTCACTATTATACAATTAAACTGGAATATTATTGTGTTTATCTCAGGTACCTAAACCGTGTTCACACCAAATTTTATCTGAATTGGTCCAGTAGTTAAAGTGTGATTGAATAACAAACAAATAAACAAAAACAAACTTTCAGAAATATAATATGATTAGCTGTTACGCGTAACGGCTTTGCCCGCAATCATAATATACGAGGGTTGATCAAATATAAACGAGACTGATTTTTTAAAAAATTTATTGCTTACAAATTATTCTTGATACAACTTATTTTTCTACATAGTCTCCCGCACGAGTAACACATTTTTCCCACCGGATTGGAAGTTTTTTAATTCCATCTTCGTAAAAAGTTCTCGGGCGTTCATTGAGCCATTGGAGCACGAAGGTCTCCACCGCAGAATCGTCTTCGAAACGCTGGCCTCCAAGCGCCTCTTTGAGTGGCCCAAACAGGTGATAGTCGCAGTGTGATAAGTCTGGACTCTATGAGGGATGTTACATTGGTTCCCAGCCAATTTGATCGAGTTTAAGCCTCGTAGCGTTCGCCGAATGTGGTCGGGCATTATCGTGAAGAAGAATGACGTTTCTCGCCGGTTTAGATTTCCTTTTCCTACGAAAATACTGTTTTGCCTCCTCTAAAACATCGCAATAATATTGTGCATTTATTGTGCGTCGTTGATGGAGGAAATCGACGTGAAAGGCGCCTTGATTGTCGAAAAATACAGTGGCCATTACCTTCCCGGCCGACGTTCGTGATTTGGCCTTCAGAGGCGCCCTCTCTCCCCTCTTCCGCCACTCCATACTTGCCTGTTTCGACTCGGGAGTGTAATGGTGAACCCATGTTTCGTCACAGGTGACAATCCGGTTTAATAATGCCTCACCATCTCGTTCAAATTGGGTCAATAGTCGCTGGCAAATCTCCAAACGATTCCGTTTGTGAACGTCGGTCAAAATTCGTGGAACCCACCTTGCAGATACTTTGCTGAGTTCCAGGTTTGATGTAACGATTTTTTGAACGCTACCATAGCTCAACTGGAGTTCATCTGCAATAAATCGCAGCGATATACGTCTGTCTTCGTCCAGGAGCTTCCGAACAGCATCAATGTTTTCGTCCGTGACGGAAGTGGTCGGGCGACTATCATGGTTTTCTACTGCTTCCCGTCCTTCGGCGAATTCCTTGTGCCAAGCAAAAACGCGAGCTCTTGACAGGGTCCTGTCCCCGTATTGAGCCGTCAATCTACGAAAGATTTCAGTCGGATTGACCCCCTCCTTGGCCAAAAACTTAATAATAATTCTCTGCTCCACGGAAACGTGTACTTTACTCTCACTCATTGTATAGTTTTATACTGAAGGGTCCGAACGGAAATGTTGCCCGTCTACGCCCGTCCCAACCCTCCCAGGCTACATGAAACCCCACCCTTTAGAGTTCAATGTCCAACGGAAAAGTTTTTAGAAAGTCAGTCTCGTTTATATTTGATCAACCCTCGTACATTAAAGATAACGCATCACTGTGTTAGGACCAACATCCGTGTCAGTTAAGTTATGGTGATTTTTTTTTAATAAAGGTTTTTTTAACGCATCACCGTGTTAGGCCAAACAACCGTGTCAGTTAAGTTATGGAGTACTCTTTAAAAAAAAATAAATACTGTTTTTTTTAATGCATCACCGTGTTAGTCCTAACAACCGTGTCAGTTAGGATATGTGGTATTCTTTAAAATAATATAAAGATTTTTCACGCCTCACAGTGTTAGGCCTAACAACCGTGTCAGTTAGGATATGTGGTATTCTTTAAAAAAATATAAAGGTTTTATCATGCATCACTATGTTAGGCCTAAAACCATGTCAGTTTAAGGATTTTAAAAAATAAAAGTTTTTTTACACGTCACAATGATAGGCTCAACAACCATGTCAGTTAGGACATATAGTATTCTTTAAAAAAAAAAAATAATTTTTTTTACGCATCACCGTGTTAGGCCTAACAACCCTGTCAGGATACGTATTATTCTATAAAAAAATTAAAAGGTTTTTTCACCCATCACCGTGTTAGGCCTACTAACGTGCTATAAAATTACCAGCCTGCTATACAATTACTAATGTGCGCTATAATTACAAACGTGAGCTTAAATTACAACTTCCGTGAAAACTAGCAACGTCCGCGAAAATTACTAAAGTTCGTGAAAATTATTACCGTGCTTTAAAATTGCCAACATCCGCTACAATTACCAACGCGCATAAAAATTGCTAACGTGCGCGAAAATTGCTAACATGTGCTAAAATTACTAACATTCCCGAAAATTACTAACGTGCTCTAAAATTACGAACGTGCGCTAGTTCAAATTACTAACGTGAACTAAAATTACCAACGTGAGCTAAAATTACCAACGTGCGCTAATTAGTAACTTGCACAAAAATTACTAACGTGTGCTAAAATTACTAACGTGCTCGAATATTACTAACGTGCATTAAAATTACTAACGTGAACTAGGATTACTAACGTGTACGATAATTACTAATATGCCCTAAAATTACTAATGTATGCTAAAAATATTAACATGCGATAAAATTACTAACGTGCGCATAAATTACTAACGTGCACGAAAATTACCAACAGAAGCTTATCTTTTGTTAATGATATATTAACTGAATATTAATTAGTCTGAAGATATGATTACATATATCTTGTTTTTAAAAAAATAAATACGCGAACCTAGTTTAGAACCTTATTTACTGTAGTTATAAGAAAAGATCAGCTGTTTTATATTAAATCGTAACGATCAGCTGATTTCATTTAATAGCTGTTGGGTTTCAGGTTATGTTGTTAAAAACTATTAATATTAACAATAATTGTTGTAAACGTTTATATTAATTTCGAACGTATTATAAACGGTTACAATATACACGTGTACATCAACTAAGGGAAATAATAACATATAATACGCGTATGGAAAAGGAGGAAGAAAAACAGACAGATATAGAGAAACTAAATTAGTTTGCTCGTTCGTTCCATATTTCCGTTACATTTTTCCGTTCGGAATACTCATTTTCCATTTACTCCTCTCGCCAAAAACAAAATTGGAAAGCTTTGCTTCAAAAAATAAATTTTGTAAGTTTAAGTTGAAAATGAAAAATAAGGACGAAATGTTACAAGTTTTTTTCTCAAAATGGCGGCTGCTTAAAATGTTTAAAATTAAATTTAAAAAATTGAAGACATTTACAAAATATTCAACACATTTTCGATTGTTTTTCGTTAAAAGTAGAACAATAGTTTGTCAAACTGATCGGATGTAAATCAAAGGAACAGTGTCGCCAAACATGCTCCGTTCTATTCCAACACTAAAACATTAGCGCAGATTCACTGCCAAATATATTTTGCTAGTTTTAAAACAGATGATTGCGTGCCAAAATGATAACACCTGATATTATGTTCAATAAACAAAGCATTGTTGCAACAGCTGTATGCCTAAATATAAACTAAACCAATTAAACACGTTTAAACTATGGCTTAGTGGTTCTTAATTTATTTTTCGTTGCTTGTTAGTTTAGCGGAGCGTATTGAAAGGTGATAAAATAATCTTGGCACGCAGAAGTCACGCTGACGTGATGGAAACGAATTTACAAAAACTTACCTTTTAAAAATTCTGATTTCACAATAACAATCAGCACTGAAATCGGCCTGTGTTAGCAGTTTTTTAACTAATAAATTACTTTGCAAATGAAATCGGATGGAAGTTAAATTATTTTTTAATTTCAATTTTGAAACTGTTAAGAGACGTTCGCGGGTTAACATCAGTCCACGCTATTATGAAAACCGATTTTTGAGTCTGTCATTTTAGAAAACAATTAAGAACGTGAGCGGAACAAACAAACATAACCAAAATAAACGAATAAGTAATATAAATAATCTTGGTATGCAGCTGTTTCTATGACGTAATAGAAGCGTATTTTGCTTTATCTTATCCTTTTCGAAAATATGTTTAAATATGAACACCGATATCATAATTAGCATTCAAATGTCCGTTTATATATATATATATATATATATATATAGCCTATATATAAAGCGAGAGAGGCTATATATATATATATATATTTATATATATATATATATATATATATATATATATATATATATATATATATATATATATATACGTTTAAGTTTTTCAAAACACGTTACATGAAAATCGCGAACTCTCTCAAAAAAAATGCTTAATTTCAATAACATTTGAAAATTCAAAATGCTAATTCAAGCTATGTTTTTCGCTGATTACTATTGTGATATCAGATTAAAAAAAATATGTTCGATATCGTTTTTAAAAGATTTGAAATGGCCGCCATTTTGAAACTGTTAAACGAACGTTACCTATTATCTAACTTGTCCGAGCTATTTTAATAATATATTTTCGTGCCACGTTTGAATGAAATCTGATTAGAACTGCGGACACGACAGTGCTCTCTCTCATTCTCATGCACGCGCGCGCGCGCACACACACACACACACACACACACACACACACACACACACACACACACACACAGACAAACACAGACACAGATACACTCACGAAACACAAACACACTCACACTCACAAAACACCGAACGCACACACACAACACACACACACACACACACACACACACACACACACACACACACACACACACACACACACACACACACACACACACACACACACACACACACACGGAAGAGAGAGAGAGAGAGAGAGAGAGAGAGAGTGTGTGTGTGTGTGAGAGAGAGAGAGAGAGAATTTTGTATATGTTTCAACAGTTTTCGTAGGTTGTGCAACAAAATTGTTCACGCTATTAACCAAAAAATCACTGCACGTTCCTCCGCTTCCTTTTCCTCTCCCTTCTTTCTTTCCCCTTTCCCCCATTTTTTCTGCCCAATATCCCAATCACTCTGTTATTTTCCCTGGATCCTCTTATTCCTCGGTTCAGTTCCTTTGCCATGACAGCCACACTAATGGCTCGTCTTTCAAAAGGAATTCACTAGTTGTTCATTGCATAACGTTCATTGTAATCTGTTGCAGAATGAATTTACGCTCGAAGCAAAGAATATGGTACTGAAAGACGTCAAAGATGCGGCACAGTGCACGATATGCTTCGGCATTCTGCAGCCACCACTCTGTTGGTGCGAGAACGGCCACGCTAACTGCTGGTCGTGTAAGAGAGACCTCGTACAGTGTCCGATTTGCAGGGCGAACTTTAAAGAGACAGAACTGAATTTAGTTTTTATCAACAATATCCTTGGCTGCCTGCCGAGGGAATGTGAGAATATGGTGCATGGTTGCCAGGTGGTATCACAACCTGCTGTGTTGAAAGAACACGAACCAAAATGCGTGTACAGGGAAGTAGCTTGCCGCATATTACTTTGCGGATGGAAAGGGATGGCATTGAAGTTGGTCGATCATATTGTAAACACACATCCTGTTCAACAATTGTTCAGGGAGGACACTAAGCTTTATTGGCCAGTAAACTTGTACGACCGCTTTGACTATCTGGCCGTTAATCCAGTCAACGGAATCAACTATTTATATTGGATGTACACGAAATTAGACAAAAGGAGACAAAAGTTTTATATATTTTTTGTAAAAGTGTTGATTGGCTACGAACCCGAGGGGGAGATCTTGTCATCGGTCTCGCTGACTACAGATCTTTCATTGATGGCATTCAAGTACACTCGTGAAGTGCTCGACGAAGACGTTAATACGGAAGAAGTGTATGCGGAGAAAATTGCATCCAATTCCCGTTACAAGAACTCCACCACTTCTTCTTAGTTACAGAAAGTATGTTATCTTTCCATATAAAAATATTTAGAGTGTGAAGGGATGCGGTAGTCAAAATATATTGGTCTGTTTTAAATAAATGAAAATTGATGTCGAATGTTACGTTCTCACTGTTGATATTTTAATTAAATTTTTTTTTTTAATATTGGATGTCTTTTAACTAAAATATAATATAATATTATTAAAACAATCCTACCAGTTTAATATTTCAAACCTTAAAAAGATGATGGAAAATATTTACGACTTCATTCTGGTACAGCAATCATTGTTCCACGAGTGCCAAATTTTTTTTAAACTTAAAAATTGCTTTTTGAAACCATCAATTGATAATGTATTCTAATTGTAATAATAATAATCGATAACACAATGTTTGGTTCAATAAGAAAATAAATAAACACATTATTTCTGAAAGTAATCACTAAAAATTTTAATATATTTCTTTTCAAATGCATTCTTCCCCTCCCCTCCAAAAAAAAATCGGGGAAATGAAAATACTAAACACGTACACAAGACGTTTGTGTACCAACCGGACAACTTTGTTGACTTTTACCTGAAAACCATTAATCGACGCCGCCGCACTCCGTTAGGGGCTGCACTCGAAATTTTCCGCTAAACCAAGACATTTGCCGCCGAACGACAATATTTTCTAATTTATTTACAGCTCGCAGTTTTAAACATTTCCACATTAACAGTGACATTCGGCTTTGTAAAAATAATCCGTGGAACGAGAAGTTGAAATTAGTTCAAAAACTTGAAGCGGCCAAACCGAGTGTTTAATCGACGTCCGTATTGGTTGACGTGAAATACGGATTGCTCAATTTTTGGGGGAGATATTATAGATATTAAGTTTTAATGTATATTTACGTTTTCCCGTAATCCGTAACAAAAATTAGTGTTGTCTCCCTCTTTCCTCTTCCCCCTGTGTGTGTGTGTGTGTGTGTGTGTGTGTGTGTGTGCGCGCGCGCGTGTGTGCATGTGTGTGTGTGCACGCTTGTGCATGTGTTTGTGTTTGCGTGAATGTGTGTGTGTGTGTGTGTGTGTGTGTGTGCGTGCGTGCGTGCGTATGTGTGTTTTTGTGCGCGTGTATTTGTGTACCGAAAAAACAATCGTTTTTCGCAGCTCATTTTTGGTGAAATTATTCTTAAAAAAACAAATTTTCTCATTCAACGTTTTTGGTACAAAAATTAAAATGTGGGTTATTAGACACTCACAAACTAATACATTCTCTACACTATAAAAACCAAATACGTTTGCTATAGATACACATGAATCCTGTTGTTTTTAGAGAAGTTCTAAATTATCGGTTAAATGTTAAAGTTTTCTTTGTTTTACGGGAGGTACAGGGGGCTCTCAGGCTGGTTGGCCACCGAATGCGGGGCGGAGCTGAGCGGAATGAAGTTGAACGGCAGCCAAAAGCGGAGTTCAGTCGGTTTAAAGAACGCCTTTGTATCTTTTATTTAGGCCTACTATAACGGATCACAGCAACTATATATGTTTAAAAATCGTAACCTAGGCAATGAGAAATAATAAGTTGGGAGGCGTTGTTAGTGCGGTGGTGGGGGAAGCATAGCTAGCTTCTAAACCGAGCCTAAACCGAGGCGAAGTTACGCGGATCGGAGCTCAGGTTCGTTACGGTTTCAGTGGCCGCACTTACATAAAAAAACAATTGTTTAGGTTTTGAATGCGCAGTCCGCTCCGCTCAGCATAACTCCACTCCGCATTTAGTGGCCTTAGGCAGTGAAAAGGATTTACGAAGGGGATTTCAAAAAGCCCCAAAATACTATAGTTACTTTTCGAAACGAGACTAAAGGGAAATTTATATTTTATTTGCTGTTCATGTTAGGATAATACTGAACATTTACTGGAAACTAAAGTAAAATTTCGAACAGTGACAGTGCTGCCAACATTAGCAAGTTGCACGTTTCGCACTACCGATTTCTCTTTCCGCGTTGTACGTGTCAAAAGTTGCCAAGTTTAATCAGGGTTGCCAACATCACGCGTCAAATAAATTTCAAAGTTAAGCAAACAAATTTAACTGAAATTAGTATAGCGAAACCACTTCAGTTCTGGACATTCGACGTGGATCTTCTAGCTGGAGCTTTTGTTGGGGAGCGTTTGTGTTTCAGCGGATTTCCATTGGAGGGTCGTCATGGTAAAACCCGGACTCGAGGCCTTGAAACGAGCGCCGGTCCTGACCAGGATATCATTGTTTTGAATCGTTCATTGTTTTATGGGTAATAAAAGTGTTCCATGGGTACAATGCTTAAGAAAAAAGTGGCGAATTTTTAAGGTTTCAAAATGGCCGTTGTTGTGAGTGTTTAACGAATTTTGCTGTCTAAGTTATTACTAAAATTGATTTTTGTGCCAATTTTGAATCGTCAGATTTACACATTACGAACGTGAGCTTGGTCTCTCTTTCTCTCTCTCTCTCTCTCTCTCTCTCTCTCTCTCTCTCTCTCTCTCTCTCTCTATACACACACGCGCGCGCGCACTCGCGTACCCCCTCACGCACACACACATACACACAATTACAAACACACACACACACACACACACACACGCACACACAAAATTCGATAAGCAAAAAAATTCGTTCAACAATTTCAAAATGGCGGACATTTTAAGTTATGAAAAAACTTAACTATTTTGTCAAGTTATGTTTGATGGAGAAATCGTAGACGTAATCAACATTCGAAAATCAACGTTTTGAATTTTCAGAAAAAAGTCAATGTAATTAAGAAATTTTATTCGACGGCGATCAGGGTACATTTTCATATGCAGCGTTTCAATTCTGAAAGTTTAAATACGGATCTTAACACGGTTTATGAAGGTGAAATCAGAGTTTCAAATAGTGGGTAAAAAAAATATATTACTTTTGGAAAAAAATTTATTTAATCGCATTTTATATCTAAATCGTTTTTTTAAGTGTTGTTATTATATAGGGGCAAGTTATAAGTTTATTCGATTATCGACACAGTCCCGGTTAATCGAATTTTCTGTTCGATTTTATTCAAACGTTGCTTACTAAAATACAATTTTTGTTAATATTATTAAGTATTTTACCCAGTAAAATCCATTTCAGATATATCGGCCATTTCGAAATATCTTTGTAAATTTGCTGGCGGCCAGGGTTCATGTTATTTTTCAATGTAATTTTAAAGTTTATAGTTGTAATTTTCATGGTGAAATCAGATTATCGGTTATTAATAATGTTTGTGAAATTTCGTTTCAATTACCTCAGCTAGACAGTTGCGTGCCGATGCAATATTTGTAATACGTAAACAACTGGGTCAGATAGGGATAGTTGCGTACTCTGCATTTCTTCGCCAAACAAACAACGCCGGAGGCCGTGTAAGATATAAAACTCGCCCCGCATTACGGCCATTGTAATATGCAAAACGGGTGTTAATTATTTATAAATATTTTCTGGATTTCCGTCGTTCGCTTAGCTCCAGTTACGTTAAAAACAAACGCAACACCTTTGGGGAATTTATTATCCCTTCGGATCGTTTAATTAAGTATTTAGCAAAGCTTATTTCCGTTCCGGTGTTTCTCGTTTCAATAGTGTTCGATGGATTATTGCGCAAACTGAATTGAAAATCAAAAAAGAATTGCAAATTTATATTTTTCAGTTTTTTAGAATTACGTATTTACTTGTAACGGTCCGTTATTCGGTTGTATATAGATGGATGCTCGGTGGTCGGTGTGGTTGAGGTATCGTTCAGCGTCGTGCCCAGACTTTGCAATGAAGCCTTAAAGCGGATAAGGTGAGTATTGAGCCGAGATGTTATTGATCTGTTGACCTTGGATCCTCCCGGGACAGCCATTAACAAACAGATCGAGATTATTATTTTTTTTTATTTTATGGTAAAAAACAAATTGAGGCTATTATCACCTCCGTAAATATAAGTGTGAATGTAAAATGTTAAAGCCGTAAGTGTAAGTGTGTGTTAGACTCGGGTACCGCGAGGGACGTCTAAATATTCTCAATAGGTGCAGTTCCTCGGGAGCCACCCTTAGTGAGCACTAACACTAAACAAAGGCCAACTAATTTCGATTAACCTAAACCTTTTAGAGATCGCACGATCGCTGGTGTAAAATGTAGGTAACACTACACATAAGGGAATCACTGCTTTATGACTCGAGGGGTCACTGCACTGATGTGTTAAGCGAAACCGAACTGTCGCTAGCCCCACGACGCCATTTGGCCCCTACTTCAGCGCTCCTTGAGGCCAAAACGTAAACGCGCATGCTTCACAAACTAACAACAAAACAAGTTTAGAGGTGGGCGTTTCTGCTATTTTTACAAAAAGACAAACTGTTTGTTGAGGAGAAAAGCTGCTTTTTAAAACAGTTTGATTAAAAACAGGTTTAGAAAACTGAAACTGAAAGTTGTATTAGCAGCTAAAACATAAAGCACATAAGTTCAGTTTTCTAAGACTACTTTTTCATTCCCATTACCACCATGTCCTTCAATTTTTTTGGGGTATAAAGCATTTAGAAAGGATAAAAATAATCCTTATAAGTGTAGTAATAATTAAATTACATTATCAATGATTGCGTTCCTTTGTAATTGCCATTGTATGACTATACCGCGACTCAGCACTTCGCCTCCGCCTTTCATCAACCATCAGCACCATTGGGGGTTCGTCCGTCACTACGCATGCAGCGTCGTAGGAAACTGTTCGGTAACCACTCACGACAGGCAGCAAAGCAAGGCGGTGCACCGCATTAACATTAAGCTCGCGACCATCATAGCCTGGCTACAAATCGGTGCTCAGTAAAGGAGCACTGAGCTTACTACCCCAGCCAGGAGTCGGCGGCGTGCCTGCCTTGGACCTCCCAAAGGGTTCTGCCACGTTCACCGCCTTTTCACTAACTGCCTGAACTATATGAGATGTTCTTTTAATATATTTTACGCGTCGTAAGTCTCATATTAAATTAATTATAATTAAAAATTTTTGTGTTTCCATCGGAAATCGAACTGGGAAGATTGCACGTGTGATGCATAAGCGATAACCACTACACTAGGAAAACTACGAAGAAGTTCGGCCTATTTAAATATACGAAATGAA
>CM040186.1:8074754-8087254 GCA_022606455.1 Callitettix versicolor | reverse complement strand
GAGTCATCGGAGTGAAAGCCCGGTAACGCTATCAACTAGGCCACCGAGACGGCTGCTGTTCGGATTTAACTGGATAAGATGTCAAAAATGTCGCCATTGTCGGCCGATTTTGATAAAATTGTAAAGCACACCGCGGCCGCTCTACAAAATGTGACACAAAGGTCAGAATCGATTATCACCACGATGACCGCTCCAATAGTTCATTTTCCGGTGGAAACACTGTACACGCCGTTTACCGTTAATATTTGTTTACTGGAACTATTTTCGAATACTGTCAGTGTTGCCAATATTATAAACGCGAAATGCCTGAGCAAGCGCAGGAACGACTGCCATTAAATTTATTATTTAGAATAACAACCCTCCATCGAACAACCCTTATTTGATTTGCTTCCCTTAACAATGTCAACACATCTTTAACAATCTTACTTTACGTCAACGCTAACAAGCCGTGCGTTTCTATCTTTTTTTTACAGTTTGACGAGCTTTTTTTATAAAAGGCACAAGTAAACCATATTGGTACGTAATATGTAATCTATATTTCCTCTACAATTTACCAAGCCAAGTAAAGTATTTCAACTTGAGACAGTTCAGCTTTTTTTTTTGCTTAATATCCATACTTTACGCCAGTTAGACTAATGAGGACGATGTTTTTGGCATTTTAAGGCGGAAAGCACATTATTATCGCCTCCTTAAATGTAAGTGTAACTATAAAGTGTTAAAGTAGTAAGTGTAGTGTTGTAAGTGTAAGTGTGTGTTAGACTCTGTTACCGCGAGGGACGTCTAAATCCTCTCAATAGTCTGCACCCCTCTGCGGAGCTAATAGGACGAGGGATCAGCGTTAACGGTAACATGAGGGGAAAAGCAACATGAGTAACTGCGGTTCGAACTCAAAAACCTTCAGATGCGCAGTTGAGTGACGCAGTAGACTGACTGGTGCTTTAACCACTTCGACCACCGAGCCTCTACACAAAGCATAAAACGAATGTTCAAAATTTTGTAAAGGTGGTATTTTAAATTTGCTGATTATTTCGTGAAGTACTGGCTGAACGGAAAGACCTACCATCTTTTCGATCGCTTAATCGAGAAAACGTAAAATTTCCAACAAAGCTGGTCCGGTAATATTTTTCGTAAATATTTCGATTAGCGGTTAAACTGGCGGAAAATATAGCACGTCGCGCAAACCAAACGGTCGAACTGAACTGAGAGCTCGCTTCGCTTGTTCAACTAGTTTGAAGTATATCTGATAATTCAGTTTTACAGATTTGCGTTGTAGCTATTTGAGGACAAAATTTGATCAACGCCTTAAAATTCGAAGTTTAAACTTTTATATAAGCCTTTAAAATTGTCATGAAAAGGCCAACCTAACTTCTACAGTCATCGCAGTCTATCGGTTCATTCAGTGTTTTGTGTTTAATAACACACAGTAACACAAACACAAAAACAATCATGTAAGTAAAATTACTCAGGGAACATAAACACCGATTTATCCGTCAAAATTTGATGATGCAAAATTAATAACGTCGTTAAACTTTCTTTATACGTTTATCACTTATTGAAAGGATAACAAGGTACTCGGTGGTCGATGTGGCTGAATCAACGGTCAGTCTGCTGCGTTTCTGAACTGCGCACCTCAAGGTTTTTAGTTCTAGCCGCAGTTACTTCCGTTGCTTTTTCCCTTAAGTAGAAAGAATAATAAACACCAGCAAGGAAATTGTTTTCAAAAGTTTAGGAGATTTTTTTTGAAGCGTTCGGTTGAATTTCCCGTAACTGAATTGAACGAAATTAATCAAGGCAAAATGATTAAGCTTTTTTGTAATTTTAAGGCAAAAAGCACATTGAAGCTTTTTTTTAACGTCCGACTATTGTGCACACTTGGTCTAATGCAGACGATGGGATGATTTATAACGTATGAAAATGCCAAGCCCTGGCCGGGAATCGAACCCGGGTCCTCGGGGTGAAAGCCCAGTACGCTATCAACTAGGCCACCGAGGCGGCTTTTTTTGTGTTTAACGTCAAACTATTGTGCACACGTGGACTAATGCAGACGATGGGATGATTTATAGCGTATGAAAATGCCAAGCCCTGGCCGGGAATCGAACCCGGGTCCTCGGGGTGAAAGCCCAGTACGCTCTCAACTAGGCCACCGAGGCGGCTTTTTTTTGTGTGTTTAACGTCCGACTATTGTGCACACTTGGTCTAATGCAGAAAATGGGATGATTTATAACGTATGAAAATGCCAAGCCCTCGCCGGGAATCGAACCCGGGTCCTCGGGGTGAAAGCCCAGTACGCTATCAACTAGGCCACTGAGGCGGCTCATTGAAGCTATTATCGCCTCCCTAAATGTAAGTGTGAGTGTAAAGTGTTAAAGTCGTAAGTGTGTTAGACACGGGTACCGCGAGAGACGTCTACATCCTCTCAATAGGTGCAGCTAGTCTGCACCTCTCTGCGGGTAAAATAATTAAGCACCAGAATCAAAAAAAGCCAAATTTCCATTTGTTATACAAATTTTTTTTAAATACCTCATATAAGTTTCGTGTTATCGTACAACAAAAACAGACCATTTTTCAATTTCAGAAAAATCACAAGTGCCCTGCCCTAGAAAACGACGAACGCTATTTTAAGTATGACAAAAATCCCCATCATTTGTTTAAAAGTTTTTAAAAAACCTGTAATATTATTCAATGTAATAAATGAACAAAAATTTGCATACGGCTTTTCCACGCTTTCCTGACTTTATCGTCGCCGAGAGCTTTGTGTAAGTATAAACACCCTATAAATCAACCCCTTCATTTCTGTTGTAAATTGGTGTAATATTTCACGGTCTGATAGCTTCGCGTCACCCCATCACGTAAGTGTTGATTCGACGTATCAATCGGAGGGCGGTCGCGTGTTGAAGCACCTCAAGTTATATGATAAGAATCCTGCATTCAGATGGGTTCATTTTGAATCAGATGTTATAAATTTAATTTTTGTAATTTTTAAAAAATCAATGGTTTTTTAAAACAGTTTTTTTGAACTTACTAATTGTTAAAATTTCGTGCGAAAATAACTTTTTCAGCTATTTTCCTCTAGCGTACCAAACTTAAATTTCCTACGTTTGTTGTATGTTGAGGTAACTCTAACGCTCAATGGACAAATTACCACTCTTTGTACAGGTTTTTGACAAAGACAGACGTATCTATGCACCTCTTAAGCAAAAAAAAAAATCTACTAAATTTTATCCCAATTTTGATCCTACAATCAAACGATTAAGCTAATCGATGACGTCAGCAATCAGCTGATTTTAAGGTCGAATGTTTCCTCAAGTGTCGCCCTTCTTACTAACGGTTTTTGAAAAAGTTTCATTCCTGGGCTTCCTAATTGTTAAAATTGTGTGCGAAAATAACTTTTTCAGCTGTTTTCCTCTAGCGTACCAAACTTAAATTTCCTACCTTTGTTGTATGTTGAGGTAACTCTAACGCTCAATGGACAAATTACCACTCTTTGTAGAGGTTTTCAACAAAGACAGGTTTTCAAACGATTAAGCTAATCGATGACGTCAGCAATCAGCTGATTTAAAGGTCGAATGTTTCCTCAAGTGTCGTCATTCTTACTAACGGTTTTTTAAAATATTCCTGGGCTTCCTAATTGTTAAAATTGTGTGCGAAAATAACCTTTCCAACTTCTAGCCTACCAAATTTGAGTTTCTTACCTTTTATATTTGTTGAGATAATAAGAAATAATCTCAATTACACCCCTTCATTCACCAAATTACCACTCTTCGTAGAGGTTTTCAATAACGGCAGTCATATTTAAGGACCTTTTACGCAAAAAAAAAAAAACTACTAAATTTTATTCCAATTTTTATCATCCAATCAAACGTTTAGGGTTAAAAAAAACTAATTTGTGCACCATTTTTGGCTGAGACTTACCCAAATACCAAAATTCAGTTTCCTGTATTTTATATTCATCAAGATATTACCGTTTAACGTAATCTTTGGAACAAATATATATTCACTCCTCAAGCACCTAATTTCAGATGTGTAACTGTTACAGCTAACGTGGTATTCTCGTTAAAAACAGCAATTTTGAACATTTAAATAATTTTTTAAAATAAAACTGTATTTATTTACGCAACTTTCCAGCTCGATACCAAAATTTCATCCTATTACTTGTTATTGTGGATAACTTCCGTTGTTACTTTTTTCAAAATGACTCTAACTCGAAATATGACAACAAAAACATATGCATACAGTTAAGTCCTAGTTGTTATTCAAGCATATAAATAAAAGTATATATTACGTATACATATAATTTAAATACAACTTTTTAAAATTACTTTCTGCAGTATTTAAAGTTATAAAAGATTCTCTTTTCATTTAGACTTTCCTTATTGCAATTCGCAGCGTCCAAAGTGCCCGGTAATTTGATACGTGCACCTTGAATGTTGCCGTTTCATTTCAACAAATTGAAAGCAAAAACTTTGAATTCGTTTTCTTTTCAACGCAGAAATGAAATTTAATATCAGATGTTCGCTAAGATTACAGACGAAGTTAGCGCGGCAGCGTTCCGGGCGACACAAGGAGGGTATTTTTCAGCACAATGTTGCCTTTTCGGCGAATGAAAGCCGTACTCCTATTGACGGTGTTATATTTGATATTTTTAGCAAATTAAAATATAAGTAATTAAACATATACGGTCATATGTTTTATATTACGTATATGTCGACTGCGGTCAAAATGTTTAATATTATTTCTTTTTCTCTATTCTCTTTCCTTTTCTTTATCTCTACTTTTTGAACAGAGATACCAAAATGTATATTCAGTTATACATATATATATTAGGTAATTACACACACATAAGCTTACATATTTACATTACCTATTTTTCGAATGCAGTGAAAATGTTTAAGATTTTTTCTTTTTTTCACCTTTCTTTTTCGTAATTTTCTCCTTCTTCATCATTAACTTCATTCTTCTCTTTTTATCAGTTTTATCTTCTTATATTATTTTTCTATTTCTGCTTCAAATTCATCTTGCTCTAGTGCCTGTTCTACTATTTTTTCTTTTTCATTTTCTGTTTCTTGTACTACTTGTTTCCTTTCCTTTTCTTGCTATTCTTTTTTGATCATTTTGCCTCCCCCCGTTGCTTGTTTTACTACATATTCTTCTTCTACTACTAATTCTTCTTTACTTTTTGCTCGTTTTTCTTTTTGTACTTTTTTTTCTTATCTTCTTTACCAGTTTTTTTTAATTGCTACTTCTTTTCCTACTTCTACTTCTGCTACTAATTTTCATCATCTTCTTCTTCTTGCAAGGTCTATTCATTACAGAATTTTGGTTTCAATTTTTCATAAATTACTTTTTATTTAATATCGCGGCGCTATTTTAATTGAAGGAAAACAATCGGATTTCCTCTTAAAAACCGATAACTGATTTTTTGAAAATTGTTTTCAATTAACAGCGTTTTTAATGCTTTCTTGAGTATTTTTGGTTATTTTAAGGCGAAAAGCACATTGAGGCTATTATCGCCTCCCTAAATGTAAGTGTGAGAGTAAAGTGTTAAAGTCGTAAGTGTAAGTGTGTGTTAGACTCGGGTACCGCCAGGGGCGCCCCCTGCGGCATTCTTGAGTAATAAAAAAAAGTGTAAATAAATATTTAAGTAGTACAATCACATTCCCGAGGTATATACCACCTTCAACGTCGAATTTCCTTTAGTTTCTATTACAAATGTTACGTACCCGAGGTATATACCACCTTCAACTTCGAATTTCCTTTAGTTTCTATTACAAATGTTACGTACCCGAGGTATATACCACCTTCAACGTCGAATTTCCTTTAGTTTCTATTACAAATGTTACGTACCCGAGGTATATACCACCTTCAACTTCGAATTTCCTTTAGTTTCTATTACAAATGTTACGTACCCGAGGTATATACCACCTTCAACGTCGAATTTCCTTTAGTTTCTATTACAAATGTTACGTACCCGAGGTATATACCACCTTCAACGTCGAATTTCCTTTAGTTTCTATTACAAATGTTACGTACCGAGGTATATATACCTTCAACCAATTTCCTTCAACTTTACGAATTTCCTTTAGTTTCTATTACAAATGTTACGTACCCGAGGTATATACCACCTTCAACGTCGAATTTCCTTTAGTTTCTATTACAAATGTTACGTACCCGAGGTATATACCACCTTCAACGTCGAATTTCCTTTAGTTTCTATTACAAATGTTACGTACCCGAGGTATATACCACCTTCAACGTCGAATTTCCTTTCGAGTTTCTATTACAAATGTTACGTACCCGAGGTATATACCACCTTCAACGTCGAATTTCCTTTAGTTTCTATTACAAATGTTACACCTTCAACGTCGAATTTCCTTTAGTTTCTATTACAAATGTTACGTACCCGAGGTATATACCACCTTCAACGTCGAATTTCCTCTAGTTTCTATTACAAATGTTACGTAACCGAGAATGTCAGCAGCTAGCGTTATTAATTTGCCGTGACACAAATCACAGGAGTGATTTCTTGTCGCAAAGTTTCGGTAGAGTACAACAAAACATTTCCACTGCATTAGATGTAACGGTAGCACCGTGACAGTGATTTCTTTCAACTGTTAAAAGTTTCCAAGTATCTCGTTCTTAATTTCCTTCCTTCTTTTTATTGTTTTTATTATTAGTAATAAATTAAAAGAAAAACATTAGTTGGAATGCCGGTGAAGGCAAGGCAATGGAATCCAGGAAAAACAAACTTGAATTGGCCTTCCAATTGACGAAAGAAACATACAATAAGAAATCCCTTTCATGGGGGTCCAAAATTAAACATTATAAAACAGTGATCAAGCAGGAAGCACTGTACGCAGCAGAAACATTAACCATGAATCGCATAGGCCAGATAGAAAAGCTTGAAATAACGGAAAGGAAAATCTTAAGAAAAATTATAGGAACAAAATTTCAGGATAATAAGGTGGTATATATAAGAAATGAAGCTCTCTGTAAGAAAATTGAAAAACTGTCAGATACTATGAGAAAAAGGAGAATAAATTTTTACGGCCATCTTCTTAGAATGAACTCTAATAGATTAACGAAACAAGTGTTTGATTTTTTCCATAATCGTAAAACAAAACCGAACTGGTTTAAAGAAATTGAAAAAGACCTAATAGAATTAAAAATTACAGAAGATTCATTGCTTGACCAAACTGCTAAGATAATTACCAAAGACGAAAGAATAAGATTCCAAGATAAAGCCAAAATAAAACCTAAAGCTATCATTTCAGAAGAGGAGAGGAAAAGAAGATCGGAAAGAATGAAGAGCTACTGGGAACAAAGAAAAGTACAGCGCGCAAGAAATGATTAATTCAGCGTACCCCAAAGAGGGTGAAACGAAGGGAAGAAGAAAAGAAAAACAATTACGGCAAGTAATTTCGTACACATTTTTACTACTGAAAATAGCCTACGAAAATTTCATAGACTAAAAATAGCCTACGAAAAAAAAATTGTATTGTTATTACAAAGGCGTATTAAAAACAACTAAAGAAAACTAAACTCAGAAGTCAGAATGTAAATACAGTACAACGTGGTTAGTTTCTCCGTTACACAATCTTTGTTTCCGCTCTTGTGAAGATATATCATTTGGTATCACGGTGCGGCCGTGCTTTGCACCGAAGAACACACTGGTAGAGAAACGGTGATTCTGTTAAACTGTAGCAGTGACTTGTAAAATCACCGTGACAAATCATATTACATAAAATCACGCTCCACCTCTAGCTTCTACCAATACGAACAGACAGCCTGCATAAGATACTTAAATCAGAGCACTGACATAACCTTAAAATATTAACATGTATCACGTTTTAGGGCTGGTTGTGATGCTGGATTTTGCGCATCGCGTGATGCAAACACACATTTATATTGGTAGTTATAGTAAAAGTTCAGTTGTTTATTATTAATTTGTAACGATCTGCTGATTTCTTTGAACAGCTGATAGGCTAAAATACGTTTTTAGGTTATGATTTTAAAAACTAGCTATGGTTTAGTAAAAGTTCAGTTGTATATATTAGTTCGTAAAATCAACTGATTTCTTTAAACAGCTGACAGGCTAAAATAAGTTTTTAGGTTATGATGTTAAAAACTAGCTGTGTTATAGTAAAGGATGAGTTGTTCATATTAATTCGTAACTTCAGCTGACTCTTTTGAACAGCTGATAGGCCATAATAAGTTTCAGATTATGTTGTTAAAAAACAGCTATGTTATAGTAAAAGATCAGTTGTTTTATATTAATTCGTAACCATCTGCTGATTTCTTTGAACAGCTGATATAAAATACGTTTTTAGGTTATGATTTTAAAAACTAGCTATGTTGTAGTAAAAGATCAGTTGTTTTATATTAATTCGTAACGATCAGCTGATTTCGTTGAACAGCTGATAGATTATAATACGTTTCTAGGTTATGATGTTGAAAACTAGCTATCCTCTAGTAAAAGATCAGTTGTTTGTATTAATTCGTAACGTCAGCTGACTCTTTTGAACAGCTGATAGGCTATAATAAGTTTAAAATTATTTTGTTAAAAACTAGCTATGTAATAGTAAATGATCAAAGGAACGTTGTAGTAAATGATCAATTACATAAAACTGATCAATTGTTTTATTATAATTCGTAACGATCAGCTGATTTCTTTGAACAGCTAATAGGCTGTAATAAGTTAAAGGTTATGTTATTAAAAACTAGCTGTGTTAATTTGTCGTGTTTTCGAATAAATTTACGTAATTAAAATAAAAAGGAAGAGAAAACATCATATATGATTTTTATTTTTGATTCACTAACAGAATTGTTTTCTAATTGAGAAAAATTCACACAAAAATGAGACCACCTATATCCATTTTTATCGAAATTCCAATCGTTACCCACTTAGTACAGTATGATTTCAAACTCCAATGAAAGTTTATTGCTGTTTTTTTACAATAACAAAACTTTCTCTTAGTGTAAGCAGAATCGAGAACTCCACAAATATATCCAGCTCCGCGGTAGTTCGGGAAATATTTGAATGCAGTTTGTTGAACAAACAACCCTTTCTAGTTACTTATGCATTCAGCCCCAAGTTTAAGAGACCCGTTTCTTATGGTCAAACTTTGCCGTTGTTTCTCCGTTCGACATCTTCAACTCGCCGCGCCTCTGAACTTTGCTTTCGCCCTGAGTCTGACGGGATGCATTCTGTTTTGCTTATACTGTTCCACGACTTTGTGACATTGTTTCAAACTTGGAAGTAAGTAACCAACTTTGAATATTATATAATAATAAGACGCGAATAACGAAATATAAGACGTATAACGAAACGTTTCATTGGCTCGTTTGGTATTCCTTGTATTTGTTTTTTTTTTTTTTTTAACGTCCGACTATTGTGCACACTTGGGCTAATGCAGACGATGGGATGATTTATAGCGTATGAAAATGCCAAGAATCGAACCCGGGTCCTCGGGGTGAAAGCCCAGTACGCTCTCAACTAGGCCACCGAGGCGGCTTTTTTTGTGTGTTTAACGTCCGACTATTGTGCACACTTGGGCTAATGCAGACGATGGGATGATTTATAGCGTATGAAAATGCCAAGCCCTCGCCGGGAATCGAACCCGGGTCCTCGGGGTGAAAGCCTAGTACGCTCTCAACTAGGCCATTGAAGCGGCTTTGTATTTGTTTTATTTAACGTTGTTAATTCACAGTTCTTTTCCCGTCTTATAAACCGTTCTTCAGACGTTATTAATATATTTCACTTACCATTTCAAAAAGCGCTATTTGCAATACGATTCAGACGCGATGATAATGAAAATGGCGCTAATCGCGACCTCTACAAAGCTTGATTTAAAGTTCCTCTTAACTTACGAGGATAATCGAAGTAATCACGTGATCGCCGAAGCATACTTTGCACTACGCCTTTACGGGCGCTATTTGTAATTACACAGTGGAGAAAGGTTTATTGTTGTTACCTGTTACATTAATATGCGGAACGTGTTATTAGAAATCACTTAAAACATTTCAATCCAATCACTTAGAATTAATAAACAGCTCGCATGCGTGGTTCCCGTAACGCATCCAAACAGCCGCGTGGAGTGATTTTTTGGAATACCGTTATCAGAACTCGCTGCTTCTAAGGCGTATTGAATTTAACATTTCCGTTTCAAAGAATTGAAAGCAAACGCTTTCGACTTGTTTTGTTTTGTGCAAACATGAAATATACCGCAAGGTTCTTTGGAAGTAACTTTTCGGGCGCAACTTTGTATTTGTGGCAAATCAAAAAGTAGTGGTTTTATTAATGGTATATTATGTCCACGTTTTCATTAAATTCGTGTTATATTTGTTCGGCATCAAATTATTCCTTACTTTCTTTTTTACATTTATCTTCTTACCTTTTTACTTTCTTTTTTACTATTACATCATCTTCTTTCATTATTTTCCATTCATTTTTATTTGTCCTGTACGTCTTCGTATTTCTCTTATGATTTTTTATTAGTATCCTTTTCTTACCTTGTCCGCATCTTCCTAAAATTTCCTTCTGTTTCTTAATTTGTTCTTTTGCCTTCTTATTCTACTAATTCCTTATCATCTTATTCATTTCATCAATTTCTTTTGCTACTACTCTTTCTGGCTTTGTATGTATGTTTACAAACCAGCCGCATCGGTGACCTTTCACCCCGAGAACACGGGTTCGATTCCCGGCAAGAGCTTGGCATTTTCATACGCTTTAAATTATCCAATCGTCTGCATTAGCCCAAGTGTGCACAATAGTCGGTCGTTAAAAAAAAAAATGTTAATTCGAATTATACTGGTTTGGAAACATCTTATTCTTCACTTTTTTACCGTTATCTTCTTATTCTATTACTTTTTTATCTCTTTCATTACCACATCTTCTTCTTTTACTACTTTCAATTTTTTAATTTTTATTTTTCCAATACATCTTCGTCATGTTCTTCTGATTTTTTTGTTCTTCTTACTAACTTATTCTTTTCTTACCTTTCTGCGTCTTCGTCTTTTTCTTCTTAAAATTTGTCTTCTGCTTCTTTCTACTTATTCTACTTCTTCTTTATCATGTCTTTCTTCTTTGTTTCTTCAATTCCTTGTGATACTACTCGTTTTGTCTACTTCAGCTATTTCACTACGTTCTTCTTCGTCTTCTTCATGCCATTTTTCTGATTTCTGTACTAATACTGTTTTTTGTTTGTTTTTCTAATTCTTCATTTTCTTTTTCTTCCTCTTCTTATTTTCTTCTGCTATTGCACTACTACACTAATATTTTTCATTATTTTTTGCCATTTTATTCTACTTCTTCTTCAACATTTAATTTTTTTATTTTTTTTCAACTCCTTGTGCTACTACGTTTATATCTACTTTTTCTCCAGCTTCATATTTTCTTCTGTTTTTCTTTTACCAATTACTGCTACTTCCGTTTTATCTTATCCTTCGTTCTCGTGTTTGCTAGTTTATTGTGCTTGTCATTATTTTCGACCAAAAAAATCGGATTTTTTAAAAAATAAATTGTCTCGAATTCGCTTCCATCACGTTACGAAACATATGCGTGCAGCGATTACTGATAACAATTTTTTAATTGCTTGTGCTTAAACCTTTCAATTAATGATTCAATGAAACTGATTTCGTATTGCATAAGCACAGCTGATATTGTTCTCAATCACTGCCACAAAGTGACATTTGCGACTGATAACAACTTGATTACACGATATCGTCTTAATTTTATTTCAGAGAATCGATAATTGTCATTGTATCGATACTATCGTAAACGTATAGTTTTTTGATTGTTGTCGCACTTCGCAGAGCCTTTGCTACAACGTTTTAGTTAATGCATTAATGTAACTGAACAATGCTCTCGTATTATAAATAACGTCATCAACAATAATTAAATTACGTGGTAAAAAAAATGTGAGTTGCTATATTTATAAATTATATTAATTAATTCTTTTTACGCTTGACAAAACAGAATTTTGATAAACCGACACGATTTAAGTAGTCGTACTGAAAATAATCTGTAACGAGACACGCAGCTGTCTCGTTCGAGTGATAGAATCAATTTTCCAAAAAGTAACAACAATATTTTCATTGTTTTTTTTGTTGTTGTTATTTTAAGGCGAAAAGCACAATAAGTTTTTTTTTGGTGTTTAACGTTCGACTATTGTGCACACTTGGAGTAATGCAGACGATGGGATGATTTATAGCGTATGAAAATGCCAAGCCCTGGCCGGGAATCGAACCTGGGTCCTCGGGGTTAAAGCCCAGTACGCTATTAATTAAGCCACCGAGACGGCTGTTTTTGTGTATTTAACGTCCGGCTATTGTGCACACTTGGACTAATGCAGACGATGGGATGATTTATAGCGTATGAACATGCCAAGCCCTGGCCGGGAATCGAACCCAGGTCCTCGGGGTGAAAGCCCAGTACGCTATCAACTAAGCCACCGAGGCGGCTGTTTTTGTGTATTTAACGTCCGACTATTGTGCACACTTGG
>CM040186.1:8064754-8069754 GCA_022606455.1 Callitettix versicolor | reverse complement strand
GTTTCTCCGTGGCACTTTCCCATCCTTGCCTATGCATCCTCAGACAACAATGGTGTAGTAACCTCTTCATGCATATCTTAAACACGGTTTCTCCGTGGCACTTTCCTATCATTGCGCATGCATCCTCAGACAACAATGGTGTAGTAACCTCTTCATGCATACCTTAAACACGGTTTCTCCGTGGCACCTTCCTATTCTGCTCGTATGCATCCTCAGACAACAATGGTGTAGTAACCTCTTCATGCATACTTAAACACGGTTTAACCGTGGCACCTTCCTACCCTGTTCGTATGCATCCTCAGACAACAATGGTGTAGTAACCTCTTCATGCATATCTTAAACACGGTTTCTCCGTGGCACCTTCCTACCCTGTTCGTATGCATCCTCAGACAACAATGGTGTAGTAACCTCTTCCCGCATATCTTAAACAAGGTTTCTCCGTGGCACCTTCCTACCCTGTTCGTATGCATCCTCAGACAACAATGGTGTAGTAACCTCTTCATGCATATCTTAAACACGGTTTCTCCGTGGCACCTTCCTACCCTGTTCGTATGCATCCTCAGACAACAATGGTGTAGTAACCTCTTCATGCATATCTTAAACACGGTTTCTCCGTGGCACCTTCCTACCCTGTTCGTATGTTCAGACAACAATGGTGTAGTAACCTCTTCATGCATATATTAAACACGGTTTCTCCGTGGCACCTTCCTACCCTGTTCGTATGCATCCTCAGACAACAATGGTGTAGTAACCTCTTCCCGCATATCTTAAACACGGTTTCTCCGTGGTACCTTCCTACCCTGTTCGTATGTTCAGACAACAATGGTGTAGTAACCTCTTCATGCATATATTAAACACGGTTTCTCCGTGGCACCTTCCTATCCTGTTCGTATGCATCCTCAGACAACAATGGTGTAGTAACCTCTTCCCGCATATCTTAAACACGGTTTCTCCGTGGCACCTTCCTACCCTGTTCGTATGCATCCTCAGACAACAATGGTGTAGTAACCTCTTCATGCATATCTTAAACACGGTTTCTCCGTGGCACCTTCCTACCCTGTTCGTATGTTCAGACAACAATGGTGTAGTAACCTCTTCATGCATATATTAAACACGGTTTCTCCGTGGCACCTTCCTATCCTGTTCGTATGCATCCTCAGACAACAAAGGTGTAGTAACCTCTTCATGCATATCTTAAACACGGTTTCTCCGTGGCACCTTCCTACCCTGTTCGTATGTTCAGACAACAATGGTGTAGTAACCTCTTCATGCATATCTTAAACACGGTTTCTCCGTGGCACCTTCCTACCCTGTTCGTATGCATCCTCAGACAACAATGGTGTAGTAACCTCTTCATGCATATATTAAACACGGTTTCTCCGTGGCACCTTCCTAGCTTGTTCGTATGCATCCTCAGACAACAATGGTGTAGTAACCTCTTCATGCATATCTTAAACACGGTTTCTCTGTGGCACCTTCCTATCCTGTTCGTATGCATCCTCAGACAACATTGGTGTAGTAACCTCTTCATACATATTTTAAACACGGTTTCTCCGTGGCGCCTTCCTACCCTGTTCGTATGCATCCTCAGACAACAATGGTGTAGTAACCTCTTCATGCATATATTAAACACGGTTTCTCCGTGGCACCTTCCTAGCTTGTTCGTATGCATCCTCAGACAACAATGGTGTAGTAACCTCTTCATGCATATCTTAAACACGGTTTCTCTGTGGCACCTTCCTATCCTGTTCGTATGCATCCTCAGACAACAATGGTGTAGTAACCTCTTCATGCATATTTTAAACACGGTTTCTCCGTGGCGCCTTCCTACCCTGTTCGTATGCATCCTCAGACAACAATGGTGTAGTAACCTCTTCATGCATATATTAAACACGGTTTCTCCGTGGCACCTTCCTAGCTTGTTCGTATGCATCCTCAGACAACAATGGTGTAGTAACCTCTTCATGCATATATTAAACACTGTTTCTCCGTGGCACCTTCCTAGCTTGTTCGTATGCATCCTCAGACAACAATGGTGTAGTAACCTCTTCATGCATATCTTAAACACGGTTTCTCTGTGGCACCTTCCTATCCTGTTCGTATGCATCCTCAGACAACAATGGTGTAGTAACCTCTTCATGCATATATTAAACACGGTTTCTCCGTGGCACCTTCCTAGCTTGTTCGTATGCATCCTCAGACAACAATGGTGTAGTAACCTCTTCATGCATATCTTAAACACGGTTTCTCCGTGGCACCTTCCTACCCTGTTCGTATGTTCAGACAACAATGGTGTAGTAACCTCTTCATGCATATATTAAACACGGTTTCTCCGTGGCACCTTCCTATCCTGTTCGTATGCATCCTCAGACAACAAAGGTGTAGTAACCTCTTCATGCATATCTTAAACACGGTTTCTCCGTGGCACCTTCCTACCCTGTTCGTATGTTCAGACAACAATGGTGTAGTAACCTCTTCATGCATATCTTAAACACGGTTTCTCTGTGGCACCTTCCTATCCTGTTCGTATGCATCCTCAGACAACAATGGTGTAGTAACCTCTTCATACATATTTTAAACACGGTTTCTCCGTGGCGCCTTCCTACCCTGTTCGTATGCATCCTCAGACAACAATGGTGTAGTAACCTCTTCATGCATATCTTAAACACGGTTTCTCCGTGGCACCTTCCTATCCTGTTCGTATGTTCAGACAACATTAAGTCCTGTAGTAACCTGTCCCATGATTTTCCTGTTTTGTCTTTTGCTAGGGTCTTAACGTTGGAGGCTAAAATTCCTGCAGACTTTTAGTACGATTTCCGACAACCAGAGCTGTAAATTCTGTGTTTCTGACACCGAAAATCTTGTCTTCTACTTTCACAATAACTGGAATTCCTTATCCTGCTGCCTCGTCACTTACTGCGCTACCCTTAAACTTTGAACAACTATAGACATATCTCTGATCTGAAAAAAGCTGTCGCCTTAGTAATTTAAGATGTTCAACCTCTTCTCTCATTTCAACCACTGACGATTTTGTAGTTCCGCCTACCTGCAATTCACAGTTTGTGTGTTCAAGTCCTAATTTTCACTTTTGCTCCCAGGATTTTCTGGGCTTTTACATTTACGTCCAGCAATCCAAATCACACAAAACCTAGGAAAATAAAATGTTGACTAATAAAAAATGCCGCGTTTAGGGGCCGCGAATTTGTCCGCTGGGGTGCGTGGATCTTTTATACCTTGGTTCCTTTTTTTTCTGTTTAACGTCCGACTATTGTGCACACTTGGGCTAATGCAGACGATGGGATGATTTATAGCGTATGAAAATGTCAAGCCATGGCCGGGAATCGAACCCGGGTCCTCGAGGTGAAAGCCCAGTACGCTATCAACTAGGCCACCGAGGCGGCATACTTTGGTTCCTTTCAGGACCGCCATTAACACGTAGGCGGTGGGCCAGCTTTTATGAGCACTAACACTAAACCATGCCTAACTAAATTGGATATATATTAATTCAGTTTCAGACGTCGCACGATCGCTGGGATTTTAAGAAGATATCAATGCACAAAAATTAAGGCAATCACTTCATTATTACACGAGGAGATCACTACGTTGACCTGTTAACTAAAAGCCGACTGCCGCGAGCTCCACAGCGCCCCTTGAGACCAAAACCTAAACGCTCATGCTAATAAATTAAACTCTGACCAAAAACAAGATGGCGGTTACGCCGCAGTTGTCTCGGTACGTGTTTTGGCGCGGGGAGTTGAACGGCATTGTTGCGTAATAGCAGCGTCACTGAGCCCGAGTGGGGAAAGAGCGCAGTAAGGCTACATTAAATCTGGAAGTCGCATGGTATCCAAAGCCAGCTTAAGCTAAGCTCCCTCTTAGCCAGTAGCCTTCGGTGTACACTGTTCCACCTTGGTTTGGGATGAAGAGATCTAACACAAGAGCAGCAGATAGATGAGGAAAGGTTAGATGAAGCTAGTGTGAGCCAATGAAGGGTTATATGAAGCATTTCCTGGCTGATTTATCATTAGAACGATCGGCAGGACCATGGCATGATTGTTACTATTAATTTTCTTCTGTGACTGGATGAGTATATTTACTACAGATTTACTTATTTTAGCCGAAACAGTTGGACAACAAATAAGTAAACCTCCACGTGAACATGCAATTCTGTATCGAGCAGCTGAAATAATATTCCCTTCAATTTTTTTTTAATACTAAAAGCACATTCAGGCTATTATCGCCTCCCTAAATGTAAGTGTGAGTGTAAAGTGTTAAAGTCGTAAGTGTAGTGTTGTATGTTAGACTCGGGTACCGCAAGGGACGTCTAAATCCTCTCAATAGATGCAGCTAGTCTTTTTTTGAGACATCCGCATGTTCTTTCCATGTTCTTTCCATTTTTTTTTTTTTTTTAGTGTTTAACGTCCGACTATTGTGCGCACTTGGGCTAATGCAGACGACGGGATGATTTATAGCGTATGAAAATGCCAAGCCCTGGCCGGGAATCGAATCCGGGTTGTCGGGGTGAAAGCCCAGTACGCTATCCACTAGACCACCGAGGCGGCTATGTTCTCTTCTAACAAAATGTCCTCAAAACGACAATAGCTAAAGAACTCAAAATGTTCACACAGGTTTGAGTTATACAGTAGATTCTCAATAAGACAGGATTTCAAAATCGACCAAAATTATGTTGGTTACATCTATTTTCTTTGTTTTAAAAAATCAATACATCCAAATTATACGTAAATACTGTAATCTATATATTACATCTTGAGAAGTCATATATATGTATGTATGTATGTATATATATATGTAGGCATATATATATATGTAATATATATATAGATATACATTGCCTTTATTTGACTCACATATATATATGTGGCCTAGTTGTGCCTGTGTAGATAGCGTACTAGGCTTTCACCCCTTTGAGGACCCGGTTCGTTCGATTCCCGACCAGGGCTTGGCATTTTCATACGCTATAAATCATCCCATCGTCTGCA
>CM040186.1:8049754-8059754 GCA_022606455.1 Callitettix versicolor | reverse complement strand
GACGAGGTTAACTGAATTTGTAACTAGCGCCCTTTCACCCTGTGATAGCGTGACGTCATGCAATTCTCTGATTGGCTGAAGAATACAGCGCAGTTGTACAGGTATTTTGCAACTGTACAGGTATTTAGAATATTCTGTTTGTCCCGGAAAATGTGGTCTTAACAAATGTAAATGAAGAAATATGAAATATGCAAAAACACAGGTCAGTGCCGAGACTTAAACGGATCAAGTTGGGAAACTCGAACCCACGAACAATAGACACTAATAGCGAGTGCGCAAGACGACATTGAACTTAACAAAAACGTCATCGTCGAATAAAGAAGCGGGACTTCCAGAGCGCAGCGAACTCAGGAAGTCGGGGGTGGGGAGGATTATTCAGTATCTGAATTAAGAGCCTTGTCCTCCCCAGGGTTTGGGGAGGCTTTGGTTTGTTTACTTTCGATTTAATTTGAATTTTAAATTGCTTCTTTACCGTCTCGGTTTGTACGAGATTAGGTCTACATAGAAAGGTTTATCTCAGAAAATTAAGGACTTTGTAAAAAAGAACAGCAATACAAATTTGTATTTAATTGTATATATTAGCATTGTAATTTGTTGAGTTGGTAAGCCTGTTTTAGAGCTTAAATTTCTATTTTTTTAAAGTGAAAAGCACATTTTTTTTGTTTGTTTAACGTCCGACTATTGTGCACACTTGTGCTAATGCAGACGATGGGATGATTTATAGCGTATGAAAAATGCCAAGCCCTGGCCGGGAATCGAACCAGGGTACTTGGGGTGAAAGCCCAGTACGCTATCAACTAGGCCACCGAGGCGGCTATTTAATTTCTATTTTTTTTTAAGTGAAAAGCACATTGAGGCTATTATCGCCGCCCTAAATGTAAGAGTGAGTGCAAAGTGTTAAAGTCGCAAGTGTAATTTTGTAAGTGCAAGCGTGTGTTAGTCTCGGGTACCGCGAGGGACGTCTAAATCCTCTCAATAGGTGCAGCTAGCTAGTCTGCATCACCCTGCGGGTTATTTTACATTTCTATTTAATCTTGTAAAAGTTAACCTGTAGACAGTTTATTAATGATTTATATATAAATATAAATTATCTTTACGTAAACACAATTACTATTTCATAATACATATCTGTGTTACATTTGATTGGGTGACCCGAATACCAATACCAACAAGATCAAAGGACCTATTGTACAACTAATCCTCTTAGTGACTAGTTCAGTAACTGGTTCCGTCAAAGAGTTTGTACAGTCCATTGATTAACTTGTTCCGAGGAGGTCCTGCAAACAAAAGCCTCCTGCACAAGAGCCTCACAATCACAGACTAAGTGTCACGCGTCCTGCTTAGCCTTCGCTCCATGATAAATTCCTATCCTGTCCAGATATACACCCACTACCCACTAAAAACAAGTATTCGGTTACAATTCTAGATTTAAACGTCAAACTCTCACTTGCAACTGTTAAACTCAAGCGTGGATCCGGGTTCGATTCCAGGCCAGGGCTTGGCATTTTTCATACAATATAAATCATCCCATCGTCTGCATTAGCCCAAGTGTGCACAATAGTCGGACGTTAAAAAAAAAAAAAAAAAAAAAAAAAAAAAAAATGTCCATTCTCTTCCACTTATACGAAGGTTAAACTTGGAACGAGAATGCGCTTTTTTGTATTTTAAGGCGAAAAGCACATAGAGGCTATTATCGCCTCCCTAAATGTAAGTGTGAGTGTAAAGTGTAGTGTTGTAAGTGTAATTGTGTGTTAGACTCGGGTACCGCGAGGGACGTCTAAACCCTCTCAATAGGTGCAGCTGGTCTGCCCCCTCTGCGGGTTAGGAATGAGCTATGCTGCGTAATAGAGCGCATATTGGGGGGGGGATCAGTCGTGTTCGATCTTTTGCTACTTTGTATCCTCCCAGGACAGTTATAAACACATGTTTCGGAAGCCAGCTTACATGAGCCTTAATACTTAACCATAAAGCTAGTTAGTAGAGACCGCGTGATTGCTAAATACAAAACATAAGGGAAACGCTAGATTATAAACCAAGGGTTCACTACACTGATGATTGTAACCAAACCTGACTGCCGCTGGCCTCACAGCGTAATTTGGCCCTCTTTTCAGCCCAAGACCAAAGTCAACGCCTCTTGAAGTAAAAACTTAAGGTTGTGCGATCACGTCCGCTGACAAACTTTGTCCGCTAGATCGCAGGCCACTCGCTCTAGGGGCTATTTTTGTCAGTCGAACATTTCCCCTCCAGCCGCTTTGTGTTTCGTGGTTCCCCCTCCACGCTCCACACTTTTCTTGGTTCCTTCGGTAACTGTGGGCTTTATCAGACCTTATGCTTACATGAGCATTTTTTTCAAGTGGGGGAATTGATAAGCCGGTGGAGGAGAGGGAGCAAGAGAGAACGCGAGTGTTAGAAAGAGAACGAAGATTGCGGGTTGCATCTTTTCATTTGCAGGAGTAGGCCAATTTTTTTAAAACACCCCCACGGCTAAACGGTTCCATCTAGAACAGATATTTTTTTGGAAAATAACCTTCAAACCTATCTTCACCTCGCTATGCAGTTTAAATTTTGATTCAATAAAAAATATATTTTTTATATTAAAAAAAACCAGTTTTTTTAAAAATGTCCGATATGGCAAAATGAGGGTAATTAAGGCATTGGTCATGTTTAGTAGCATATAACTCCAAAATTTGGTTTAAATTGCTTCTTCCGTTTACACGTGGGTGTGGATTGACTAAAACACAAAAAAGACCATTTAAAACCCCCCCAAAAAGCTAAGAAATTTTTTTTTAATTTATATGTGAAAATAACGTGTCTCCAAACATGTGTGAGTTATTTTAAGCCAAAATATCCATAATTGTTTTTTCGATCGCACAACCTTAAAGGCCCATGCTAAGGAAATGTCACAGCACAAAACAAGATGGCGGTATTCTCCGAGATCCATCTGCACTGCGCCGGCGCCGAGAGTTCAGCGGACAGTGACTTGCGTAATCTCAGTGAGGGACTCGCGCATGCGCACTGCACAGCAAGTAAGTTTTGATTGTATGTAGTTACTGGCAAATAGACAATCTGTGTAGAGGAACATTACATTTCCTGGTTAGAATCCTGTTTTACAGTACTCCAGTCTTGCAGGACGGTTCCCCGTCCTCCATGTCGTTTCACTTCAGTCAGATTTATATTGCACTTCAGACTTGTAGCGAAAACCACCTCGAAGATGCCAGATATGATTTTGGCGAAACGTCGGAACAATATTTCGTGTAGAAACAATTTTATCGAACGGATGTGTACAGGTTTTTAATGTAATCCATTATATATATTAATACTCCTCAAAAAATGAACAACAGGCCTTTTCTGGAGGTCCCAGGGTCTGGAAATTACCATAATGGCTGTGCAAAAGTTCATTTTCCAACGATAATGTCTAAACAATGAAATATAACACTACAGCACTTAGTTTTAATCAAAATCTAACCATCGTACGACAAAAAACAATTTTTTTTTAACGACAGAACAATTTCTACGTTTTGAATGCAAAATACGTCTACTTATATCAGCTTTGGTTCGTTGAACGGTATTAAAAAAAAACTTTTGTACAAAAAAAAGACACCTTTATTTCACAGTTGAATAATTCATAGTTATAAAGTTATAATATTGGAAGCCGGAGACATAAATTTACCCCGCGGAACTTTCAAAGTTAGTGCCAGCTGTTAATAACCTTTCGACTAAATTGTAATATTAACGCGCCCTAAGGGATGCTACCCTAAGGGTAGTTTGCTTTTTGGCACCGTCGAGCTGGGTATCGACAAAATACCCGTGGAATACTTAGCCTATATGTTGGCGGTGCGCTCACACCTGAAGAAGCTATCAAAGTAAATCGGAAACACCAAGCCGGCGGCGGTCGGGTTTTCATTTTCTGTATTTATTTCAGACATTTAACTTTTTTTTCAAAATTTTTTTCAATAACGTGACCAAAAATTCAGCAAAAACTGACTGTTTAAATTTTTGTTGAAGCCGTAATCATGGTAAGGCCCAGACCCGGGACCTTGGGATGAACATCGCACCCCCTCTACATCACTTATTGAAGCGTTGTTTTAATATATATATATATATATATATATATATATATATATATATATATATATATATGTGTGTGTGTGCATGTGCGTACGTGTGTACGTGTATAGGCTACGCGCGCTCGCGCGCGCGCCTGTGTGTGTGTGTGTGTGTGTGTTTGCAATGCCAAAAAAGGTGGAAAAAATCTTTTATAGACTACCTGTGGTAGGATACGCACTACCCCAGAGTGTGGGACTCAAATTAAGTTCAAACTCAAGTTAAGATATATTGTTACCCACTAAAAAAACCACCAAAAGCATTCCTCTTCTGTAAACCTCCCAACGGAACCACCGCCAGGCATTACTTCGTGGGAAGGTGGACTGGCTGACCGCCTACTCTTCCACAGCGTTGGCTCTCCTTTCTCCATCCTCAGCTCTCAACTTCTTCATGACCTCTGCAGCGATTCCCGCAATGGCTCTCCAGTTGGCCATCATTGTCGCAACCAGACTTTCCGGTGCAATGCTGCCTCGCAGATATGTTTGCAGCCTCATCCTTTCCTTGTCGAATCTCCGACACCGGAAAAACACATGCTCCGCATCTACCTGCACTGCTGGAAGACAGAGGGGACAAGCAAAGTCTGTTTCCAGCCTGAAACGGAACAAGTAAGCTCGGAAGCACGCCCAGTGAGAATCTGTGTGAGATAGAAATCCACCTATCCATGATTTCTGTTGCACCAATCCTGGATGTTACCTATGAGTTGGTATGTCCATCGTCCATTTGTTGATTCGTCCCACTGTCGCTGCCATGTCTCCAGGGTCCGATTTCGCTCCTCTGTAATTGCCATTGTATGACTATACCGCGGCTCAGCATTTCGCTTACGCCAATACAGTCTCGCTCTTTCATCGGCCATCAGCTGTGTTTGTGTGTGTGTGCGCGCGCGTGCGGTTGTTGGCGTACTTAGGTTCAAACGTAGCACAAAAATCGATTTGAGTAAGTAAAATTTGAACAAGTTCGTTGACTAGTAAGAATGGTGCAACAGTTTCAAAATGGCGGTCATTACGAATTTTTAAAAATTAATATCTTTTTTGTCTTTCGTAATCGGCGTTAAAAACACATATCGTATTATGAAAATTTGTTGACATTAAGACATTTGATTACCTCAATTAACCCCTAAGGGTTTATTTTTGTGCGCCAATATGGGCAGATTTCAATGCTGAGTATGATGGCGAAACCGTTATTTCAAAAAAGGTTAAGTTTATGAGAAATACTTTTGGAAATTCGCTTCTATTACGACGCGAATTTGTAAGTGTCCTTGGTTTTAACAGTCGTTAAAAAGCTAAGAAGCTGCACTAACAACGCCAATCGTTATTTCCGTATTAATGCAAGTCGCGTTCAAAGTTTAACAATATTTCTTTCGGTGCTCCAGGTGTGACAACTTTTCGGCGTTGAAACATTGATCGAAAATCAAAACGAATTAGCTGGCAATTTGTAAACTTTGTAATATTGGCAGAACTGTCAAACCGTACGATAAAACTGATCAATCAGTGACGCGGACGAATGTATAGGTGACAAATATTTTAGTGTTACGTGTTTGAAAATTCCGGTTAGTATTGATCCGCGGCACGCAACTGTCTCGCTCATGTATTGGAAATGAATTTCCTCGAATATTTTTTTATACGCACCCTTTTTTTAAAAAATCACCGACCTGCATTAATATCTGTACGTATTAGCATTTTAAACTTTTAAAGTACATTGAAAATACGAAAATAAACCCTGACCGCTGGCAAATCAATTTTTTCAAATTCAATATATTTATTTATGTAGAATATAATTTAGATTACTATAGTGAATTCAAATTTTCAAAATAGTACGAAAAACGTTACTAATTTTTAGGTACTAGAATGACTACCATTTTGAAACTGTTGCAAAGATTTTTATGGATACCAAAGTGTCAAAACATTTTTGAAAATAAAACCATTCGCGTCTTACGATTTTGAGAGGTTAATACTGTGTTCGTAACATTTTCTCACTAAAAATAGTACAAAGAAAGATTGATTTTTTGTGTAGAAAATAGATTTTGAAAATTTTATTGAGATGTACGTTACCTTGTTCCCAGAAATAAAAAAAAGTTTGATGTCTCTCCGTCGTCTGTGTGCCCATTTTTATTTGAAAACCCGTTTTTGCGAAAACCCTTTTCGGTATACATTTTTGAAAAATTCGCTTCCATCACGTCCGCAAAACGTCAGGATGAGGAGATTACATAACTAATTTCTATTATTGAGCCAAAAATAAAAATCATGTATCATGTCTTCTTTTCCTTTTTTATTTTAATTACGATAATTTGTTCAAAAACACGACATAACCTAAAACTTATTATGCCTGTCAGCTGTTCAATGAAATCAGCTGATCGTTACGAATCAATATAAAACAACTGATCTTTTACTGTAACAACTGATTTAATAACATTTTAGTATAGCTGTCAGCTGTTCAGCTATCAGTTTTAACAACTCTTCTTTTACTATAACATGATTTTTAACTTAGTATAGCCTATCAGCTGTTCAGTAAAATCATGTAATCGTTACAAATTAACATCATCATTTACTACAATTAATAGGAATTATACAAATTAATTAGATCATTCACTATGACTCAGCTAGTTTTTAACAACATAACTTAAAACGTGTTCAATGAAATCAGCTGATCGTTACAAAACTCTAATTCATGCAGTTTTTAACGCTGATCGCGTTGGTGAAATCAGATTTTCAAAAATATCTAAGACAAAAAACTTATATAATGTTTAAGAATTTTTAATGACCGCCATTTTGAAACTGTCCAACGAAATTTGGTTAACTAGCTCGTCCGAGGTACAGCATTACCAAAACAGATTTTAGTCGAAATTTAAAAAAAATTGGGCTAAAATTTCGATCATTAACGTGCTAAAACACGCACGCACACGTGCGCACACACGCACACACACACACACACATTTTATATATTATAAATATATACATAAAGTATACTACTCCTTAAAAAGTGATCTAGTGATAAAGATCAGCGCTAATTTCAAGGTTTCGTGTCTGAGTCTTACCATGATGGCTCCTTCAGTGAAAATTGAATAATACTTTTTAAAATACTGTAAATGATAACGTGTGTTCACTTTCTGTTTAAGCTACAAAACCTTGAAACTAAGACCACTTTGTTATGTGGGGTGGCGTTGGGAGGGGATGAAAAGGGGTAGACACCCTTCCGCAGAGGGCTAATCTGTTACTGACAAAAGAAACAAAAAAATCTGGCCGCCTGCCCAGGGTGAGTTCATTATTTCTGTCTTACTTTTGAATGCCAAGGAAATTATACTTTTTGCTCTAGAAGGCTTTAGAGAGAAATGCACGATTTTAATTTAGTTTTTTTTTTAACTAAATCATCGTCATATTAACGTCATGCAACTGTCTCGCTGTATAAACCTATTGGTCGATTGAATAACATAAGCTGTCATACTTCGCAGTTTACAGGACGAGCACATTTACTCTATAGGCGTTTTGTTTCAAAACGGCAAACATAATGTATTAACAAGAATGGATCAGCTGATTTCCGTGTCGTCTGCGCTGCCGCGACGCGGACTGTAACGCTGTTAGTGCTTTTTGAAACGTGTTTAATGTTTGAACACAAAAAAATGACTTTTTAATCCTATTCTATCTTTTGCACGCACTACAAAAGACTGAGCGGCGTAAAAAAACTTAAAGTTTTCGGTAAATTTTTCACAACCCTTTTCTTCTTCTTTTCGTTTCACCCTCTTTGGGGTACGCTGAATTAATCATTTCTTGCGCGCTGTACTTTTCTTTGTTCCCAGTAGCTCTTCATTCTTTCTGATCTTCTTTTCCTCTCCTCTTCTGAAATGATAGGTTTAGGTTTTATTTTGGTTTTATCTTGGAATCTTATTCTTTCGTCCTTGGTACTTATCTTAGCAGTTTGGTCAAGCAGTGAATTTTCTGTAATTTTTAATTCTATTAGGTCTTTTTCAATTTCTTTAAACCAGTTCGGTTTTGTTTTACGATTATGGAAAAAATCAAACACTTGTTTCGTTAATCTATTAGAGTTCATTCTAAGAAGATGGCCGTAAAAATTTATTCTCCTTTTTCTCATAGTATCTGACAGTTTTTCAATTTTCTTATAGATAGCTTCATTTCTTATATATACTACCTTATTATCCTGAAATTTTGTTCCTATAATTTTTCTTAAGATTTTCCTTTCCGTTATTTCAAGCTTTTCTATCTGGCCTATGCGATTCATGGTTAATGTTTCTGCTGCGTACAGTGCTTCCGGCTTGATCACTGTTTTATAATGTTTAATTTTGGACCCCATGAAAGGGATTTCTTATTGTATGTTTCTTTCGTCAATTGGAAGTCCAATTCATGTTTGTTTTTCCTGGATTCCATTGCCTTGCCTTCATCTGCATTCCAACTAATCCATTCACTAAGATATTTGAACTCTTTTACAATTTCTATTTTCTGTTCTTGGATTTTAAGTTATTTATTTGGGTATTTGTTGTTTGTCATGATTTTGGTCTTTTCAAACGATATGTTTAGACCTATTTTAGCTGCTTGTTTCTTCAATTCAAGAATCTGCTCCCTTGCTTCCTCCATTGTTTCAGCAAACAAGGCCATATCATCTGCAAATGCAATACAGCTAATTCTGAGATTCTTCTTTTTGTAACCCAATCCTATTCCACTTTTTATATTTTTCTTCCATTCCCCACAACCCTTTTATTTTTTAAAAGTTTTATTTATTTTTTTTTAATTTGATACAAACTAAGTTTATAATTTTCTTCGAGGTGTTTTCAGCCTAAGAAGAGGGACTTCAAAAACTTTGGAATAGGTCTGGAAATTGCTATATAATTTCTTTAAATAATTAGAATTATGTCGTATTTTCCGTCTAGTGGTCTTTTTTACTCACCTCGTAAAGGCTACCGTGGTTTCGAAACGTAAATGTTTCATCTTCAGGCTGTAATACAAAATGTCAAATACCTCTGTCGAGGTCGTCACAAAATTAAACGAAACATTGAAAACACACGTCACAAACACTAATTACACGATTAAAATACACACGATAAAATTAGTTTTGGTCCGATAAAATTGGTCGGTTTGCACGTATTGTTTGGCCAAACCAAATTTTATCGTGTGTATTTTAAACGTAAAACTGTGTTTTGTTTGACTTTGTGACGACCTCGACAGAGGGATTTTATATTTTGTATCATGGCCTGAAGATTAAACAGTAAGGTTTCAAAACCGCGATAGCCTTTACGAGTTGAGTAAAAAAGACCACTTGACGGAAAAATACATCAGAATCCACATATATAATACACATATTTAAATATGTGGTCCGGTGGCTGTGTTGCAATAATGATTTCTTTGTATGTGAAAGCCTTATTAAGAAAGGCGTGTTCAAATGTAACGAGAATTTTAATTTTTTGAACAAAATATTTATTTATTCTTCTACACATTGATGTTGTCGCCTTCAAAATAGTCCCCATTGAGATTATGCACTTGTGCCAGCGCTTTTTCCGATCCTCGAAAAACTTCTCAAACTCGATCTTTGAGATAGCCTTTAGTTCTTTTAGTGTCATCTACGGCTATAAAGCGACGCCCCTTTAAGGTTCTCTTTATTTTTGGAAATAGGAAAAAGTCACATGGAGCCGTTTCTGCATTAGCGCAAGTGTGCACAATAGTCGGACGTTAAACAAAAAAAAACATTTATTTCACTTTTTTTACGTTTTCATCGGTTGTCGATGTGCTGGGGCGTCCAGGGCGTTCGTCATCTTCAACGTCTTCACGGCCTTCTTGGAAACGCTTATACCACTCGTAAACTCTTCCTTTACTCATAGCAGACTCACCATAGGCCTTTGTTAACATTTCACACACATTGTTACACTTTATTCAATTTTTAAGCAAAATTTGAT
>CM040186.1:8004754-8047254 GCA_022606455.1 Callitettix versicolor | reverse complement strand
AGACAAAGAGCGAAAACGTTCTAATTTACTTTTCAGCTTCCATCATAGTAAGACCCACACCAGGGATCTTCGAAACGATTTTTCAAGATTTTTTTCAACTGTTCGGATTTTTGAATCATTTTTTTGAAGTGGTTGTATAAAAGTTTTTGTATATTTTTAATCACCTTATTCGTTATCGTCGTTAAACACTTTATAAGTTAGCATTTCAAATTGTCAAAATGCTTTTAAATTAAAATATTTGATTTGACGGCGGTCAGGGTTCATTTTCGTTTTTTTAAAATAGTAATCGTGTAAGAGTTTAATATATCAAGACTGTAATGCTGTTTATGATGAGTACAAAACTTTATAACATACTAAACTGAAAGAAAAATATAAATTACCAATATAAGAAGTAGAACGCATTAGTAGAAATCACATAGAGCAGAAAAAAAGAAGAAACATAGATAAGGAATAATAATGCATATTAAACAAAATCATAGCTTGAAAAGGTGGCAATAACAAAAATTACTTCTGGAAATTCGCTTCCATCAGGTCAGCGATACGTCGATTATTTTACATTCCAATTGTGAACAACATAAAATTAATAGTTTCCCCAAAATATTTCTACCCTTACACGTCTGTTGGTAATACTGTTGAAAAATAAAATTAAGAAGAGAACACAACACTCACTTAAACGTGATCACCAATCTGTTACCAACTTTAGAAACGAAAATCTGGCAGCCTGCCGACACGATATTGCGGGTTCATTATTTCAACTTTACTCGGGTGTGAGGGAAATCGCGAAAAGAAAATATCCCTCTCCAGTAAATAGGACATTATTACCTTTTTAATATATTTATACTTCCTCTTGTTATGATGTAAGCTTCTACAGGGCGAACCAAAAGGAAGAAAGAAATTTTTTTCAAAGCTTCTAATTGAGTTGGGCGCTTAAAAAGGTAGGAAAATTCTTGAACAGAACTAGATACAGGGTGCACCGAAACAAGTAAATTATACAAAGTGTGTAAAAATTAGAAGCATATTAATTTTATAAGATTTTTTTCAAAATCAATATTTTTGATATTATTTTGTATTCCTCATTAAAACACGTATTTTTGTGGGAAAAGTTAACAAATTCATTTAACATTTTTGGACGGTGGAACTTAATCATAGATTTATAATTTGATTACCAGGCCTGCAAACGACACAGAACATCACATATATTCTCTCTGTAAAACCGTTTACCTTGTTCATTTCACAAGCAAAATCAGAATATATTACCATTTTTAACCATTCAAATTACACTGAAAGTACAAAAATGAACCCTGACCGCCGTAAAAATTGTTTCCTTAATTTCGACATATTTAGAACATTCGAAACGCTAATTTTTGCAGTTTTCAAAGCCGATTACGACGGTGAAATCTTTTTTTTTAAGTGGGACAAACACTTATGAAGTTTAAATGGCCGCCATTTTGAAACTGTAAAAGAAACTTTTTCGAGTAACGAACTTTTCCAAGCTATTTCCAAAACCGATTCAATATGAACGTTTTCTTTTTAACGTTCCTACATTAAAAGTTTACCTTGAAGTGCGCAGTTTAGAGGGGTGTGTTCAAATCCAACGACCCATCAAAGATTTACAAAACCGTATCGGCGATAATTTCGGGTTCGAGGCGTACCATGATGGCCGCCGCAATAGATCACTTTCCAATAGAAACTCGCTAACACCCTTAGGTACATAAAATACACAAACTCCACATTTAGCTTACGGAACACCCTGTATAAAACCGAGGCGGTGCACCGGACGATGATTCAGTAATTTGGGTTTTCAAAACGCAATTTGTTTTCCCAGAGCGGATTTCATCGTTGTAGGCCTACTTGACTGACTAAATGCAGTTTTATTGAGACCGCTTTAGTGGCGAAATATTGTCGGTTAAATGAAGGAACGGAACTGTGAACCAGTGGAGTAGAAGCGGAATGGAATACAGTGGAACAGGGATACCTGACATTCAGGTGCGTTGTAATAATTTTGTTGCGTGGACACTTCGATTTTATTATTTTACGCGAATAATTCGAATATTTTACAACTTGCGTTTTTCTATGTCTAAAACAATAATAGGTAAACGCTATGAATTAATGAATGAATTTCATAAGTTATTATCGCACTGAGTCCTTTGTAGATCTATTGTGCTTCATCTCTACATTCCCTAGATGCTCAGTTACAGCGCCTTCTCCAGTCCTAGTCTCTTCATAAAGTCTACGATTTGGACAGAATGCAAAGTGGGTGACTTCCCAATTTATTATCGAGATGCTTGCAGATACTTGCTCTGATAATTCCTCCTTAACATAAAGAATATTACTAGAGGAAGGGATAATTCAACCCCAGGAACTTCGATTGATTGACCTATTGTGAAACTTAACCTCTTACAATATCTATTTCAGCAGATTGGTGCCCCTAATAAGTTCCAACAACCCACTGACCAGCTCACTCTGCTGAAGATCCCTAGGGTCTTGGAAACCTAAAACCCCTAGCCTCCTACTAGCAAGATCCTCACAATCATAAATTATGTGACCTGCAGTTTCCCCCTTCTTCTGCACAATCTACACACGGTTTCTCCGTGGTACATCCTGTTCATGTGCACCCTCAGACCACAGTGCTCTGTTGTGAGCCACATGATCCTCCTGAGTTGTGCTCTGCCCAGGACATCTGCTGCCCCTTTGATTCCTCCAGATGGAACTTTGCTTAAGAGTCGTTTACTATGGGAATACCCATGAAGGTTGTCCCATCTTACCTGGTGTTGACTTTTAATCCACCTGTTAATCGCAGACCTGGCCAACAATAGAGAAATCCCTAAAGCCGGCTCAGGTCCTATAAATTCAGATGCAGATCGAAGTCAATTAAAATAAAAAATAAAAATTCTAGAACAGTCAAATCAGTTTTTCAAAAGTGTATATAATAAACATTAATGCCTTTTATAGGACTTGATGATGACTGATGTATCAAAAATTCTGATTAACTATCACGTCTGAGATGATAAAATATTTTTTAAATTCAAATATAGTACTGCGCATGCGTAAATATTCGTTTATTGCACCGGCGAAACAGCTGCGTGCGTTATTGAACAATATGCATGGTCGGTGTTGAATATATCAGTTGAAAGTAATTACGCCTCGAGGCTGCGACGCCGTTTTAGCCTGGGATAAAAACCAGACACACAAAGGCGCACACAATTAATATTAGAGCAAATGTAGTGACGTCATATCGGGGTTTCCACTTTAATAAAGCTCAGCATCGCGTAAGAACCGTAAGGGGCGGGGACGGCGGCCGCCCTTAATGAAGGGTAGCTTTTTTGTGACGGCTTGATTGAGCCGAGAGTTGATAAAAAAATTTACATTTAAAATTAGTTTTTTTCAGTCTGCATATAACAGAAACCACCCACACATGTTTGTGTGACTGTAGTGCGTGTAGCGTGTAAACGGTAAGATAAAAAATGTGGCAATGTCGTTAAGTATAGACTAGGTGTTACCTGTTACTTGCTTACTGCAACAAGTAAATGGGAAGCTTTGTGTTCGTGGGAAAACCAATCTCGAGATTTTGATGTATTTTTAAGTTTTCAAGTCTCCTAAATCAAAAAAGTGTCTTACTCGGATGTTTGTCACCGCTCTCTCTACCCCTCTCCATTTCTCTATCTACCTTTCTTACCCCCATTCGCCTCCCCCGATACACATCTCTCTCTCACTTTCTCTCTCTCTCTCTCTCCAACTCTTTCTAATTCTCTGTCTATCTTACTTTCCCTCTTCCCACTCTTCCGCTACCAACCTCTCTCTCTCTCTTTTAATCTGTCTGTTTCTCTCTCTCTCTACCCTCTCCTATCTTTCTAACCTACTTCCATGTCCTGTCTCCTCTTTCTCTTTCTTTCCCCTCTCTTCACTCTCCTCTCTCTATCTCTCTCTCTCTTTCCTCATACTTGTTTTTATCTGCCCATCTCACTCTCGCCTCTCTCTCTCTCTCTCTCTCCTCTCTCTCGAAACCCCGTCTCTCTCTTTTTTCCCTCTCTTCACCCTCCTGTCTCTCTCTTTCCCCTCTCTTCACTCCCCTGTTTCTCTCTCTCTCTTTCCTCCTACTTCTTAATATCCACCTCTCTCTCTCTCTCTCTCTCTCTCTCTCTCTCTTTCCCCTCTCTCCAAATCCCCATCTCTCTCTCCTTTCTCTTTTCTCACTCCCCACCTCGCTACCTCGTCCCTTTCCCCACTTCCATCTCTCTCTTTCATCTCTTCTCACTCTCCTCTCTCTCTCTCTCTCTCTCTCTCTCTATCTATCTCACTACTCCACTCTCCAGTCCTCTCTCCTCCTCTCTCTTTCCACACTCATCACTTCCACCTCTCTCTTCCCCCTTTCTCTCAATACCCGTATCTTTCCCTCTCTCCAAACCTTGTACCTTTCCTCCCTCTTTTCCCCTCTCCTCATTATCCATATCTCTGTAATACTTCCCTCTCTCCACTCCCATTTCTCTCTTCCCCCCTCTTCTCACTCCCCGTTTCTTTTCTCATTCCCTCTCTCTCTCTCTCTCTCTCTCTCTCTCTCTCTCTCTCTCTCTCTCTCTCTCTGACACTCATTTTTTCTTTGGTGTGTGTGTGTGTGTGTGTGTGTGTGTGTGTGTGTGTGTGTGTGTGCACGCAAGCACGCATGCACGAACGCTATTTTACATTCCAAATTTTAGTCTAATTAATATGCTTCAAAATTGGCACAAAAATTAATGTTGGCAAAAGTTGGGACACGTTCATTAGCCAGAAAAATGCGTTCACAAAAGATTAAAATGCGGACAAAAAAAAGTCCCAAATCGTGCCTTACACGTTTTGCAAATCTGGTTTCACCTCAGCGTCAAAATCTATCGAAATAAGGCAAAATGAAATTAACGTCAGATTTTAACGTCGATTATGCTGATACAATCAGATTTTGAAAAAGCCCATGATAGAACAATGTCATTGTTGAAATTTCGCTACCATCACGTTAGCTAAACGGGAGAAATTATATTACTTTAAAAAGTATTTTCACAAAAGATAATTTCAAAATGTTTATCGCTCTTTAAAAGTAACATCGATTCTCGCGCGTGATCCATCATACCCGGGGTCGATTTTCATTCAATTTATAAATTTGTATTCCTTTAGGCGTGTTTACCCGCAAACTTGATCGAGTAGCTTTCACCCCTTCTCTCATCCCCTCGGGTAAAGACAAAAGAATATTGCTCACAGTTTTCGAAATCGATTTTAGTAATAACTTGGACAGCAATCGTTAAACACTTTCACAACAACGGCCATTTTGAAACCTTAAAAATTCGCCACTTTTTTCTTAAGTATTGTACCCTTAGAACACTTTTATTACCTATAAAACAATGTACGATTCAAAACAATGATATCCTGGTCAGGACCAGCGCTCGTTTCAAGGCCTCGAGGCAGGGTTTTACCATGAAGACCCTCCAATGTGAAATCCGCTGAAACACAAACGCTCCCCAACAAAAGCTCCAGCTAGAAGATCCACGTCGAATGTCCAGAACTGAAGTGGTTTCGCTTTACTAATTAAAGTTAAATTTGTTGGCTTAACTTTGACATTTATTTGACGCGTGATGTTGGCAACCCTGATTAAACTTGGCAACTTTAGACACGTACAACGCGGAAAGTGAAATCGGTAGTGCGAAACGTGCAAACTTGCTAATGTTGGCAGCACTGTCACTGTTCGAAATTTTACTTTAGTTTCCAGTAAATGTTCAGTATTATCCTAACATGAACAGCAAATAAAATATAAATTTCCCTTCAGTCTCGTTTCGAAAAGTAACTATAGTATTTTGGGGCTTTTTGAAATCCCTTTTGTAAATCCTTATCACCGCCTAAGGCCACTAAATGCGGAGCGGAGTTATGCTGAGCGGAGCGGACTGCGCATTCAGAAACTAAACAATTGTTTTTTATGTAAGTGCGGCCACTGAAACCGTAACGAAGCTGAGCTCCGATTCGCGTAACTTCGGCTCTGTTTAGGATCGGTTTAGAAGCTGGCTATGCTTCCCCCACCACCGCTCTAACCCCGCCTCCTAATTTATTATTTCCTATTGCCTTGGTTACGATTTTTAAACATATATAGTTGCTGTGATCGGTTATAGTAGGCCTAAATAAAAGATACAAAGGCGTTCTTTAAACCGACTGAACTCCGCTTTTGGCTGCCTTTCAACTTCATTCCGCTCAGCTCCGCTCCGCATTCGGTGGCCAACCAGCCTGAAAGCCCCCTATACCTTCCGTAAAACAAAGAAAACTTTAACATTTAACCGATAATTTAGAACTTCTCTAAAAACTACAGGATTCATGTGTATCTATACGAAATTTATTTGGGTTTTATAGTGTAGAGAATGTATTATTTTGTGAATGTCTAATAAACCACATTTGAATTTTTGTACCAAAATCGTTGAATGAGAAAATTTCTTTTTTAACAATAATTTCACCAAAATTGAGCTTGAGCTTCGAAAAACGTTTGGTTTTTCGACAACACACACACACACACACACACACACACACACACACACACACACACACAGAGAGAGAGAGAGAGAGAGAGAGAGAGAGAGAGAGAGAGAGAGAGAGAGAGAGAGAGAGAGAGAGAGAGAGAGAGAGAGAGAGAGAAAGGGGGTGGAGAGAGGAAAGAGGCAGACAATATTAATTTTTTTACGGATAACGGGAAACGTAAATATACATTAAAACCTAAAAATACGAATTTTTTAAGTACAAATTTGATCGATAATACCTACCACAAAAATTTAATTTAAACTTCTCGTTCCACGTATTCTTTTTACAAATCCGAATGTCACTTTTAATGTGGAAAAGTACAAAACAGCGATCTGTAAATAAATTAGAAAATATTGTCGTTCGGCGGGAAATGTCTTGGTTTAACGGAAAATTTCGAGTGCAGCCCCTAACGGAGGGCGGCGGCGTCGATTAATGGTGTTCAGATAAATGTCAACAAAGTTGTCCGGTTGGTACACAAACGTCTTGTGTACATGTTTAGTATTTTCTTTTTCCCGATTTTTGGGGGGGGGGAGAACGCTTTTACTTTATGTTAGTGCCTTACTAAAAATTGTGATAAAAATAAACAAACTACCCCTAAGTGCATCAACTGCAAGGGAGCACACCCAGCCAACTATAGAGGATGCGATGTTGCCAAAGAGCTCCAAAAACGACGCAACGAAAATCTAACACAAAGACAAAGAACTCAGCAGACACCCGGAGTTTTATATAACGGGGCAAGACACGGGGAATTCAAAGAAAATGAACCCAATTGCTCTAACCAAAAAACATTCGCACAAGTAACTCAAGCTATTCCCAGTAAAAATGAAAAGTATATTACAGAAACTCTTGCTCTCATCCTTGGCAGACAGGATGAACAAAACGAAACAAACAAAATGATAATCAGCAGATTGGACAAACTTGAGAGCAAAAAGGATAAAGATAAGTCTAGGAAAAAATAAATGAACTGTTGTTTCAGAATTGCAACATGGAATGCGAACGGGCTCCTGAACAAATTGCAAGAGCTGGAGGTGTTCCTTTGGAATGAAAGGATAGACATTTGTTATGAAAGGATAGACATTAAAATGAAAGGATATAGAATATATCACACTATCCATCCTTCCAACAAAGCAAGAGGAGGGTCTGCTATAATTATTAAAGTCATTAAAACACACAGAAAATATACAAATAGAATCTGAATCCATACAGGCTACTATTGTTATTGCGCAAACTAAGAGCTCTAAATTTAACATCACGGCCATATATTGTCCTCCACGATATATATTACAAAAAAACCAATTACTTAGATTTATTCAAAACTCTTGGTAGCAGATTTGTCATTGGCGGAGATTTCAATGCCAAAAATACACATTGGGGTTCAAGACTGACTAACATCAAAGGAAAAGCACTTTTTGAAGCAGGAATGGGAGTAAAGTGTGACTTCCATTCTACAGGAATACCCACATACTGGCCTGCTGATGTCAACAGAGTGCCAGATGTTATAGATTTCTTCGTAACTAAAGGATTCACTACAAACTCTACAAGTGTTGAACATAACAACGATCTCTCATCAGATCATTCACCTGTAATCTTAACAATAAATGAAACTATGCTCCAAAAAGAAATTCCACCGAGGCTCACTAACTATAAAACTAACTAGGATGGATTTAGGGATGTAGTAGAAAGCCTTACTGTACTACAGGTGCCTCTAAAAACATTTGAACAGCTGGAGAGAGAAGTTGACCTGTTTGTGGGTAACATACAGAGTGCAGCTTGGAGGAATACACCAACCACCAAAACAACTATGAATGGTAAAACTAACATCGTCTATCCGGCTGAAGTCAGAGAGTTAGTAAACGCCAAAAGAAAAGCACGGAAACCTTGGCAACATAGTCGGTCTCCACAAGACAAAACTATATTAAATCGACTGGGCAATAAACTTAAAGTCATGATTAATGAAGTAAAAAATGAAACCATCAGCCGTTTCCTCCAGGATCTAACTGCAGAGAAGGATACGGACTATTCACTCTGGAAAGCTTCGAATGGGCTTAAAAGGCCAGTATCTCAAGTACCACCTATTAGAAAAGACAATAACCAATGGGCAAAAAGTGATAAAGACAAGGCAGATATATTTGCACAGCACCTTCAAGACACTTTTAAACCATTCCCTAGACTAACAGCAGAGGAAAATGTTACAATAAACCATCAAAATAATGTAATGGAAATTGAACCCATAACACTCAAAGAGCTTGAACAAGAAATAAAACTTTAAACTAAAAAAAAGCTCCTGGTTATGACCTAATAACAGGTCAGATTGTCAAAGAGCTGCCTAAAATAGCATTGATGAAGCTTTTGCATATCATAAATGCTGTTGTTAGACTAAAATATGTACCAAGACAATGGAAAGTAGCAGAAATTATAATGATTCTCAAGCCAGGAAAAGATCCAAATGACAAAAAATCTTATCGACCTATATCACTGCTCTCAGTAATATCAAAAGTGTTCGAAAGACTGCTGTTAAGCCGTTTAAACCAAATATTAAAGGAAAGAAATCTGATTCCAAATCACCAATTTGGTTTCAGAAACAATCATTCTACAATTGATCAGGTACACAGGATAGCTAAAATAATAGAAGACACACTAAAAAGAAAAAAAGTATGCTCTAGTGTATTTCTTGATGTTACTCAAGCCTTTGATAAAGTCTGGCACGATGGGTTAAACTACAAGTTAAGACGTGACTTACCAAAACAGTTCTGTGAAATCCTACAGTCTTATTTATCTGACAGACTGTTTAGAGTAAAACATGGAAGTGAATACTCTGACTTCAAAGAAATATTTGCTGGAGTACCCCAGGGTAGTGTTCTTGGACCAGTACTGTACTTATTGTATACCAGTGACATACCATTAAATCAAGATACCACAATGGCCACCTTTTCTGACGATACTGCTATTCTGGCCGTAGGGAGCACTGGTAAGCTACAAAATGCGGTCAACAAAGTTAATGCTTGGACAAAAAAGTGGCGCATTAAATTAAATGAAAAAAATCAATTCATGTAAATTTTACAAACAGAAAAATCAAGAAGATAACAGTGTACATAAACGAACAAGCTATTCCATATGCAAATGAGGCAAAGTACCTTGGTATGACACTCGACACTAAATTAAAATGGAAAGCGCACGTCAAAAAGAAAAAAGAAGAACTAGCTATTAAGTATAGGAAAATGTATAGGTTGATTGGACGAAGTTCCCAACTTAACATACACAACAAATTGTTATTATATAAACAGATTTTGCAACCAATCTGGAGGTATGGCTTACAACTTTGGGGTTGCACCAAGAAATCCAATATTAAAATTATATAAAACTTCCAAAACAAGGTGCTACGTGGAATTGTTAACGCCCTTTGGTATATTAGGAATGATAACATCCACAGAGAATTAAAGATGAACACAGTAAATGAAATAATTAAAATTACAGCAATTAAGCATTTAAAGAAGCTTATTAATCATGAAAATCCAGCAGTGCTCCAGATCTCAAGTATCAACAGGGTAATAAGGAGACTTAAGAGAACCAAACCTGTAGATTTAGTGCAGTGATGATACTTTGTTTCCCGCAGTGGATATCTGGTGGACTTAAATCAGTGGACTAAATTCCGCCTAATATTAACTGTTATTAGATTTAAGCTGCTAGATAAGTTTTATTACTTAGTTGTAGCGTAAAAAAAAAAAAAAAACTTTATGTCAGTGAGATTAATGAAGGCGTGGAATCGACGAAAGACAAAAAAAGTGGTACAAGCTGTATATCTACCTACTGTTTATATATATATATGCGGATCGGTCGTCGAAGTGGCTAAAGCATCGGTCAGACTACAGCGTCACTCAACTGCGCACCTAAAGGTTCTTAGTTCCAGCTGCAGTGCATTAGTCTAAACTCGCATAAATTATAGACGTTTAAAAAACTATTTAACAAAATCGAAATGAGTTCTGCGAAATGTGTATTTCTTTAATAGCTCCCGATGCGGTTATTTTTGGTCCTTATATTTTGTATAGGAATTTATGGACTGCATTTGAAAAGAAATATATTAAAATCGTTAGTGACTACTTTCAAAAATAATGTATTTATTTATTTTTTTATTGAAAAATACATTGTATTATCGATTATTATTATTAAAATTAGCCTTCATTATCAAGTGATGAATTCAAAAGCAATTCTTAAGTTTAAAAAAAATTTGGCACTCGTGGAACAGTGATTGCTGTACCAGAATGAAGTCGCAAATATTTTCCATCATCTTTTTAAGGTTTGAAATATTGAACTGGTAGGATTGTTTTAATAATATAATATTACATTTTAGTTAAAAGAAAACAATATTTAAAAAACATTTTTAAATTAAAATATCAATAGTCAGAACGTAACATTCGATTATAAATTTTTTTTTATTTAAAACAGCCACATATATTTTGAAAACCGCATCCCTTCACACTCTAAATATTTTGAATTGGAAAAATAACATCCTTTCTCTAACTAAGAAGAAGTGGTGGAGTTTTTGTAATGGGAATTTGATGCAATTTTCTTCCGCATACACTTCTTCCGTATTAACATCTTCGTCGAGCACTTCATGAGTGTACTTGAATGCCATCGGTGAAAGATCAGTAGTCAGCGTGACCGATGAGAAGATCTCCCCCTCGGGTACGTAGCCAATAAACACTTTTACAAAAAATATATAAAACTTCCCTCTCATTTTGTCTAATTTCGTGTACATCCAATATAAATAGTTGATTCCGTTAACTGGAATAACGGCCCGGTAGTCAATGAGGTTGTCCAAGTATACTGGCCAATAAACGTTAGCGTCCTCCCCGAACAATTGTTGGTCAGGATGGTAGTTTACAATGTGATTGACCAACGTCAATGCCATCCCTTTCCATTCGCAAAACACTATGCGGCAAGCTACTTCCCTGTACAAGCATTTTGGTTCGTGTTCTTCCAACACAGTAGGTTGCGATACCACCTGGCAACCATGCAACATATTCTCGCATTCCCTCGGCAGACAGCCAAGGATATTGTTGATAAAAACTAAATTCAGTTCTGTCTCTTTAAAGTTCGCCCTGCAAATCGGACACTGTACGAGGTCTCTCTACACGACCAGCAGTTAGCGTGGCCGTTCTCGCACCAACAGAGTGGTGGCTGCAGAATGCCCAAGCATATCGTGCACTGTGCCGCATCTTTGACGTCTTTCAGTAACATATTCTTTGCTTCGAGCGTAAATCCTTTCTGCAACAGATTACAATGAACAACTAGTGAATTCCTTTTGAAAGACGAGCCATTAGTGTGGCTGTCATGGCAAAGGACCTGGACCGAGGAATAAGAGAATCCAGGAACAAGAACACAGTTATTGGGATATTGGGCAGAAAAAATGGAGGAAAAGGGAAAGAAAGAAGGGAGAGGAAAAGGAAGCCGAGGAAAGTGCAGAGATTTTTTGGTTAATAGGGTGAACAATTTTGTTGCACAACCTGCGAAATCTCTTAAAACAGTTATAAAATTCGCTCTCTCTCTCTCTCTCTCTCCTCCGTGTGTGTGTGTGTGTGTGTGTGTGTGTGTGTGTGTGTGTGTGTGTGTGTGTGTGTGTGTGTGTGTGTGCGATCGTGTGTTTTGTGAGTGTGATTGTGTGTTTCGTGAGTGTTTGTGTGTGTCTGTGTTTGTCCTTGTGTGTGTGTGTGTTTTGTGAGTGTTTGTTTTGTGTGTGTGAATATGTGTGTATGAGTGTGTGTTTTGTGAGTGTGCGTGTGTGTATTTTGTGTGTTTGTCTGTTTGTGTATGTGTGTGATGTGAGTGTGTGTGTTTTGTGAGATTGAGTGAGTCTGTGTTTGTACGTGTGTTTTGTGTGTGTGTGTGTGTGTGTCTGTCTGTCTGTCTGTGTGTGTGCGCGTGCGCGCGTGCGTGAGAGTGAGAGAGAGCACGTTCGTGTTCGCATTTCTAATCGGATTTCATTCAAACCGTGGCACGAAAATTTATTATTGAAATAGCTCGGACAAGTTAGTTAATAGGTAAAATTCGTTCAACAATTTCAAAATGGTGGCCATTTTCAAATGTTTTTGAAATTAAGCATTTTTTTGACAGAGTTCGTGATTTGTATGTATGAGTTTTGAAAAATTAAAACGAAAACGAATATATATATATATATATATATATATATATATATATATATATATATATATATATATATATATATATATATATATATATATATATATATATATATATATATATATATATATATATATATATATATATATATAAACGTACATTTTAATGCTGATTATAATATCGGTGTTCATATTTAAACATATTTTCGAAAAGGATAAGATAAAGCAAAATACGCTCCTATTACGTCATAGAAACAGCTGCATACCAAGATTATTTATATTACTTATTCGTTCATTTAGGTTATGTTTGTTTGTTCCGCTCACGTTCTTAATTGTTTTCTAAATTGACAGACACAAAAATCGGTTTTCATAATAGCGTGGACTGATGTTAACACACAAACTTCTCTTAACAGTTTCAAAATTGAAATGAAAGAATAATTTAACTTCCATCCGATTCCATTTGCAAAGTAATTTAATAATTAAAAAACTACTAACACAGGCCGATTTCAGTGCTGATTGTGATTGTGAAATCACAATTTTTAAAAGGTACGCTTTTGTAAATTCGTTTCCATCACGTCAGCGTGACTTCTGCGTGCCAGGATTATTTTATTACCTTTCAATACGCTCCGCTAAACTAACAAGCAACGAAAAATAAATTAAGAACCACTAAGCCATAGTTTAAACGTGTTTAATTGGTTTAGTTTATATTTAGGCATACAGCTGTTGCAACAATGCTTTGTTTATTGAACATAATATCAGGTGTTATCATGTTGGCAAGCAATCAGCTGTTTTAAAACTAGAAAAAATATATTTGGCAGTGAATCTGGGCTAATGTTTTAGTGTTGGATTAGAACGGAGCATGTTTGGCGACACTGTTCCTTTGATTTACATCCGAACAGTTTGACAAACAATTGTTTAATATATATTAATGTTCACGTGACAAAAAAACTGTGCATAAAGCTTTCCATTAAAAAAATGTTTTAAACAAATGTATTTTTAGAATTTTTAGTACTGAAATGTTTCCTTATATAGAAAATGTTTTTTCGTTAGTGATACGGTCTTGTATGTCAGGTTAATGAAGATACAAATCTAAATAAAATTATTGCACTATGTTCAGTATAATGATCTGCCTTCCCTAGCTACGTCAATTCTACTTTCGTTGACGCGTTTCGGAGAACCTCCATCTTCAAAACTATACCTATACTCTTATCTATACTCCAGTATATCTATACTAGAGTATAAATACAGTTTTTGAAGATGGAGGTTCTCCGAAACGCGCCAAAGAAAGTAGAATTGACGAAGCTAGGGAAGGCATGGTACTGAACACAGTGATAGTAATCCTAGCATAAAAGAAGAAATTATTGTAAAAAGAAAATTATTCCAGTGTCAGCCTTCAAAGTGTAACGGTTTTTTAATTAGAACCACGTAAAATTTCAAAAACAAGGTAACGTGCGTAAAATTTACGTATTTTTGAAAATAACTAAAAAATTAAAGGCATAAAAAATCCGACATTTTGTTAATACGAAGAATAAATGTAAATCACACTAGTCTAAAAGTTTTCATAATTATTTTGAAATTTAATTCTTGCTGACCCTTACAAAATTAGCAGATTTACACGCAATAGTAAAACTGCACTTACTTTAATACAAGTTTGAAAAACATCAGAAATACCGCAATGGTTATTGAGGAACAGTAATTATTTATTTTGTGGTATTTCCCTTACTTTTACATTATGTGTTACTATATTACAAATGGGCTTTAAACAAAACGATTTACACGGAAAACACCAACATAGTTATAGATCATGCTAAAACAGGTTTACTGTTAAAATTGTTTAAATATATTCTACGTTAATATTTAAGTTAAATACACTTCACCCTATTACTGGGGTAGTATTATTATAAACCGTACAAAATTTGTTAAAAATCGTTTTACACGTTTTAAATAAAACAAATACTTTTTACATACGAGTAAGCCTACTTACGTTTGCATACGACATAATATTTTATTAAAACACGACACTGCACACACAGTAAAAGCCTGCCTCTGTAAGTCCGTCGAACACAGAATGCTGAATACAGGACGGTTCTGTCCGATTAACATTTCTAGATAAACATTGTTGTGTACTTTACTTGGAAGGGACTGCGGCCGGTGAGGTAACAATAGGGCTTAATCAATGTTTCTCTAAATAAAATACATCCTGAATAAACAGGCTGAAGTTTTAATGATGAGCTCGAGCATTATTTTATGATAACAAAATCGAGATAAACGTTGGCATTGACCAAACAGTTCTTACTTCACTACAAGCAACAAGCAACTTTGGAATAAAGGGAAAAAGCATAAAAGCAGGTAGAAAAAAATCAGTTAGCGGGAAAACAGTTTTAGCGCTTGCGGCAACGTGGGTGTTGTAGTGGAGAAAGCCCGTTCCTTGTTTAACAAATCATAAACCAGTCTAAATCAAACTGCTTGTTTCCGTTTGAAAAAGCAGTTTGTTTGTCGTTTATAGAAAAGCAGTTTTTTAAACAATTTTGGTGTTTTCTGCCCCACCACAACCGCAGTCGCCTACGGGCTTTGGTTGAGTATAGACATCGTTTATTGTGAAGCGTGTTTTATGTCGTTGTCGATGCTCAATGATTCAAAATCTCGAGCAGCGATATTCGATAAAGTTTTGTATCAAACTCGGGAAATCGGCAACCGAGACCCCAGAAATGGTTGTCGGCTTACGGGGATACTGCAATGATCCGCTCCAGTGTCTTTGAACGCACAAACTGTTTAAAGAAGGTATTGAGCTAGTTGGAGACGACAATCGCACCGGACGTCCGTCGACGGCACGAACCGACGACAATGTGGCCAAAGTGAGAGAACCGTAAGGGGCGGGGACGGCGGCCGCCCTTAATGACGGGTAGCTTTTTTGTGACGGCTTGATTGAGCCGAGAGTTGATAAAAACATTTACATTTAAAATTAGTTTTTTTCAGTCTGCATATAACAGAAACCACCCACACATGTTTGTGTGTCTGTAATGCGTGTAGCGTGTAAACGGTGAGATAAAAAATGTGGTAACATCCTGAAGTATAGGCTAGGTGTTACTTGTTACTTGCTTACTATAACAAGTAAATGGAAAGCTTTGTGTTCGTGGGAAAACCAATCTCAAGATTTTGATTTTTTTAATTTCTCAAGTCTCTTAAATCAAAAAAGTGTTTTATTCAAATGTTAGTCTCCCCCTCTCCTTCTCTCTCTCTCTCTCTCTCTCCACCTCTCTCCATTTCTCTATCTACAATTCTTACACCCGCGTCCCCTCCCCGCCATCCATCTCACTCGTGCATCTCTCACACCCCTCTCTTTCTCTCTCTCTCTCTACCATCTCTTATCTTTCTCTCCCACTTCCTTCTCTCTCTCCCTTTTTCTCTCTCTCTTTCCCACTCTTTACTTACCTGTCTCTCTCTCCTTCACTTTTATCCGTCTCTCTCTCTCTCTTCTCAATATCCCTCTCTCTTTCACTTATTTCTTTTTAACTACTCTTCTCACGCCTCATCTCTCTACTTCATCCTTCTCTCTCCACTCCCACCTCTCTCTCTCTCTCTCTTGCTCTCCATTTCTTTGACTATCTTTCTTTTTCTCCTTCCCTCTTCCGCACTAGCAATCTTTTTCGTTTTCCCACCTCTCTCTCTTTCTCTCTCTCTCTCTGTCTCTCTCTCTCTCTCTCTCTCTCTATCTCTCTCTACCCTCTCCTATCTTTCTCTCCCACTTCCCAGTCTTTTCTTTCCTTTCTTTCTCTTTCCCCTCTCTCCAAACCCCGTCTCTCTCTCTCCTTTTCCTCTGTAAAAACCCCTCTCTCTCCTTTCACTTTACCCCTTTTTTCACTCCCCGTCTTTCTACTTCGTCCTTTTCCCCACTCCCACTTCTCTCTTTCTCCTCTCCTTACTCTCCGCTTCTCTATCTCTACCCACTACCCTGCCCTCCTCTCCTCTCTCTTTCCCCCACTCCTCACTCCCTGTTTCTTTTCTCACTCTCTCTCTCTCTCTTTCTCTCTCTCTTTCTCTCTCTGCGTGCATGCGTGCGTGCGTGAGTGCGTGTTTGCGCATATGTATGGTAGCATATAATTTTTCATTCCAAATTTTGGTCTAATTAATATGCTTCAAAATGTACACACAAATTAATGTTGGCAAAAGTTGGGACGCGTTCATTAGCCAGCAAAACGCGTCCACTAAGGATTAAAATGCGGGCAAATAAAAGTCCCAAATCGTGCCTTACACGTTTTGCAAATCTGGTTTCATCTCAGCGTCAAAATCTATCGAAATTAGGCAAATGAAATTAACGCCAGATTTTAACGCCCATTATCCTGATACTATCAGATTTTGAAAAAACTCCATGTCGGAACAATGTTATTGTTGGAAATTCGTTTCCATCACGTTAGCTAAACGGAAGAAATTTTATTACTTTAAAAAGAAATTGCACAAAAGATAATTTCAAAATGTTTATCGCTCTTTAAAAGTAACATCGATTCTCGCGCGTGATCCATCATACCCGGGGTCGATTTTCATTCAATTTATAAATTTGTATTCCTTTAGGCGTGTTTACCCGCAAACTTGATCGAGTAGCTTTCACCCCTTCTCTCATCCCCTCGGGTAAAACTAATCTGTAGAGGCTTTAACGCATGGCAAAGACAGAAGAATATTGCGCACAGTGTCTGCGATCCCAAGTTATACAGAAACAAACATGTTGCATATTAGTGGTGACTATACAATTGTCGGGCAACCTTTCATTACAGGAAGTGTAAAGTGTAAAGGAATGTCTAAAGTGATTGTGAAAAAAGTCAAAATCGGTTTTAATATTTTGTTCCGTTTTTAGGTTGGCTGCACTGAGTGAAAAATAATGACTTGCACTTTAATATCCGTCCGTCTACAAACAAAAACTGTCTCAAGTCGTGTAATTTGGAATTGAGTGGATGTATTGCTCATTTTGAATTTGCTCATTAAAACATGGAAACGTTGATTAAAATAAACGTTGACGTGTTTAAAACGATTTTCCAAAAGTGTTTCTCTTTATCTCACACGTTTATTTTCCAGAAAAATCAGCAATAAATTCTGCATACATTAGCAATTCGAAAATTTTAAATCAAATTGAAAATACGAAACGACCCTGACCGCCGTCGATTAAATTCCTTAAAATCTACATATTTTGAAAATTCAAAATGCTAATTTATTGAAAAACAAAATTATTTAAAACGAAATCCACCATTTTGAAACTGTTGAACGAAATTTGCTGGTTAATGAATTTGTCCAAGGTATGTCCAAATTGAATTTTATAACGAGATGCACAGGATCAGCGGCCAGTTCAAGGTCCCAGGTTTGGGTTTTACCATGATCGCTCCGCCATGTGTTTCCAAAAGTATTTCTATTTAATTAAACGTTTTTGAAACCCTGATTTCACCAACAAAATCAGCACTAAACTCTGCATACATTAGCAATTAAAATATTCCAAATTACATTTACAATACGAAACCGAACCCTGACCGCCGTCGATTTAAATTCCTCGACTCAAGTGTGTTTTGAAAATTCAAAACGCTAATTTATTGAAATCGGATTTTATAGCAACATTATTTATTATTGAAAATTCATAATTTCTTAAAGCCTTTAAACTGCCGCCATTTTGAAACTGTTTAACGAATTTCGCTGCCACGTTTGAACGAGAAGGAGCTAAAAATTGCTAAGACACACACAACACATACACACACAAAATACATACACACACACACACACACACATACACACACACACACACACACACACACACACACACACACACACACACACACACACACACACACATACACAAACACACAACACAAACACACAACACACACACACACACACACACACACACACACACACACACACACACACACACACACACACACACACACACACACACACACACACACACACACACACACACACACACACACACACACACACACACACACAAACACACAACACAAACACACACACACACACACACACACACACACACACACACACATACACACACACACACACACACACACACACACACACACACACACACACACACACACACACACACACACACACACACATACACAAACACACAACACAAACAAACACACACACACACACACACACACACACACACACACACACACACACACACACACACACACACACACACACATACACACACACACACACACACACACACACACACACACACACACACACACACACACACACACACACACACACACACACACACACACACACACACACACACACACACACACACACACACACACACACACACACACACACACACACGCTTGGAGATATGCAGATAAGTTATGTCCCAGTCCTTCAATACCTTGGTGTGTGAGTTGACGCAACACTCTGCTTCAGAGAACATCCCAAGGCAATTAGTGAAAAGGCGGCGAAAGTGGCAGGAGCCCTTTGCAGGCTCATGCCGAATCTGGGAGGTCCAAGACAGGCACGCCACCGACTCTTGGCTGTGGTAGTAAGCTCAGTGCTCCTTTACTGAGCGCCGATTTGGAGTCAGGCTATGATGGTCGCGAGCTATGCGCGCAATGTTAATGCGGTGCACCGCCGCGTTGCTGCGTGTCGTGAGTGGTTACCGAACAGTTTCCTACGACGCTGCATGCGTAGTGACGGGCCAACTCCCAATAGAGCTGATGACTGATGAAAGAGCGAGGCTCTACTGGCACAAGCGAAATACTGAGCCGCGGTATAGTGACACAATGGCAATTACAGAGAAACGAAATCGGACCCTGGAGACATGGCAGCGACAGAGGGGCAACTCAACAAATGGACGATGGACATACCAACTCATAGACAACATCCAGGATTGATGCAACAGGGATCATGGGAAGGTGGATTTCTATACCTTACACATATTCTCACTGGGCACGTTTGCTTCCGAGCTTGCTTGTTCCGTTTCAGGCTGGAAACAGAATCGGCTTGTTCTCTCTGTTTTCCAGCAGTGGAGAAAGATGCAGAGCATGTGTTTTTCCGGTGTCGGAGATTCGACGACTAAAGCATGAGGCTGCAAACATATCTGCGAGGCAGCATTGCACCGGAAAGTCTGGTTGCGACAATGATGGCTTCAGAGGCCAGCTGGATAGCCATTGCGGGATTTTCTGCAGTGGTCATGAAGAGGTTGAGGGCTGAGGATCGAGAAAGGGAAGTCAACGCTGTAGAAGAGTGGGCGTTCAGCCAGTCCACCTTCCCACGACATAATGCCTGGCGGCGGTTCCGTGGGGGGGGGTTACAGAAGAGGAATGCTTTTGTTGTTTTTTTTAGTGGGTAACAATATATCTTAACTTGAGTTTGAACTTAATTTGAGTCCTACACTCTGGGGTAGTGCGTACCCTAAACTAGGTAGTCTGTAAAAGATTTGTCTACCTTTTTTTGCATCGCAAACACACACACACACACACACACACACACACACACACACACACACACACACACACCACAGCCCAGTCATCACAGCTCTATAAGGGTTGTATTTCTCACGTCCACAGTATAAACCCTGCTTCTTAATGACTAGAAACCACTTTGCCGCTTTTCTTCTCAGCTTGCGCTCCCAGTAACTGCTACAAACTTCTGCCTTATTTGAGACGTTTAACTAAATTTCTCATTCCTCCGCCGCAGATTGTATAGTTCCGCCTAGCTTCCCTACCATTCTGTTTCAACTCACTGCTTGTTGGTTCCCAGAGGTAAGATTACCAGTTTCCTATACCACCGTGTTAGTTTCACTCTTCAGTTCTATCGTTACCAGTTTCCTATACCACCGTGCTAGTTTCCCTCTTCAGTTTTATCGTTACCAGTTTCGCAAGGTTTCTGCGCTTTCCAAGTTTGTTTCCGGCCATCCAGGTTCCACAACTAACCAGGCCAATACAATATCCACCAGTACAGAACTCCGCTTATTGAATTATGCTCACACTTAGCCACACAGCCTTCGGTGTACGCTGACCACCTTCGTTTGGGATGAAAGGATCTAACCTAATTGCAAATAGATGAAGAAAGTTCGTTGTTGTTATTATTTTAGGCAAAAAGCACATTGAGGCTATTATCGCCTCCCAAAATGCAAATGAGAGAGTGAAGTGTTAAAGTCGTAAGTGTAGTGTTGTAAGTGTAAGTGTTTGTTACAGGGACGTCTAAGTCCTCTCAATAGGTGCAGCTAGTCTGCATCCCTCTGCGAGGGGAGATGAAGAAAGGTCAGATCCAGCTAGGGTACCTCGGGATTGCCAAACCCGTACTCACAAAGTATGAGCCCCTGAGGGTTATTCGCAGCGTTACTGGACACTCAGACATGAGTTCTCATACCAAGTTACGGTTTCTCACAAAAAAATAACTATTGAGTTGACAACAAAAACAATTCTTTACAGTAACAATTTATTATACACCCCTCTTATTACACCCCTCTTAATACATCAGTTACAAATACTTGCTCAGTCGTGCTGGGTACAGCTACTGATCTGTCAATTAAACTATTCAGACATAAAAACAACTTGTAGTAAAGCGACGTGTTTAGTGTGTCAAAAACTGTAAAAACCAACAGCCCCAGTTATTGTTTTATCTCCATCCTTTCTGCTCTACTCAAATTTGCTTAACCAATGACGAAAAGCGTCACCTAGACTCTAGCCCGTAAGATTTGAACATATAAAAATTCAATGTTTTCCTGCAAACCGGGCGGCCACCAAATGTGGAGCGCAATGAAGTTGAACGGCAACCTGAAGCAACCGCGTTTGTATATTTTAAATCAAAATATGTAGACCTACCGCAACGAACTCTAAGAAACTACTATGTTTCAAAACCGTAACCTAGGTAACGAGAAATAATACGTTTAAAGGCGTGGTCAGCGTGGTGGGGGAAGCGTAGTCAGCTTCAAAACCGAACTAGACAGATTCGAAACTACTCGGAGCGAAGCTTCCATACTGTACATTAGGCTGTGCTGTACGCGATACTATTAGGCTAAGACTGGCCGTTTGGCTACGAGCGACGGCGCACGTCTTTATTGAACTCCAGGGAACTCCATCTTGTTTAGTGGTTGGCAGAAAACACCAAACTGTTAAAAAAAACTGCTTTTCTATAAACGACAAACAAACTGCTTTTTCAAACGGAAACAATCAGTTTGATTTCGATTGGTTTATGATTTGTTAAACAAGGAACGGACTGTTCTATTCGAACGTTGCCGCAAGCGTTAAAACTGTTTTCTTGCTCTTTGCCTGCTAACTGTATTCCTGCTAACTGCTTTTCTTCTACCTGCTTTTATGCTTTTTCCCTTTATTCCAAAGTTGCTTGTAGTGAAGTAAGAACTGTTTGGTCAATGTCAACGTTTATCTCTATTTTGTTGCGAGTTGTAGTAACAACCTCTCACATTTTGTAGATACAGAGCCTAATTTTATTTAAACATATTTTTTATATTTATTATCAATCATCAATATTTTTTAATCAACTAAAAATATTCTAAATCGTTTGTATTTTGGTAAATATGCAAAGGACTATTTTATTTTTAAGTAAAAAATAGAATGCTTCTATTAGAAATTCATCGCATTTTGTACATAAAATGGCTTACATAATTATTACGTTTTGAGAATGTATTTTAATTATTACTACACTTGTAAGGATTATTTTTATCCTTTCTAAATGCTTTATACCCAAAAACAATTTAAGGACATGGTGGCAATGGGAATGAAAAAGTAGTCAGAAAACTGAACGAATGTGCTTTATATTTTAGCTGCTAATACAACTTTGAGTTTCAGTTTTCTAAACCTGTTTTTTCATACTGTTTAAAAAGCAGCTTTTTTCCTCAACAAACAGTTTCTTGACGTTTTGTAAAAATAGCAGAAACGCCCACCTCTAATCTTGTTTTAGCCGCCTCGGTGGTCTAGTGGATAGCGTACTAGGCTTTCACCCCGAGGACCCGGGTTCGATTCCTGGCAAGGGCTTGGCATTTTCATACGCTATAAATCTCCCATCGTCTGCATTAGCCCAAGTGTGCACAATAGTCGGACGTTAAATACCAAAAAAAAAAAAAATAATCTTGTTTTGTTGTACGTTGATTTGTGAAGCCTGCGCATTTACGTATTGGCCTCAAGGGAAACTAAAGTAGGGGCCAAATGGCGTCAAAAGGGGCTAGCAGCAGTTCGGTTTCGCTTAACATAGCAGGGCAGTGACCCCTCGAGTTATAAAGCAGTGATTCCCTTATGTGTAGGCCTAGTGTTACCTACATTTTACACCAGCGATCGTGCGAACTCTAAAAGGTTTAGGTTAATCGAAATTAGTTAGCCTTTGTTTAGTGTTAGTGCTCATATAAGCTGGCTCCCGGGGAGCTGCAACTATTGAGAGGATTTAGACGTCAATCGCGGTACCCGAGTCTAACACACACTTACATTTACGGCTTTAACACTTCACACTCACGCTTATATTTAAGGAGGCGATAATAGCCTGATTAATTTCCCTTCAGTTTCGTTTCGAAAAATAACTATAGTATTTTGGGGCTTTTTGAAATCCCTTCCTTAAATCCTTTTCACGGCCTAAGGCCACTAAATGCGCAGCGGAGTTATGCTGAGCGAAGCGGACTGCGCATTCAAAACCTAAACTGTTGTTTTTTATGTAAGTGCGGCCACTGAAAGCGTAACTTCGGCTCAGTTTAGGCTCGGTTTAGAAGCTGACTTTGCTTCCCCCACCACCGCGCTAACCACGCCTCCCAACTTATTTCTCAATGCCTGGGTTACGATTTTTAAACATATATAGTTGCTGTGATCCGTTATAGTAGGCCTAAATAAAAGATACAAAGGCGTTCTTTAAACCGACTGAACTCCGCTTTTGGCTGCCGTTCAACTTCATTCCGCTCAGCTCCGCTCCGCATTCGGTGGCCAACCAGCCTGAGAGCCCCCTATACCTCCCGTAAAACAAAGAAAAGTTTTAAATTTTACCGATAATTTAGAACTTCTCTAAAAACTACAGGATTCATGTGTATCTATACCAAATTTATTTGGGTTTTATAGTGTAGAGAATGTATTATTTTGTGTATGTCTAATTACACACATTTGAATTTTTGTACCAAAATCGTTGAATGAGAAAATTTGTTTTTTAACAATAATTTCACTAAAATTGAGCTTCGAAGAAACGTTTGGTTTTTCGACACACAAATATACTAGCACAAAAACACACGCGCGCGCACACACACACACACACACACACACACACACACACACACACACACACACACACACACACACACACACACACACACACACACACACACACACACACACACACACACACACACACACACACACACACACACACACACACACACACACACACACACAGGAGGGAAGAGGAAAGAGTGAGACAACCCTAATTTTTGTTACGGATTACGGGAAAACGTAAATATACATTAAAACCTAAAAAGACGGTTTTTTAAGTAAAAATTTGATCGAGAATATCTGCCCCAAAATTAGAGCAATCCGTATTTCACGTCAACCAATACGGAAGTCGATTAAACTTTCGGATTGGCCGCTTCAAGTTTTTAAACTAATTTCACCTTCTCGTTCCACGGATTCTTTTTACAAATCCGAATGTCACTTTTAATGTGGAAAAGTTCAAAACAGCTAGCTGTAAATAAATTAGAAAATATTGTCGTTCGGCGGCAAATGTCTTGGTTTAGCGGAAAATTTCGAGTGCAGCCCCTAACGGAGGGCGGCGGCGTCGATTAATGGTGTTCAGGTAAAAGTCAACAAAGTTGTCCGGTTGGTACACAAACGTCTTGTGTACATGTTTAGTATTTTCATTTCCCCGATTTTTTTTGGAGGGGAGGGGAAGAATGCATTTGAAAAGAAATATATTAAAATCGTTAGTGATTACTTTCAGAAATAATGTGTTTATTTATTTTCTTATTGAACCAAACATTGTGTTATCGATTATTATTATTACAATTAGAATACATTATCAATTGATGGTTTCAAAAAGCAATTCTTAGGTTTAAAAAAAATATGGCACTCGTGGAACAATGATTGCTGTACCAGAATGAAGTCGTAAATATTTTCCATCATCTTTTTAAGGTTTGAAATATTGAACTGGTAGGATTATTTTAATAATATTATATTATATTTTAGTTAAAAGACATACAATATTTAAAATTTTTTTTTAAATTAAAATATCAATAGTTAGAACGTAACATTCGATTATAAATTTTCTTTTATTTAAAACAGACCAATATATTTTGACTACCGACATCCCTTCACACTCTAAATATTTTGAATTGGAAAGATAAAATCCTTTCTGCAACTAAGAAGAAGTGGTGGAGTTCTTGTAACGGGAATTGGATGCAATTTTCTTCCGCATACACTTCTTCCGTATTAACGTCTTCGTCGAGCACTTCATGAGTGTACTTGAATGATACCGGTGAACGTTGAGTAGTCAGCGTGACCGATGAGAAGATCTCCCCCGCGGGTTCGTAGCCAATCAACACTTTTACAAAAAATATATAAAACTTCCCTCTCATTTTGTCTATTTTTGTGTACATCCAATATAAATAGTTGATTCCGTTGAATGGATTAACGGCCTCATACTCATTGCAGTTGTACAAGTTTACTGGCCAATAAACGTTAGTGTCATCCCCTAACAATTGTTGGTCAGGATGTGTGTTTTCAATGTGATCGACCAACTTCAATGCCACCCCTTTCCATCCGCAAAGCAATATGCGGCAAGCGACTTCCCTGTACACGCATTTTGGTTCGTGTTCTTTCAACACAGTAGGTTGCGATATCACCTGGCAACCATACAACATATTCTCGCATTCCCTCGGCAGGCAGCCAAGAATATTGTTGATAAAAACTAAATTCAGTTCTGTCTCTTTAAAGTTCGCCTTGCAAATCGGACACTGTACGAGGTTTCTCTTACACGACCAGCAGTTAACGTGGCCGTTCTCGCACCAACAGAGTGGTGGCTGCAAGATGAATGAGCATATCGTGCACACTGACGCTTCATTGACGTCTTTCAGTACCATATTCTTTGCTTCGAGCGTAAATACTTTCTGCAACAGATTACAATGAACGTTATGCAATGAACAACTAGTGAATTCCCTTTGGAAGAAGAGCCATTAGTGTGGCTGTCATGGCAAAGGAACTGAACCGAGGAATAAGAGGATCCAGGAACAAGAACAGAGTGATTGGGATATTGGGCAGAAAAAATGGGAGAAAAGGGAAAGAAAGAAGGGAGAGGAAAAGGAAGCCGAGGAAAGTGCAGTGATTTTTTGGTTAATAGGGTGAACAATTTTGTTGCACAACCTGCGAAATCTGTTAAAACAGTTATAAAATTCTCTCTCTCTCTCTCTCTCTCTCTCTCTCTCTCCTCCGTGTGTGGGTGTGTGTGTGTGTGTGTGTGTGTGTGTGTGTGTGTGTGTGTGTGTGTGTGTGTGTGTGTGTGTGTGTGTTTTGTGTGCGATCGTGTGTTTTGTGAATGTGATTGTGTGTTTCGTGAGTGTTTGTGTGTGTCTGTGTTTGTCTGTGTGTGTGTGTGTGTGTTTTGTGAGTGTTTGTTTTGTGTGTGTGAATGTGTGTGTATGAGTGTGTGTTTTGTGAGTGTGCGTGTGTGTGTTTTGTGTGTTTGTCTGTTTGTGTATGTGTATGATGTGAGTGTGTGTGTTTTGTGAGTTTGAGTGATTCTGTGTTTGTATGTGTGTTTTGTGTGTGTTTTTTGTGAGTGTTTGTTTTGTGTGTGTGAATGTGTGTTTTGTGAGTGTGCGTGTGTGTGTTTTGTGTGTTTGTCTGTTTGTGTATGTGTATGATGTGAGTGTGTGTGTTTTGTGAGTTTGAGTGATTCTGTGTTTGTATGTGTGTTTTGTGTGTGTGTGTGTGTGTGTTTTTTTGTGAGTGTTTGTTTGGTGTGTGTGAATGTGTGTGTATGAGTGTGTGTTTTGTGAGTGTGCGTGTGTGTGTTTTGTGTGTTTGTGTGTTGTGTGTGTGTGTGTATGTGTATGACGTAGTGTGTGTGTTTTGTGAGTTTGAGTGAGTCTGTGTTTGTATGTGTGTTTTGTGTTTGTGTGTGTGTGTGTGTCTGTGTGCGTGGGCGCGTGCATGAGAGTGAGAGAGAGCACGTTCGTGTTCGCATTTCTAATCGGATTTCATTCAAACCGTGGCACGAAAATTTATTATTGAAATAGCTCGGACAAGTTAGTTAATAGGTAAAATTCGTTCAACAATTTCAAAATGGCGGCAATTTTCAAATGTTTTTGAAATTAAGCATTTTTTTGACAGAGTTCGTGATTTGTATGTATGAGTTTTGAAAAATTAAAACGAATAACCTATATATATATATATATATATATATATATATATATATATATATATATATATATATATATATATATATATATATATATATATATATATATATATATATATATATATATATATATATATATATATATATATACACGTACATTTTAATGTTGATTATAATATCGGTGTTCATATTTAAACATATTTTCGAAAAGGATAAGATAAAGCAAAATACGCTCCTATTACGTCATAGAAACAGCTGCATACCAAGATTATTTATATTACTTATTCGTTTATTTAGGTTATGTTTGTTTGTTCCGCTCACATTCTTAATTGTTTTCTAAATTGACAGACACAAAAATCGGTTTTCATAATAGCGTGGACTGATGTTAACACACAAACTTCTCTTAACAGTTTCAAAATTGAAATGAAAGAATAATTTAACTTCCATCCGATTCCATTTGCAAAGTAATTTAATAATTAAAAAACTGCTAACACAGGCCGATTTCAGTGCTGATTGTGATTGTGAAATCAGAATTTTTAAAAGGTACGCTTTTGTAAATTCGTTTCCATCACGTCAGCGTGACTTCTGCGTGCCAAGATTATTTTATTACCTTTCAATACGCTCCGCTAAACTAACAAGCAACGAAAAATAAATTAAGAACCACTAAGCCATAGTGTTTAATTGGTTCAGTTTATATTTAGGCATACAACTGTTGCAACAGTGCTTTGTTTATTGAACATAATATCAGGTGTTATCATTTTGGCACGCAATCAGCTGTTTTAAAACTAGTTTTTTTTAATCTGATATCATAACAGTAATCAGTGTAAACACAGCTTGAATTAGCAATTTAAATTTAACTAACCTAAATTTAAATTCCTTAAATTAGCAATTTAAATTTTGACCTAACTGTCATGGTTAATAGAATTAACACGGTAGTACGTCAAAAAAACCTTTATTTTTTAAAAAGAATACTACATATTGTAACTGACACGGTTGTTAGGCCTAACACGGTGATGAGTGAAAAAAAACATTTATATTTTTTAAAGAATACTACATAACCTAACTGACACGGTTGTTAGGCCTAACACGGTAGTGCATGAAAAAAGCCTTTATATTTTTAAAAGAATAATACATAACCTAACTGACATGATTGTTAGGCTTAACACGGTGATGCGTGACAAAAATCTTTATATTTTTTTAAAGAATCCTACATATCCTAACTGACACGGTTGTTAGGTTTAACACGGTGATGCGTGAAAAAACCTTATATTTTTTTAAAGAATACTACATATCCTAACTGACACGGTTGTTAGGCCTAAAACAGTGATGCGTGAAAAAACCTTATATTTTTTTAAAGAATACTACATATCCTAACAGACACGGTTGTTAGGCCTATCACGGTGATGCGTGAAAAACCCTTATATTTTTTTAAAGAATACTACATATCCTAACAGACACGGTTGTTAGGCCTATCACGGTGATGCGTGAAAAAACCTTATATTTTTTTAAAGAATACTACATATCCTAACAGACACGGTTGTTAGGCCTAACACGGTGATGCGTGAAAAAACCTCAATATTTTTTTAAAGAATACTACATATCCTAACAGACACGGTTGTTAGGCCTAACACAGTGATGCATGAAAAAAACCTTATATTTTTTTAAAAAATACTACATATCCTAACTGTCACGATTGTTAGGCCTAACACGGTGATTCGTGAAAAAACTTTATATTTTTTTAAAGAATACTCCATAACCTAACTGACACGGTTGTTGGTCCTATCACGGTCATGTGTGATCTTTAATGTATATTATGATTGCGGGCAAAACCATGACGGGTAACAGCTAGTATATATATATATATATATATATATATATATATATATATATATATATATATATATTTCAGTTCATTTATTTCAGTTTTCACTTCTGTTCAGCGACTGTCAATTTTTTTTCTTTAAAAGAAGTTTTTTCAACGTTTTAACAAACAAAAACATATTATTATTTTCGCACGGTACAAATTTCGAGGTTATGCGGGACAGTTTTGTTTTCGATTTTAATTCTACTTCCCGTGCTTTTGCGCAGTTTTGTATTTTGGATTATTGCTTTTGAGCGTGTAATAAAACGTTCCAGCGGAAAAACACCGAATAATAGAAAACAACACATTACTAATTTTATTTTTTTATTACGCCTAATTTTATAGTGAATAGGCTGCGACACAGCTGCGCTGGCAGCATCAAGTAAAATACTTTTCTAGGTTCACATGCAAATTCCATGATAAAAACCTTACATAAAACTTTCCATTAACAATTTTTTAAACGATTTTTTTTTAGCATTTTCGGTATTAAAATGTTTCCTTATGTAGAATATTTTATTTTCGTTAGTGGTACGGAGTTGTACGAGGTGTATTCAGAAAGTAACGAGAATTTTTAAATTTCGCGGGCTTGGAGAGTCCGATTGTCAAACATTTTTCTCTATTATGTTCGGTATACATGTCATTGAAGTATGATAAAACTCAGCTGTTTTCATTGTTGACTTTGTCTGTGACAGCCACTAAGGTTAGACATGTTTTATATGAGTTCGGCGATTTTCGTTTGTTAAAATAAATGGATCAATGAATTTGTATCAAATTTTGCGAAAAAATGGAATAAAGTGTAACAAAGTGTGTGAAATGTTAACAAAGGCCTATGGTGAGTCTGCTATGAGTAAAGCAAGAGTTTACGCGTGGTATAAGCCTTTCCAAGATGGCTGTGAAGACGTTGAATATGACGAACGCCCTGGACGCCACAGCACATCAACAACCGATGAAAACGTGGAAAAAGTTAAAGAAATGGTTACGAACATTAGCCGAATCACAAATAGAGAGGTCGCTGATGATGTTGGCATATCGATTGGATCATATTGTGACTGGTTTTGTGTATGAAACGCGTGGCAGCAAAATTCGTTCAAAAATTGTTGGATTTTGAACAAACACAGCGGCAAATGGAAGTTGCTCAGAAATCACTAAATGAAGTCAACGACGATGCAGAATTACTGAAACGTATTATAACAGGTGACGAAACATGAGTTTACGTATATGACGTCGAAACTAGGGCTCAATCATCCCTGTGGAGGCATTCTGGCTCGCCAAGACCGAAAAAGGCTCGACAAGTGCGGTCGAACGTGAAGGTTATGCTCACTGTGTTCTTCGATATTAATGGCATAGTGCATCATGAATTCCTGCCACCAGGTGAAACGGTCAATAAGGAGTACTACCTACAAGTTCAACGCCGTTTGTTTCAAGCAATCCTAAAAAAAACGCCCGGATCTGTGGGAAAACAATTCATGGCTTTTGCACCACGATAATGAACCAGCTCACACTTCATCGCTTGTTCGTGAATTTTTTACCAAAAACAGTACTGTAATGATACTCCATATTCGCCAGACATGGCTTCGTGTGACTTTTTCCTATTTTTAAAAAATAAAGAGAACCTTATAGGGCCGTCGTTTTACAGCCGTAGATGACATTAAAAGCGCATCGCTGAAAGAACTAAAGGCTATCTCAAAGATCGAGTTTGAGAAGTGTTTCGAGGATTGGAAGAAGCGCTGGCACAAGTGCATAATCTCCAATGGGGACTTTTTTGAAGGCTACAACAACAATGTAGAAGAATAAATAAATATTTGGTTCAAAAAATTAAAATTCTCGTTACTCTCTGAACACAGCTCATATATCAGGTTTTAGAAGATACAACCTAAATAAAATGATGCCAGTTACAGCCTTCAAAGTGTAACGGTTTTTTATTAGAACCATCACAAAAATTACAAAAACAAAGTAACGCGTGTGCGATATACGTATTTTTGAAATAACTAAAAAATTAAAGGCATAAAAAACAGAAATTTTGTTAATACGAAGAAAAAATGTAAATCACACCCGTCTAAAAGTTTCATAATTATTTTGAAATTTAATTCTTGAAAATTTACACGGAATAGAAAAACTGCACTTACTTTAATACAAGTTTGAAAAACATCAGAAATACCGCAATGGTTATTGAGGAACAGTAATTATTTATTTTGTGGTATTTCCCTTACTTTTACATTATGTATTACTATATTACAAATGGGCTTTAAATAAAACGATTTAGACGGAAAACACCAACATAGTTATAGATCATGCTAAAACAGGTTTACCGTTAAAATTGTTTAAATATATTCTACGTTAATATTTAAGTTAAATACACTTCACCCTATTACTGGGGTAGTATTATTATAAACCGTACAAAATTTGTTAAAAATCGTTTTACACGATTTAAATAAAACAAATACTTTTTACATACGAATAAGCCTACTTACGTTTGCATACGACATAATATTTTATTAAAACACGACACTGCACACACAGTAAAAGCCTGCCTCTGTAAGTCCGTCGAACACAGAATGCTGAATACAGGACGGTTCTGTCCGATTAACATTTCAAGATAAACATTGTTGTGTACTTTACTTGGAAGGGACTGCGGCCGGTGAGGTAACAATAGGGCTTAATCAATTTTTCTCTAAATAAAATACATCCTGAATAAACAGGCTGAAGTTTTAATGATGAGCTCGAGCATTATTTTATGATAACAAAATCGAGATAAACGTTGGCATTGACCAAACAGTTCTTACTTCACTACAAGCAACAAGCAACTTTGGAATAAAGGGAAAAAGCATAAAAGCAGGTAGAAAAAAATCAGTTAGCGGGAAAACAGTTTTAGCGCTTGCGGCAACGTGGGTGTTGTAGTGGAGAAAGTCCGTTCCTTGTTTAACAAGTCATAAACTAGTCCAAATCAAACTGCTTGTTTCCGTTTGAAAAAGCAGTTTGTTTGTCGTTTATAGAAAAGCAGTTTTTTTAACAGTTTGGTGTTTTCTGCCCCACCACAGCCGCAGTCACCTACGGGCTTTGGTTGAGTATAGACATCGTTTATTGTGAAGCGTGTTTTATGTCGTTATCGATGCTCAATGATTCAAAATCTCGAGCAGCGATATTCGATAAAGTTTTGTATCAAACTCGGGAAATCGGCAACGGAGACCCCAGAAATGGTTGTCGGCTTACGGGGATACTGCAATGATCCGCTCGTGTCTTTGAACGCACAAACTGTTTAAAGAAGGTATTGAGCTAGTTGGAGACGACAATCGCACCGGACGTCCGTCGACGGCACGAACCGACGACAGTGTGCCCAAAGTAAGAGAACCGTAAGGGGCGGGGACGGCGGCCGCCCTTAATGAAGGGTAGCTTTTTTGTGACGGCTTGATTGAGCCGAAAGTTGATAAAAAAATTTACATTTAAAATTAGTTTTTTTCAGTCTTCAAATAACAGAAACCACCCACATATGTTTGTTTGTCTGTAATGCGTGTAGCGTGTAAACGGTGAGATAAAAAATGTGGTAACATCCTGAAGTATAGGCTAGGTGTTACTTGTTACTATAACAAGTAAATGGGAAGCTTTGTGTTCGTGGGAAACCAATTTCGAGATTTTGATTTTTTTAATTTCTCAAGTATCTTAAATCAAAAAAGTGTTTTATTCAAATGTTTGTCTCCCCCTCTCTTTCTCTCTCTCCACCTCTCTCCATTTCTCTATCTACCTTTCTTACACCTACGTCCCCTCCCCCGCCACGCATCTCTCACTCGTTTTCCCTCCTCCTCTCTCTCTCTCTCTCTCTCTCTCTCTCTCTCTCTCTACCATTTCCTATCTTTCTCTCCCACTTCTCTGTTTCTCTCTCCTTTCTCTCTTTTCCCCTCTCTTCACTTTCCTTTCTCCTTCTTCTCAATATCCCTCTCTCTTTCACTTATTTCTCTTTAACTACTCTTCTCACGCCTCATCTCTCTACTTTATCCCTCTCTCCACTCCCACCTCTCTCTCTCTCTCTCTCTCTCTTGCTCTCCACTTCTCTGTCTATCTTTCTTTTTCTCCTTACCTCTTCCGAACTAGCAATATTTTTCTTTTTCCCACCTCTCTCTCTCTCTCTCTCTCTCTCTCTCTCTCTCTCTCTCTCTCTCTCTCTCTCTCTCTTCTCTCTCTCTCTACTTCCCTGTCTTTTCTGTCTTTTCTTCCCTTTCTATCTCTTTCCCCTCTCTCCAAACCTTGTCTCTCTCCCTCTTTTCCCTCTCTAAAATCCCCTCTCTCCCTCCTTTCACTTTACCCCTTTTTTCACTCCCCGTCACTCTACTACCTTTTCCCCACTCCCACATCTCTCTTTCTCCTCTCCTTACTCTCCCGCTTCTCTATCTCTACCCACTACCCTGCCCTCCTCTCCTCTCTCTTTCCCACACTCCTTCACTCCCCGTTTCTATTCTCACTCTCTCCTCTCTCTCTCTCTCTCTCTCTCTCTCTCTTTGTGTGTGTGTATGTGTGCATGTTATTTTACATTCCAAATTTTGGTCTAATTAAATATGCTTCAAAATGTACACTCAAATTAATGTTGGCAATTAAAAGTTGGGACGCGTTCATTAACCAGCAAAATGCATCCAACAAGGATTAAAATGCGGGCAAATAAAAGTCCCAAATCGTGCCTTACACGTTTTGCAAATCTGGTTTCAACTCAGCGTCAAAATCTATCGAAATTAGGCAAATGAAATTAACGCCAGATTTTAACGTCGATTATGCTGATACAATCAGATTTTGAAAAAACTCCATGTTGGAACAATGTTATTGTTGGAAATTCGCTTCCATCACGTCAGCTAAACGGGAGAAATTTTATTACTTTAAAAAGAATTTGCACAAAAGATAATTTCAAAATGTTTATCGCTCTTTAAAAGTAACATCGATTCTCGCGCGTGATCCATCATACCCGGGGTCGATTTTCATTCAATTTATAAATTTGTATTCCTTTAGGCATGTTTACCCGCAAACTTGATCGAGTAGCTTTCACCCCTTCTCTCATCCCCTCGGGTAAAACTAATCTGTAGAGGCTTTAACGCAAGGCAAAGACAGAAGAATACAAGTTATACAGAAATAAACATGTTGCATATTAGTGGTGACTATACAATTGTCGGGCAACCTTTCATTACAGGAAGTGTAAAGTGTAAAGGAATGTGTAAAGTGATTGTGAAAAACGTCAAAATCGGTTTTAATATTTTGTTCCGTTTTTAGGTTGGCAGCACTGAGTAAAAAATAATGACTTGCACTTTAATATCCGTCCGTCTACAAACAAAAACTGTCTCAAGTCGTGTAATTTGGAATTTAGTGGATGTATTGCTCATTTTGAATTTGCTCATTAAAACATGGAAACGTTGATTAAAATAAACGTTGACGTGTTTGAAACAAGTTTCCAAAAGTGTTTCTCTTTATCTCACACGTTTATTTTCCAGAAAAATCAGCAATAAATTCTGCATACATTAGCAATTCGAAAATTTTAAATTACATTGAAAAGATGAAACAAACCATGACCGCCATCGATTATATTCCATAAACTCTATATATTTTGAAAATTCAAAACGCTAAATTATTGAAATCGAATTGATATAACAAAATTATTTAAAACGGAATCCACCATTTTGAAACTGTTGAACGAATTTCGCTGGTTAACGAAAGTGACCAATTTATGACCAAAATTGAATTTTTGAACGTGATATACAGTATCAGTGCCCAGTTCAAGGCCCCAGGTTTGGGTTTTACCATGATCGCTCAGCCATGTGTTTCCAAAAGTATTTCTCTTTAATTGAACGTTATTGAAACCCTGATTTCACCGACAAAATCAGCAATAAACTCTGCATACATTAGCAATTAAAATATTTCAAATTACATTTACAATACGAAACCGAACCCTGACCGCCGTCGAATTGAATTCCTCGACTCAAGTGTGTTTTGAAAATTCAAAACGCTAATTTATTGAAATCGGATTTTATAGCAACATTATTTATGATTAAAAATTCATAATTTCTTAAGGCCTTTAAACTGCCGCCATTTTGAAACTGTTTAACGAATTTCGCTGCCAAGTTTGAACGGGAACGAGCTAAACGTGATACACAGGATCAGCGGCCATTTCAAGGTCCCGGGTCTGGGTCTTACCATGATGGCTGCTGCACAGCTCGTTTCCCGATGGATGATCACTAATAAAAAAAACAAGCGTTACAAGGCAGAGTCCATATTACTTCGGACAACGGACAAGATCGTAATGCACAAAGGGCTTGACATAAAAAACATTTGCCTTAGTTGTAATTAAACAATTAGCCTAAGGGCACAGCAATATTGTGTAACACACAACTGTAACTAACATCGACAATGAAGTGAAAATCATTTTTTACTATTCAGAGGTTGATAAAACAAAAAGATATCAAATTTCATTATTGCCAAAAGATGAAATATTATTTTCAATACAATACTATGTTGAGTATAATAATCTGCCTTCCTTAGCTTCGTCAATTCTACTTTCGTTGATGCGTTTCGGAGAACCTCCATCTTCAGAAACTATATCTATACTGGTCGCCAATATTATTGCTCGTCCTATTTATAATTTTCTAGCGCCACCTCCTACCCCTCCTCTATTCAACATGTTCAACGTTAAATCTTGAACGGTACGAGGTGGAGCTAGAAAATTATAAATAGGACGAGCAATAATATTAGCGACCAGTATTAATATAGTTTTTGAAGATGGAGGTTCTCCGAAACGCGTCAACGAAAGTTGAATTGACGAAGCTAGAGAAGGCAGATTATTATACTGAACATAGTGACAATATTCCTAGCAGAAAAGAAGAAGAATATAAAAAGATATTAAAATAATTCAAAACCAAAAAATCTTAAAGGAGTCAAATTACCATTTTGTACTAATTCATTTCTGATATTTTTAATTCAGACAAACGTGTTTGTAAGATTTTCATGAACGAAAGTACGAAAACATATGTATCAGTGAGTGGACACGCGGATATACGTGTCAGTAAGTGAGTGACTGACAGAATTATATCCTGTAGACAGGATTGTAATCCAGTATGACAGGATTGCTTTGGCTGAGTGTAATGTGATGCGGGTTGCATAACGGACGGCGCAGGGCATGTTGTTTTGTACCAAGCAGAGTTTTGATTAATTACGTTGACAAGACAAGATTGTGACGCTACCTTTCGGAATTAACTTACAAGGCCGGGCGGCCATTAAATGCGGAGCGGAATGAAGACGAACGGCAACCGGAAGCGGAGTTCAGTCAGTTTAAAGAACGCGTTTGTATCTTCTAAATTTAAATATTTAGGCCTACTTAACGGATTCTAGTAATGTTCAAAAACCGTAACCTAGGTAACGAAAAATAATAAGTTTATAGGCGTGGTCAACGTGGTGGGGGTAGCGGAGTCAGCTTGAAAACCGAACCAAGACCGAGTCAAAGCTCCGCTATGCTTTCAGTGGACGCACTACGTAAAAACAATAGATTAGGTTTTGAATGCGTAGTCCGGTTCGCATATGGTGGCAGCCCTGCCTAAAACGTAACCACATGATAGGATTTTGGTACCGAAGCGCAACTGTTTCGCAGGTTTTTTTTATTTGGTCAATGTAACAGGTGAATAATCGCAATAATAGCCTCAATATGCTTTTCGCCTTTAAAAAAAATGTTTCTTAAAAGCCGACTCGGTACATTTTTATTGTTTCCTGTGAATTTTTTTTTTTTGCGAATTCTTTAATTTTTCATTGGCGATTTGGTTTTTGAATGTTTTAGTCGATTTGTGTCTTAATTTGAATTCCGTACTTCTTTAATTTATTTAAGTAAGTCAGTGACCACAGTAACATTAAGTCTATATATCCAAGTACTTGATCCGCTCTGAAAGTTCAATTCTCGCTTGACTTGAGTTGTTCAAGTCTGCCAAGTTTAGAAGACTTAGGGCCTAAGTAGTGCGATCCCCAGACAATAACAATACGCTCCAGGTGACTTGAGCAAAGCAAGTCCAGGTTTCCTTCCGTTTCAATGAGTTCGGGGATTCGGACAGACGCGATTGTACAGGGCGTTTCGAAAAGGATTTGACAACCTTAAAAGCAAACAGATATTGTATTTCAAAGTAAAACACGTCGAGCTTGACTCACGTAGTCTTTTAGTACTGAATTTAACCGCCAGTAGCGCTATTATTATTTTCCAACGCTATAGTTTCGTTGACGTAATAAAAGCTTTACTAAATCTAAAAAAATATCGTCATAAACGAAATTTTGGTCAGCGAATAGCTCAAGATAGTTTCTCGGATGGCGGTTAAGGCACCGATCAGTCTCTGAACTGTGAACTTTGAGATAGTGAGTTCGGGACGCAGTTACTGCCGTAAGCTTTAACCTTCCCGCTTAAAACCCATTAGTCTACAATTTTTCCAGTTTCAAAATGGCTGTCATTTTATAGTTTACATTTTTCACCGATGTAATCAGCGTTAAAATTCACATAAATTAGCATTTGAAATTTCCAAAGTTTCATTGAAAATAGGAAAGAGAACCACAAGGTAAATTTTCTTGTTTTCCAGGGAGTCTAGAAATTTGAAATGTTAATTCTTGCACGTGTCAACGCCGATTACAAATTATTACAAAAATGATTTGCCGGCAGCAATTTGAATCAAATCGCTATAAACTTTCAAATTAGTTTGCAAATTTGAAACACAAACCCGACCGCCGTAAGGTACATTTTCAATAGAATTATTAAGCGCTAATTTTAACGTTGTTTGTGATCGTGAAATTAGATTTTCATAAAAACATAAGATACAGTCGAGATAAGATGATATTATTGGAGATAACCGTCATTTTGAAACTGTTTAACGCATTTGATGAGTTTGAATCAAATCGGACAGAAATTTCGAACCTGATACAACGGAAACACGCACGCACACGCACGCGCGCGCACACACACACACGCACATACACTAACACACACACAAACGAACGCGCTCACACACACACAAACACGCGCGCGCACGCATACACACACACACACGCGCGCGCGCGCAAAACAAACACGAACGCGTACACACTTAACGTACACACGAACACACATACATACACACTCGAGCACACACGCGCACGCGCGCGCACACACACACACACATACACACGCGCGCGCTCACACGCTCACACACACACACACACACGAACGCGCACACACGCGCGCGCGCATGCACACACAGACATACATACACACACACACACACACACACACACAAACACATACACAACACTCGCGCGCACAAACACACACACACACATACACGCACGCACGCAAACACACACGCGTGCGCAAAAATATACACGCACGCGCGCGCGCGCGCACACACACACACACACACACACACACACACACATACGCAAACACGCGCGCGCACACACACACACACACACACACACACACACACACACACACACACACACACACACACACACACACAACCACCAATTTCAAATGGATCACGACGAAATACGAATTACAAAACACAAAATTTTCAAATCCACAAACGTCTTAACTCATTACCGCACATCTTTGTCAAATCAATAATTAAATACGTAGCGCAGGATTTGAAACTTAAGTAATTTAAAGTTTAAGTCTTTCTTCAATATTTAAGTTTTCATCTAAATTTAATCAACAAAACTTTTTAAACTTTGATCATTTTAATACTTGCTGATTCCCCGGCGACATAACTCTTGGTCTGAAAACGAACAACTTCTTCTTCTTCTTCTTCTTCTTCTTCTTCTTCTTCTTCCTCTTCTTCTTCCTCCTCCAAAGCTAAGGCTTGTTCCTCCTGCACAGTAACTGTTGTGATCTTTTCAGAGACGGCCGAGTCTTTTCTGTAAGTAATTCATACATCTTGCCTCCCATACATACGCCGCTTCATAACTGAAGCATGTTACTTCACATGTTTACTGATATTGCTGAGGACAACGGGACTAATTACAGAGCACTGAGGTGTAAGGATGTACAACAATGTGCCACGGAAATATGGTGTGTAGGATTCTATATATCTTTATATCTGTATGGTTTACTATGGTATTTCGTCTGCATTAGCCCAAGTTTGCATAACAGTCGGACGTTAAACACAAAAAAAAATGGTATTATAATGTATTTTACAATGTTAAACTTGCGCGTGCGTGTGTGTGTGCTGGAGTGTGGTGTGTGTATGTGAGCGTGCGTGCCAGGTATGTGTCTGTGTGTGTGTGTGTGTCTGTGTGTGCGCGCTTACGCGTGTGTGTGTGTGTGCGCGCGCGTGTGTGTGTGAGAAGAGAGAGAGCGAGACGGGTGTTTAGCCACGTCAAACACTCAGCCTATTTTCCAATATACTAATACTGCTGTTTACTAATACTATGGCTAATACTAATATGGCTAAATACTAATACAAAAAGCTAATATGGCTGTTTACAGTTTTGATTCTATTGGTTGTGTTTGCATTATATTTACTTTGTAAGCCAGTCTGGCAAGACTTCCTTACATTTTACTAGGGCGCTTCGAGCATACTTCAATGCAACGGGAAATTAAATCCTTTTTTTCAGTAAAGGAATACGTTTTTAATGAAACACAAATTTCTCTAGAGTAACTTTTTTGTTCCAATAATTGCTACTGGAGTTAGTGCTGAGGCTTCAACAAGTTGGAACTGAAAACTTTTTCTATTTCCTTCTTTGCCCGAATATTTCTTTTACACTTGGTGGACTTCTGTGAGCAGTGGCTTTAATCGTTCGGTAGCATTTAGTGCAATGATGTCTCTAGCTAAAAGTTTTCAGATCCTGGCTTCTATGTTTCTTTTTGAATATGTGTATTTGTGTGTGTGTGTGTGTGTATGTGTATGAGAGGGAGAGAGAGAGAGAGAGAGAGAGAGAGAGAGTGTGCGTGTGTGTTTGTGTTTGTGCGCGCGCGTGTGTTGTGTATGTGTGTGTGTGTGTGTGTGTGTGTGTGTGTGTGTGTGTGTGTGTGTGTGTGTGTGTGTGAGAGAGAGAGAGAGAGAGAGAGAGAGAGAGTGCGTGTGCGTGTGTGTTTGTGTTTGTGCGCGCGCGTGTTTGTGTATGTATGTTGTGTGTGTGTGTGTGTGTGTGTGTGTGTGTGTGTGTGTGTGTGTGTGTGTGTGTGTGTGTGTCTGTGTGTGTGTGTGTGTGTGTGTGTGTCTGTGTGTATGTGTGAGTGAGTGTGTACGTGTGCGTGTGCGCGCGCACGTGTGTGCGCGAGTGTTTGTGTGTATATTTTTGCGTGCGTGCGTGTGTGTGTATGTGCGTGTGCGCGCGCTCGCGTGTGCGTGTACGTGAGTGTGTTCGTGTGCGTGCGGGTGTGTGCGCGCGCATGTGTGCGAGTTTGTGTGTGTGTGTGCGCGCGCGCGTGTGCGCGTACGTGTGCGTGTTTGTGTGTGTGTGTGTGCGCGCGCGCGTGTGCGTGCGCGCGCGTGCGTGCGTGCGCGTGCGTGTATGCGCGTGTGTGCGTTTGTGTTTGTGTGTGTTTGCGTGCTCGTGTGTGCGTACGTGTTTGTGTTCAGTGATGGAAAAAATATGAATCACATTGAAAACGCGTGTACATTTGTTCGACGCTCACTGTAAAATCGTATTTGACATCTTCGAAGCGGTTCTCGCTACATGTCTGAAGTCAAATAAATAAATTTAACTTAAACGATATTTCCTTATGTTTTGCGTACCATTTACTTCCACATTTCGGACCATTTGTTACTTAAAATTGAAAACAAACACTTGACCAACACAATTCCTCGCGCTGTTGTATTACTCCCTATGTAGGCACGCCTACAGTTGTATCTCCTGTACGCGAATTAATTAAAGAAACTGTTTCTATTAATGTAAACACTCCGTCGTTATATACGTAAACAATTAACAACAAAGAACGGCTTATATTATAAGAGGACGCATTTAGCCCTAATGGCAGTACAAAGGGTGGCTTCAACCCCTGAATAAACTACCACATTAAACACTTAACCTACATTTTGCAGCTTGTTAATTATAATTATCTGTGAAACAACTACACGAGGTTTTCGATATTGTATACAAATATTTGCTCTTAAAGAGCGTGTCTCCGTTGTAAAATGAGCTAATGAGCGTCCATCGTGGTTAAACCGTGAAATGAGCCTAATCCTAACCACTAGTACATATTTTGATATGTTAAATTTTACATATAGGTATAGTTGCGTTATCACTGTCCTGTCTGACATTTAGGTTCGATTTGATTCAAACGGCAAACAAATCGATCTTGGTAATAGTTTGAACAAGTTCGTTAACCAGCAAAATTTATTCAACAGTTTCAAAATGGCGGCTATTTCATTGCTTTTTTCTTAAATTTTGTTTGACAATCTGATTTCAACCTTAAAATGCATGCATTAGCATTTTGAATTTTAAAAATCTACGGAGATCAGAGTTCATTTTTGCACTCAATGAAGTACAAAATGCTTCTACGTACGAAGATTGTAACGCTATTTATAATGGTGGCATCAAGTTTATATATAGCCTATATAATTGCGTATAGACCCTTTTGGATCACGCAAAGCACTCCGACTCATGTCTTGTTCCTTCTAATCCTCCACACCTCCCTCATCCTGTCCCCATGGATCCTTCTCCGCTCTTCCGTCCATTTTACCCCCGCTCTTTTTGGGATTTCATTCTTTGGGATTTTCCACACGATCATCTTTCTCCTGTATGCGTGCCTGTCTTCAATGTCTCTTGAGCCTATTTCTGCGTCATGTAGGTCTATTCTGACTTGTGTGATCCACGACGTTGTTGATTTGACTCCTTGTATATACTTAAGGATTCTGTTGGCAAGTCTCGTTGTTGGGAGTCTACTGATGTGTCCATAGAATTGAAACCTCCTTCTTCTGATATCTGCTGCCAGGTTCGATATCTTCTCTGTGGTCTTCCGGGAGTGCAACCTGTATCCGTCTTCTGTTAATCTCGGACCAAGAATCTTCCTCAAGATTTTGCGTTCTTCATTCAAAATGTCTTCCTTGGTACCTTTTGTCTGGAGTGCTAGCGTCTCGCTTGCATATAATACCTCCGGTTTTATGACTGTGATGTAGTGTCTGATTTTTGTGTGCGTCGAAATACATTTCTTATTGTAGATATCACGCGTTATACCAAGAGCCCTCTTCATTCTCAGTAGACGAACCCTTTGCGCAGCCTTCTCGCCGCCTCTGGGTTCAAGAATTTCTTCCAGATATTTGAAGTGCTTGACTCTGTTATCTTACCACACTTTGTATTTAGTTCTAGAATATTTAATTTTGAACAGAAGAATTCGGTTTTCTGAAACGAGATCTGTAGACTGACCCTCTCTGCACATTCCTTTAGGACTTCTATCTATTTAATCGATCTTGTTTCATTATCTGTGAGTTTGTATACATATATATATATATATATATATATATATAAGTTATATAGACAATTATTGTAAACTTTGCTAGATTTAGTGTTAGACTTAGCTATATTTAATGCTGACAGTTTAGCTTTTAGCACAGTAAGCATTTTCATGTACCTAGAGAAGAAAGAGCAGGAGCTCAGTGTGAATCGAGGTCTCACTCAGTTCGCATCTCAATGCATATGAGACGAACTTGAATAATTAT
>CM040186.1:7997254-7999754 GCA_022606455.1 Callitettix versicolor | reverse complement strand
GGCTCAGTAGGTCCGTCTAACATCCCCAACATTCTTCTGCGATTCTCTAGATTAGATTTGAAACTAGAGGAAAGGATTGTAAAACCTCCGACACTGCGATCAGTCAAACCTCTTAAGTAATAGTTCAGCAGATTGGTATCCTTAGAAAGATCTAAGAACCCATCATCCTGCTGGAGATTCCTGGAGTCCTTTAAACCAAAAACCCTTAGCCTTCTGCTATCAAGAGCCTCAAAATCATGAATTATGTGTCCTGCAGTTTCCTTCTCTTACCTCGTTACCTATCTTGTTAATATACATCTTCAGACCACAGAGCCCAATAACGAGCCCCATGATTTCCCTGAGTTGTGTTCTGCCGCCGCTGTAAGCCTCCTTAGAGCGCTTGTTATATGAATAACCATGAAGATCATCCCATCTGGCTTGGTGTTGCTTGTTGATCCACTTTTTGATAGCAGACCCGGCGAACGACACACAGATTGGCAAATAGGCATGAGAATAGAATAGGAAAGGACTGTTAGGAAGTGGTTCTATAAGGATGAATTTAGGTTATGATTCCTCCCGAATAGAAGAAAATGGAGGTGGATCAGGATTGCCGGCAGAGGCAGCTGAAGTGAGCATCTGATTGGCTTAGCGATCCCACCCACCGCTAGCTCTCACCCATCTACTCAAGATATAGCGTGGCTAACTCTAAAGTATAAAGTAACCCGTGCTGGTGTATCAAACAGGAGCCCTGGGATAGCTGTACCTTAGAATAACCCATGTGTGAGTGACTCTGTGTGGGTGGACGTAATTTCCTTAGCTACTTGTAGATGTAAGAATGTGAATAGTGGGACTTATCGTGCCACAAAGAGCTGGCCTAGTGGACAAGAGTCTAGAGTAAGTGGGAATCAGCAGAGCAAAACATTTGCAAGCACCTCAATAATAAATGGGGAAGTCACCAATTAGAAATGCGTTAACCAGCTTGCTCTAAAAGCTCTCCAAATCTTAGACTTTATAAAAAGATTAGGTCTGCAGAAGGTGGTACAACGGGTCGCAGTACAGTAATAACCCCACAAACTCATTCGTTCGTGGACAGGATTCACTGAAGCTGTAGCAGGCTCTCCTTTACACTATCCTTAGTGTAGTCTTGCCCACTATCCTTCAATTTGAACAATAGCTACAAGAAATGAAATCCTTTAAAAGGATATTAATAACAACTTGCTCGACAAAAACGAACCAGTGTTTTTCTCTCGTACATTTTTCTTTTATTAAAATTTTAATTACATGAAACGAATAACTGGAAAAATGATTCTAATTATATTTGCGAAATGCTAATTACATTTCTTGCCGTTAACAAAAACAGTCGTGTTTACAAAAGGTACAAGTTACTTTTCAATTCCGCTTTGAATTAGTTTTAATTTAATATTTTAGAAAAACGTTTTCCCTCTGCATTCATTTTCGTCAACTAATTGGATTTTGTTCGATTAAATACGTGGGGAAATATTTCAAAGTTTATTCTTCTTGATGGAAATACGGCGCTCGCCTTCGGCCTACAACCTCGGTGTGCGCGTGCGCGCGTGCTAATGCTAGCACGCTCACGTTTTGATTGAAATTTGGCACAAAAAATTCTATTTTCATAGACCTATTTGATCTGTTCCGACAGACTGTTTAACCATCAAAGTTCGTTCAAAAGTTTCGAAACGGTGGTCATTTCGAATGTTATAAAAAAATCGTAACTATTTTGTCAAAATGTTTTTGAAAATCGTTATTAGCGTTAAAACTGGGTAAACTGGTATTTTCGTTTTTTTTTCAAAATCCGTTGAAATTAAGGAATCCAATTTGACGGCGGTCAGGTTTCACTTTCTCAAAATATCCACATTTTATTGGAAATTATATTGGCGAAATAGGAATTTCGAAAAGGATAATTTACTAAAACTATTTTTTTTTTTAAATTCGCTTCTATCACGTCAGCCAGACAGCTGTGTTCCGATTTATTTAATTTTTACTAGCCCAATTTCGGGCAGGCATTTTAGAAATTCTACTTTTCAAGTTCTGCATTTTAAAAAGTATCATAACGAACTCGCAAACTTTAATTCACTTTTAAAGTAGCGTGTTCCAAAGTTGTTGCAACTGTAGGGTAATCAATCTTGCCAAACTCTAAACGTCAAATTAACTTCAATGTTTGTACATAATTACGGCGGGCAACTTTGTAATATCAATCGAAGATGAGGTTTGTCGTAATTAGAAAATGTTATTGCAGTAAGTTACAGAAAACAGTTCATGCTTGCTGCTATTCACCTCGGACTGCGGCCTCGGTTTAGAGTTTAGAAATGTCGTTTCAGCCTTAAATTTTTACTGGTTTGTTTTATTGAATGACATATAGTTAGAGGCATACCTTCAAGTACTGATTTTGACTTGTAGAACATTTTTTAATAAGTACTCAGAAACAGCTGTTAAAAACTAATCAGACCGGCGTGTCTGGGGTGGATAAAGCACCGGTCAGTATCCATTGTTTCGGGCTGTT
>CM040186.1:7989754-7992254 GCA_022606455.1 Callitettix versicolor | reverse complement strand
TGACCGTACGAAGACACTAGGGCTGGAGAAGACGCTGTAACTGAGCATTCAGGAATATAGACACGGGGCACAATAGATATATAATAATTACAGTGAAATAATACAAATAAAAATTCATTCATCACATGTGCGAGAGAGTTGCGTGCAGTGATTTTCTGTTATATTTTGAATGTCCTGCATCTTGCAATCGACGATTGAAATAAAATCAGCCGCCTCGGTGGCCTAGTTGATAGCGTACTGGGCTTTCACCCCGAGGACCCGGGTTCGATTCCCGGTCAGGGCTTGGCATTTCATACGCTGTAAATCAACCCATCGTCTGCATTAGCCCAAGTGTGCACAATAGAAGGACGTTAAAAAGAAAATATTTGGGAAAATATATTCAGTGAATCCCGTGGTACAATACTCTTCAAAACTGCCTACTATTCTGTTTTTCAATGAGAATTTCCTAATAAACTATTTACGGCTTGAGTAAACAGACGAACACAAAATTCCGCTGTTTGGTGCTGCGTTTTAAGATGTCGGAAGTAAGGAAGATAAACACAGCGTTGTAATGTGTTGTAAACAAACAGAATTTGCGTATTGCAAGCAATACAGAATGTAAACACAGCTGATTGCCCTCGGCTGTGTTTCAGTGGTAAACACAATCACGTCGCGTGTTTACAACTGCGCGTGCGCAACGCTGTCAGTGTGACGTCACAAACAGGGTGCGTACAACAAAATGCGTACACTGATTGATAAATCTGTTTCGTGTACACTGTTTAAAACCTTGTTTTTTGTAAAGTAAATTCTTAAAACTAACACAGCCATTGTGATGTTGTTGTGGATAATTCCAGAATTGGGTTTTCCAGGCGTGTTGGCTACATGTTTTGTTTTGATAGTTAATATATGAAATGGCTGAAAATCTGTTAGATATGGTCATAATACGAGGGTAAAACAATAAGTAAAGTTTAATGGAAAAAATCAATATATTTATTGTACTTACATAAAGGATACTTTTCAACATAATCTCCTCCTACTTCTATGCACTTAGTCCATCTTTTAACCAGCGTTTACTTTCCTTCCTGGAAGAAGTATATGTATATATATATATATATATATATATATATATATATATATATATATATATATATATATATTATTATTATTATTATTATTATTATTATTATCTGCGCATAGACCCTGTTGGATCACGCAAAGCACTCCGACTCATGTCTTGTTCCTTCTAATCCTCCACACCTCCCTCACTGTCCCCATGGATCCTCTTCCGTTCCTCCGTCCATTTTACCCCTGCTCTCTTTGGGATTTCATTCTCTGGAATTTTCCACACGAGCATCTTTCTCCTGTATGCGTTCTTTTCTTCAATGTCTGTTGAGTCTATTTCTGCGTCATGTAGGTCTATCTGACTTGTGTAATCCACGACGTTGTTGATTTGACTCTTTGGATATACTTAAGGATTCCGTTAGCAAGTCTCTTTGTTGGGAGTCTATTGATTGTGTCCATAGAATTGAAACCTCCGTCTTCTGATATCTGCTGCCAGATTCGATATCTTCTCTGTGCTCTTCCGGGAGTGCAACCTGTATCCATCTTCTGTTAATCTCGGGCTAAGGATCTTCATCAAGATTTTGCGTTCTTCCTTCAAAATGTCTTCCATGGTACCTTTTGTGTGGAGTGCTAGCGTCTCGCTTGCATATAATACCTGCGGTTTTATGACTGTGTTGTAGTGTCTGATTTTTGTATACATCGACATACATCTCTTATTGTAGATATCACGCGTTATACCAAGAGCCCTCTTAATTCTCAGTAGCCGAATCCTTCGCGCAGCCTTCTCGCCACCTGTGGTTTCAAGAATTTCTCCAGATATTTGAAGTGCTTGACTCTGTTTATCTTACCATATTTTGTGTTTAATTCTTGAATATTTAATTTTGAACAGAATAATTAGTTTTTTTTAAAACGAGATCTGTAGACCGACCCTCTCTGCACATTCCTTTAGGACTTCTATCTGTTTAATCGCTGTTGTTTCATTATCTGAGTATGGCTAGGTCATCTGCAAAAGCTAGGCACGCGATTTCTGTGTTGTCCTTAGGTCTTTCAAGTCAAAATGGTTTCCAGTGCCCTTCAATTTTTAATTCTTTCTCCCATTCCCTGATAAATTTGTCCAACACCAGATTGAAAAGGAAAGGCGAGATTCCATCTCCTTGGCGAACTTAAGTTGTGATCAGGAAGGGTTTGGAAATTTTCCCCATAAATTTCACCTTAGCGATTGAAATATATATATATTTTTTTGTTTGGTGTTTAACGTCCGACTATTATGCACACTTGGGCTAATGCAGACGATGGGATGATTTATATCGTATGAAAATGTCAAGCCCTGGCCGGGAATCAAACCCGGGTCCTCGGTGTTAAAGCCTAGTAAGCTATCAACTAGGCCACCGAGGCGGCTATATATATATATATATATATATATATATATATATATATATATATATATATATATATATAC
>CM040186.1:7944754-7984754 GCA_022606455.1 Callitettix versicolor | reverse complement strand
CATTTTGTGGTGTAACTTTACATTTGGCAGTGAAGCAGTTTTTGTGGAATTACAGAACATATTTCTTATGTGTAACTTTACATTTGGCAGTGAAGCAGTTTTTGTGGAATTACAGAATATATTTCTTGTGTGTAACTTTACAGTTGGCAGTGAAGCAGTTTTTGTGGAATTACAGAACATATTTCTTGTGTGTAACTTTACATTTGGCAGTGAAGCAGTTTTTGTGGAATTACAGAACATATTTCTTGTGTGTAACTTTACAGTTGGCATTTTTTGTGGAGTGAAGAAGTTTTTTCTTGTGTGAATTATAGAACATATTTTTTGTGTGTAACTTTACAGTTGGTAGTGAAGCAGTTTTTGTGGAATTATAGAATATATTTTTTGTGTGTAACTTTACAGTTGGCAGTGAAGCAGTTTTTGTGGAATTATAGAACATATTTCTTGATATAATTCAATATTTTTCAGTCTAGAGAACACTTAAAACGTTCAAGCTGTCCACTCTTCCGTGACCCACGAGTGTGTCCTTGTAGGGAAGCGCTCTTGTAGGGGTACGTACATTTAAAGTAACCATGGTTGTACATTTAACTGCCTTAATTTGGCTTCCCATTTTCCAGGTCGTTATACTGTGATATGGTGACTGTTGGTTTCTGTGCAGGAAGATATGGAGGCTTTTTCAAGACATCTAGATTCTGGAGTCTTATACAGTACCTGAAGAACTTTAGATGTTCAGGCGTTTCCCATAAGACACGGACCTGACACTCACAAAGCCTGACGCTGAACTTCCTCCTATGGTAACTCGAATAAAGAAACCCAAAGAAGGAGTGGAATAACCTGTGAACGCCATTAATGAAATGTCCTTTTACTTTTTGACTTGCCCTCGTTGAAGGTGAAGAGTAAGGTTTTTGTTGTTGTCATAGCTACAAACGTCTTTGAATGTGTTTAGCATTGATACTGCGCCAGTAAGTCAGCCAGTGATTCTACAGCTGATAATTGTGCAAAATTTAATTAATTATTAATGTCCAATAACGGAGGAAAAGTTATTTTCGGCAGAAAAATAAGGAAACTCTTTGAATAAAAGCAGAAAAACAAGTTACTTCGAATTGAAAAATTATACTTACAAGTTGGTAAAAAAAGGGCAATTTGTGTTTATAAGATGAAAGTAATGATCGTTCCTTAAGTGAGGGCCGGTGGGGGAGGGCGAGGGTTATTAAGAGTTTTTTATTCCCTCTTCAAAAGGAAGTACGGTAATTAAATTAATAAGAAACTGTGTTCAAAGTTCTACTTCACTCGATTAAATAATTAACTTTTGGAAGTCGAGATTGCAACATCGAAACGTTCTTTCGGTTCCTTTGATCAATGAAACGTAACTGGGATCTATCGATATCGCGTATCGATAAACAGACTGCCTCAATGGGGACAGAACGATCTCTTTTAATATTTAAAATCCCCCTAATTTGGTTATGTTTTGTGTATAGTAATTGACCCTACGGCAAATGGTGTAAAAGACATTATTTTTTAATTTCGCGGGTCAGGAGAGTCAGATTGTCAAATATTTTTTTTGTTATGTTGGTATACATGCCCTTGAAGTATGATAAAACTTTCAGCTGTTTTCATTGTTGACTTTGTCTGTGACAGCCACTAAGGTGAGACGTGTTTTTATGAGATCGGCGATTTTCGTTTGTTAAAAGAAATGGATCAAAGAATTTGTATCAAATTTTGAGTAAAAAATGGAATAAATTGTAATAAAGTGTGTGAAATGTTAACAAAGTATGATAAAGCAAGAGTTTACGAGTGGTATAAGCGTTTCCAAGAAGGCCGTGAAGACGTTGAAGATGACGAACACCCTGGACTCCCCAGCACATCAATAATCGATGAAAACGTGGAAAAAGTGAAAGAAATGGTTAGGAATAATCGTCGAATCACAATTAGAGAGGTCGCTGATGATGTTAGCATATCAATTGGATCATGTCATGATATTGTTTCCAATGTTTTGTGTATGAAACGCGTGGCAGCGAAATTCGTTCCAAAATTGTTTAATTTTGAACAAAAACAGCGGCGAATGGAAGTTGCTTAGGAGTCACTAAATGAAGTCAACGACGATGCAGAATTACTGAAACGTATTATTATAACAGGTGACGAAACATAGGTTTACGGATATGACGTCGAAACTAAGGCTCAATCATCCCAGTGGAGGCATTCTGGCTCGTCAAGACCGAAAAAGGCTCGACAAGTGCGGTCGAACGTGAAGGTTATGCTTCGATATTAATGGCATAGTGCATTAATAAATTCTTACCACCAGGTGAAACGGTCAATAAGGAGTACTACCTACAAGTTCAACGCCGTTTGCATGAAGCAATCCGAAAAAAACGCCCGGATCTGTGGAAAAACAATTCATGGCTTTTGCACCACGATAATGCACCAGCTCACACTTCATCGCTTGTTCGTGAATTTTTGGCCGAAACAGTACTGTAACGATGCCCCAGCCTCCATATTCGCCAGACATGGCTCCGTGTGACTTTTTCCTATTTCCAAAAATAAAGAGAACCTTAAAGGGCCGTCGTTTTACAGCCGTAGATGACATTAAAAGCGCATCGCTGAAAGAACTAAAGGCTATCTCAAAGATCGAGTTTGAGAAGTGTTTCGAGGATTGGAAGAAACGCTGGCACAAGTGCGTAATCTCCAATGGGGACTATTTTGAAGGCGACAACATCAATGTAGAAGAATAAATAAATATTTTGTTCAAAAAATGTCTTCTTGTTCAAAATGCTCTTCTTAAGGGTGTACACATATTACGCACAGTTTTTCGCGTTCAATTAGTCAACAAAAAAAAATTAAAAAATTGTTCGTCTACACGCAGAATAACTGGAATACCTACCCAAATTTAAAGTACATGCACGCAGCTGTCTCGCTGTCACGAATTCCAAAAATATTATTTTACTCTTTTCAAAAAAAAAAATTATTTCACAATCATAGTCAGCATTAAAATCTGCTTACATTACAAGGTGGATTGAAATCAAACGATTTGCTTTGTTTTCAAGATATTCAGAGAGTCTAGGCGGAGAGAACCGACTTTTCGACTAGGGGGGGGGGTGAACGGCAACCGAAACAGCTTATTAGGGATAGACCGTTAACAGTCTTTTGAATCTATTCCCTGTTGTACTAACGTTAATTAACGTCACGGATTAAAATCTGTATATTAGCGTTTTAAATTTTAAAATACACTGAAAATACAAAATCGAACCCTGACCGCCGTCAAATTAACTTAAATTTAGTTTAATTTCAGTAGATTCTGAAAATTCAAAGTGCTAATTTATGTAGATTTTAACATTGATTAGGAACGTTAAATCAGATTTTCAGTGGAAAAAGCTGGTTTTTGTATATCTGAAATGACCACCATTTTGAAACTGTTGAACGGATTTCGCTGTGTGTTGTACTTTTACCGGCTATTACTAATTTATTTTCTTCCCAGTTTGAATCAAATTGAATTTTATTAATCGTTGAAACAGTTTTTAGGCAAAACTAACACATTTTAACAAACCATAAAAAAGTGATCTAGAGGTCAGGATCGATGTTCATTTCATGGTCCTGAATCTGAGTCATTTTGTACAACCTCAACTCTTTATATAGGTTATAAAATGCTAAAGATTCCTTAAGAAATAAATAATGATCAGCTGTAAGCAATAATTCAGTTATTTATATTGGTTTCTATGGTAACAAAAGTATATTTTTTATAACAGCTGTTGAATAAAAACAAAAATAAGGTAATATTGGTTTCTATGGTAACGAAAGTAGTTTTTTTAACAGCTTTTGAATAAAAACAAAAACAAGATATTCAACTTGAATAGTCAGGGAGGATACACCAAGCAGATGAAAGAAGAACTCAGGAGACTGAGAATCACGGATGAGGACTGTCAGGACAGAGACCAATTTAGGGAAAGACTTTCAAATATAATGGTTCTTGTGGAGGAGAGGATTGAGTGCAGTGGAGGAGGATGAACAGAGGAGAGAAGGGTTTCGCAATCTGAGGAAATGAAGGAAAGAAGGAAGAGGAAGGAAATGAAGTGATATTTGCGTGGTCCTTAGTTTGGCCTGTCCGCAGACAAGAAGAAGAAAAACAAAATTAATTTCTAACATCGGTTTCTATGGTAACGAAAGTATAATTTTCATAACAGATGAATAAAATCAAAATAAAGTTCTAACATCTGTGTCTATGGTAACAAAAGTACAATTTTCATAACAGCTGTTGAATACAAATAACATTAAGTTATAACATCGGTTTCTATGGTAACAAAAGTATAATTTTCATAACTGCTGTTGAATAAAATCAAAATTAAGTTCTAACATCGGTGTCTATGGTAACAAAATTATAATTTTCATAACTGCTGTTGAATAAAATCAAAATTAAGTTCTAACATCGGTGTCTATGGTAACAAAATTATAATTTTCATAACAGCTGTTGAATAAAAATTAAATTAATTTCTAACATCGGTTTCTATAGTAACGAAAGTATAATGTTTATAACAGCTGTTAAATAAAAACAAAATTAAGTTCTAACATCGGTGTTTATGGTAACAAAAGTATAATTTTCATAACAGCTGTTGAATAAAAATAAAATTAATTTCTAACATCGGTTTCTATAGTAACGAAAGTATAATTTTCATAACAGCTGTTGAATAAAAATAAAGTTAAGTTCTAACATCGGTTTCTATGGTAAAGGAAGTATAATTTTCACAACAGCTGTTGAATAAAAATAAAATAAAGTTCTAACATCAGTTTCTATGGTAACAAAAGTATAATTTTCATAACAGCTGTTGAATAAAAACAAAATAAAGTTCAAACATCAGTGTCTATGGTAACGAAAGTTTAATTTTCATAACAGCTGTTGAATAAAAACAAAATTAAGTTATAATATCGGTTGCTATGGTAACAGTTTAAATAATTAAATTTAAATAAACAGTTATTTCGTCACAGTAGGATAATAATAAAACAAGTACCTAATAAAATTATAATATTTTTAATACATTTTTTACAGGTACTAAATAATTACATCATTACTATCACAGTACAAAGAGTTAAGACACAGCTCATTATTTTATGTCATTTTGTAATGTTTAAAATTTCGTTAATTGATACTTTAACGAATTTCGAAAAGTCGAAAATACAAAAACGTCGAATGGAAAACGTGGGAATTCGTTGCTCGGTTTTGTAAGAAGTGCTTAAGCAAAGTCTTTTTGGTGCTCATTTTCGTTTCCTTTTTATAAAACTGTATGAATTGAGCAGAAAATTGTTAAAAAACGTAACAAATCGTAAAAAATATTTTTTTAAAAAGTTGGATTAAGCTTTCTGTTAAAACTTACGTTTAGCAAATAGCCATGACAAAATGAAAAATCTGTTGTTGAAACATCCCGACTGTCAAATTTTGTCCAAGTAGACTGAAGGTAGTTTAAATTCTTTTTATATTCTTCTTCTTTTCTACTAGGATTATTGTCACTATGTTCAGTATAATGATGTGCCTTCCCTAGCATCGTCAATTCTATTTTCGTTGACGCGTTTCGTAGAACATCCATCTTCAAAAACTATATCAATACTCTATAGATACAGTTTTTGAAGATATATATACTCTATACTATATCTATACTCTATAGATATAGTTTTTGAAGATGGAAGATCTCCGAAACGCGTCAACGAAAGTAGAATTGACGAAGCTAGGGAAGGCAGATCGTTATACTGAACATAGTGAAGGCAGTTTTTTAAATTTGGAATAAGTATATTATCGTTTCGCGAATCAATTTGGCGTCCATCCCTTAACTGTTATTGTGTTTGATTCCAAAATTTGGTACACTAATTTTGTAATGGTAGTTGAAATTCGATTTTGAAAATTTATGTCTGTACAGTTCTTTATTCACGACAACATCCGGAAATGAAATTTTGTGTCCAACGACCCCGCGGGCTACCGTTTTGTTTGAACGCTCTTCTCAACCAACGGGGAAATTCAAAGCACCATAACCGCGAGCTGGTGTACGATCGCCGGAACATACTTTTGTATTACGCTGTTCCATGTATGCTGTTTACAAATGTAAATTTTTATTTTTTTACGTCCATACTTTACGCCAGTTAGACTAATGAGGTTAACGGTAAGGAAAAAGCAACGGGAGTAACTGCGGCTAGAATTAAGAACCTTAAGATGTTCAGTTCAGAGACGCAGCTGATCGGTGCTTTACCCACATCGACCACCGTGTCCCCCATTGAAGTGCTCATAGTAAATTATAAGGCATCTTCTTGTTATAAGGTGCACGACAGAAGCACGTAATATAAACTTTACAAAAAAAATGTATTACAGAAGGTACTGAAGGGTCTTAAACGCGAAAATGTATTTGAATTATTGTTGAAATCGGAAATACACACGTGTTCTGGTCTGTTCTGAAGAAATATTAATTGCAAAAATAAAACATTATACAGCCTTGTTGCATTCAGTTAGTCTCCGACAATACCGTTTCTTAAATTGTCGTCAAGACAAACCCGAACATGTGACACCTCGACTTAGTGTACCTGATACTTGGAGGTACGTCTACTTTTGGTATCAGTACTTTCTTGAATTGCCAAGCAACGGTTCTGACGGAGTACCAAACTTTACCGTCAGTTCAACCTGTCGATTCTGTTTATTAAAAATTACGCTTTTAGAACTAAAAAATATGATATGACGTGCCTTTCGGACAGTATTACAAGAAACAGACATCGTTAAAAGGCCGCCATTTTGAAACTGAATAGAGGGAAAAAACTTTGCACGTTCGGGCTTTATATTTCGTACCAAATTTCAAAACGATCGGTCGAAACGACTTGAACGCGAGGTGGAACGAAATCAAACGATTTGCTTTCAAGATATTCAGAAGCAGTCTGAACGGATAGAACCTTTTCGACTTGGAGGGGAGGGAACGGCAACAGAAACAATTTATTAGGGATGTATAGCAGGCTCTGTCGGCCATTTTGAATTTATTCCGCGTTATATTAATACATAACGTTATGTTCGATGTATAATTTAAAAGTTCTGTATATGGGAATTTTTTTGTACAACATGTATCTTTAAAAACTACAAAATACAAAATGTTAAAAACGGAGCACATCCCGCATACAAGATTTTTAAAATAAGATATCAAACGTTATTTTACATTAACAAATAACGGAGTAATGTGTAACGTACTCTTGTATGGCAAATATATTCAAAATGGCCGACAAGATCCGTTGATACTTCACTTCATTTTACGTCGTATTCGTTAGTTTTTGTATAGATTTTCCTCGATTCTAACTTAATAGAACAGTCCTTCACCGCTGTCGTGGTACTTGTGAATGTATTCCGTATTATCTGGCTGACTTAAGAACTCCTCGGTTCCGGCGATGGGCAAGGTGACGGAGTGGTTCATATCATGAGTGTGGTTGTAGATGTAACTCAGCCGACAGTTGCCCAGACCGTCCAAGTGGAAACTCATGTAGATCTTCGTCTGAACGTTCAAGTCGCCGTACCTATGGAAAGCGTGATAAGGCAGCAGGTTTTCGTTCTGTTCCCATACCATCCTGTCCAGTTTAGCGTGCGTCTGATCGTCTTTCTGTTCCATCTCTATTATAATACCCGTGTGATCCTTTCTTATCACTAGCAAATCGAGGAGGTTGATGTGTATTTTATCCTCCAAGAATTCGCTGTTGACTTCCAGAAATTTATCGGCATAATACCAAGGAACGAATACCAAAGGATTCTCCAGTGCTTTTTCGTTTTTAGGCCAACCGGATCTCCTGAACAGGTTCATCGCGGAACGGGCGAACTTGTAATACGTACTGTTGTCGTCGTTCAGGTCTATTATGGACTGCACGTACTCCTGCATCTCCGTTTCGGTCACTTGGAATCTACGTTTCAGGAAATTCAAAGAATGAAAGCGCCTCCATATCTCCCGGTAGGTTTCCCGGTTACCGATCATCGGCGCTGTGTAGTCCAGCACCTCCACCCTGATACTGAAGTAACCCATGTCGAACATTAAATTTAGAAATAACTCATCGTTACGTATTTCGGTTTCGTTCAAATCTCTATTTTTAAACATCTTCAATAAGTCATCGATGTGCTCGTCGATTAATTCTTTTTCGCGGTGGATGACCACGTTGTTGAAATTAACCAGTTTCATCAGTTCGTCGAACAGGCCTTGTTTCATGCAGAACTTCTCCAACGGCAGGCCGTACCTTTTGCCCCAAAAGTTCAGGAACTCTTTAGTTTTGAAATAATTTACCACTGAGTACGTGTTGTACACTAGGAATCTTCTGAAACCGACCCTGAAACCACCGTAACAACCGCGTATCCGCTTCAGTTTGTCATCCACTTGAAATTTTTTACCTACATTGTACACTTCCAAGTCTGTAAGTCCATAAAACTTATTGAAAGGATGTCTGTCGGTGAACGGGTAATAAATTACATTGCTTGGTATCATTTTTATACTCAAACAAGTGTTGATGAGGGCTCTGCTCACGTACGAACTCGTGTTGTTTAATGAGTTCGAAAGTAAATTTTCGATAAAACTTTGAATACTTTGAATTCCCGTACCTAAATTGAAAATGTTGTCTTCTAAAGCGGTATCGTACGAGTCTATCAGAAGTACGCAGGATTTGTTGAAGTGCGCGTGTAAGAGTTCGGATAGAATCTGAACACTCGATTCCAGTTTCGTTTCGTCAACATCCTTCCCAAAAAAACTGCGAAATTCGTTTTTCTCTTCTTGCTTCAACACTTTACTGTTTAATAAATACTTATGTTCCGTGAACGTTTTCTCCACCAAACGCTTGAAACTGGCGGTAAAATTTTCAAAAGATCGGCCGCTTAAAACGGCGAAATCCATAAATATGGTCGGGTAACGTCCGAAATGGGCGTTAAAAAACGGCCCGTCGTTGTAGACGTTCAAGCCGCTCTGCGTGAACGTTCTGTAATTTTCTGTCTTCTGTTTCGGCACTTCTGTCCCGTTAGCGTCCACCACCAACTCGCAGAATCTCCTGACCATTTCCGTGTTCGCTGTTTTGCCGAAACCTTTGGGCACCACTAGCAGCACGTACTGGTGATCGAAGAATTTCGGCAGCATCAACGTCTTGTCCACGAAATCAGCTGATTTTACTTGCTCGTTGAACGTAGGCGTTGCGCCACTTTTCTGGTAACACTGCGAACAAAAATATTGCATGAACTTTCTCGTGTTGTAAGTTGTTCTTAAATGTTTGGTTTGCATGGGTTGTTGAGTACCAGGACTATGGTGTACTTCAAATATGTGTCAAAACATTACCGGTAAATAAATCGATAAATCGAAACCGATACTGGCTTAAAACAAAAATGTCTACAAAATAAATCAACGATACTGATTTTGTTTTAATTTAGGGAGAAGTACGTAGATATTTTCGGAAAAAAATCGTGTAACGAAAAAATTCAGTTCTCTTAATTTACTATTTTAATATTTATATGTTATTACATTATCTATCTGGACAAACTTTCAATAAACTCGAAAACAAATGAGAGAATATGGCAACCTTATAAAGACGTTTATGTTTTCCCCGGCAGCTCAAATTATTTCAAGCAGCGGTTGGCACTCCACTACTCTCCTGCAGGGGGTAATCCGCTACAGGTTTTGTTTAACCCTGTCCATACGTGAGCTTTACTTCCATTTTCAACCCTTCTGTAGGAATCAGAAACTAAATCCATCACCATTTTCTAACAGTAATTCTCCAACCATATTCAACCACATTCAAGTCGATGGTAGAGCCAACGTCTAAGTACGCGGACTCTGGACACCACGTGACCTTCAGTTTTAGTCTTGCCTTAACTAAGCATGTGGGTCTCTGTACGGTTTAAAAATCAATACAGTGGCTGAGGAAATTAGGGTACGTGCCTTAAGACACAGAAAGAGACTGGAAACACACGTGAATGTAGAAATACTGCCACTATTCAACGCCTGCGGGGTTCTCAAAAGGCTGAACAGGACAAAGGGGAAGGTGTAATAGCTTAGAGATATATTAACTTAGAGATTCGTTTTTCCTTCGACAGTATCGTGTTATAAGTTAAAGGTCGACCTGTGTAATAAGACACAGGTTCCGTACTGTGTATTGACATAGATTTTTTTTTAACTTTTATTTAACTTGTTTAACTTTTATTGTGCATACTTGGGCTAATGCAGACGATGGGATGACTTATAGCGTATGAAAATGCCAAGCCCTCGCCGGGAATCGAACCCGGATCCTTGGGGTGAAAGCCCAGTACGCTATCAACTAGGCAAGGACTACAGTGCCGTCAAGTATACTGCACCGTGTGTATATGTTGCCGACGTCGCTGCTTGCAGGCGCTTCAGTATCTTTTATCTAACAAGTAGAACTCGCTTAGTTAAAGAAAGATATATTATTAAAATATAAAGTTCATTTTGATAGGTTTTGTTCTGAAAGACTTATGTCCAATGCTGTAAATGTATACTAATTTACAGGGGATGTGTAATAGCTTAGAGATTTATTAACTTAGAGAATCGTTTTTCCTTCGACAGTATCGTGTTATAAGTTAGAGATCGACCTGTGTAATAAGATAGAGGTTCCGTACTGTGTATTAACTTAGAGACTACAGTTCCGTCAAATGTATTGCACCGTGTGCATATGTTGCCGACGCCGCTGCTTGCCGGCGCTTCAGTATCTTTACAGTTTACAGTTGAATATATTGTCAATACTATGGTCAATAACATATCTAAATGTTTATTTTTGACAATTATCTGTATAGAAAAATAGAAATATTGATGTTTTATCGGAAAAAAAACAACGTAAATTTATATGAATTCATAATTAATTCTTTAATTTAGGGCTGTTTTCTTAATTCAATTCGGATATGGTTTGAATAAAGCAGCCTTCAAACAATATTTTTATATTATTATTACTATTACTACTACATATGTAAATTAGTATACATTTACAGCATTGCACATAAGCCTTTCAGAACAAAACCTATCCAAATGAACTTTATATCTTTCTTTAACTAAGCGAATTCTACTTGTTAGATAAAAGATACTGAAACGCCTGCAAGCAGCGGCGTCGGCAACATATACACACGGTGCAACACACTTGACGGAACTGTAGTCTATGTTAATACACAGTACGGAACCTCTATCTTATTACACAGGTCGATCTCTAACTTATAACACGGTACTGTCGAAGGAAAAACGATTCTTTAAGTTAATAAATCTCTAAGCTATTACACCTTCCCTAAATCCCAATAGGTGCAGCTAGTCTGCACCCCCCTGCGGGATGATCTCTTCAAACAAAATGTCCTTAAAACGGCAATAGCTAAAGAACTCAAAATGTTCACACAGGTTTGAGTTATCGACCAAAATTATGTTGGCTACATCAATTTTCTTTGTTTTAAAAAATCAATACGTACAAATTATACGTAAATACTGTACTCTATACAACACATCTTGAGAAGTCATATGTGTGTGTGTGTGTGTGTGTGTGTGTGTGTGTGTGTGTGTGTGTGTGTGTGTGTGTGTGTGTGTGTGTGTGTGTGTGTGTGTGTGTGTGTGTGTGTGTGTGTGTGTGTGTGTGTGTGTGTGTGTGTGTGTGTGTGTGTGTGTGTGTGCGTGCGTGCGTGCGTGCGTGTGTATGTATGTATGTATGGGCCTGAGGAGCTCAAAAAAAAAAGAAAGTGTTTTTGGTTTTTTTTAACTTACAAAATAGCACTTAACAGGTTCAACACTTACTGCGCAGAATCCAAAAATGCAGGCAATAAAAACAAAAGCAACGTTTACGAACATCATGCTCGCGATGTGAACCGATTTCATTCGGAGACGATAACAGAAAATTGTTTTTTCTTACGAAAATAACGACAAAAAAACAACACAAGATAACCGATACGGGCTCAGTGTGTTATCGATATTTGCCTAAATTTATAGCATTCTTTTGAATGAATAAAAAAACGTATTGCATGAACACATTTAATCGTATTATAAGATTACATATTTACAGATCCAAAACTGTCGACCGTATATCACCAGATAAGTGACGTGTACGACTGAAATAGTAATTAGTCTCCGCTATTGGAACGATTTAATTAATATCTATTGAAAGATGAGCTATGGAGCGCTAGCGTGTTAACACCCGGTCTCGGGGAGCATGAAATGAGCACCGATCCTGATCTTTAGATAACATTTTGATACAGGGAAATATTTATTACTGTGTGATATAAAATTTGTGTGTGTGTGTGTGTGTGTTGTTTTAGTATTCTCGTGTTCACAATTTTGGCCTGGTTTGATAAAACTTAGCACAAAAATCGAAAGTAATTAGTATTATGTCCCATTCTTCCCGTCAGTGGTCTATCTACTCACCTCGTAAAGGCTACCGCGGTTTCGAAACGCTATTGTTTCATCTTCAGGCCGTGATAAAAAATGTTAAATCCCTACTTTAACGTTTTTATAACGGCCTGAAGATGAAACAATAGAGTTTCGAAACCGCGGTAGCCTTACGAGGTGAGTAGATAGACCACTGACGGAAAGAATAGGTCATAATCCTAATTACTTATTTTTTTTTTTTAACGTCCGACTATCGTATACACTTGGACTAATGAAGACGATGGGATTATTTATAGCGTATGAAAATGCCAAGCCCTGGCCGGGAATCGAACCCAGGTCATTGGGGTGAAAGCCCAGTACGCTATCAACTAGGCCACCGAGACGGCTCCTAATTACTTAAATATGTGATCCAGTTTCTATGTTGCAATAATTAAAAAAATCGAAAATTTTACTTAGTAAGTTCATTACCCAATAAAATTCTGTTCAACAGTTTCAAAATGGCGGACGTGTTGAATTTAAAGCTTAAAATGTTTCTTAATATTGATTTAACCCTCGTGATCAGCGTTAGAATATGCAAAAATTAACATTTTAAATTTTCTAGTAATTAAGGAAATGACTGTGACAACGGTCATTTTTTGGATTCCTGTAAAAATTGCAAGTTTAATATGCTGATTAAAGCCGATTTAATTCAAAATCTAAAAAAAATTAATTTTGGCAATAATCTGGATAACACAGTGAAATCCGTTTAACAGTTTCAAAATGGCAGCCATCCTAAGTATTAGAAAATTCGTCATTTTGCGATCTTATTGTGTTTTTAAAACGAGATTTCACCGTCGTAATATCGTAAAAATTTGCACAAATTTGAATTTTGATTTTTTTTTGAAATTTTATTTAATTTTTACGTCGGACAAGGTTTGTGTTTTTCTTTCCATATTCTGACAATTTACGGAGATTCAATGCCGGTTGTGATAGTGGGAGCAGATTTTAAAATGATTGTAAGATTAAAAAAAGTGGTTCCATACACGTCCATACGGGAACAAAATTTGAAAATATGACGTCATAAAACCTCTCTGAGCAGAGATTTGACATAAAGTCACAAGGGCGTTTTAGAAAATTTTAGTTTTTTGCGTAGAATAAATACACCTGAACAGGGATAATTATTGGAACATTTTGTAACGTAATTATTCAAAGACGTTTTGCAAATTCCAAGAGAACCTACCAAAAGCAAACACCCGCTTTGACACAAGTTGCCTCTCTAATTACACCCCTTAATTAAGGGATGTTTCATCCCTTTGTAGTTATTAAGTGAAACTTTAACTCAGCTGCTGTTTGACGTCATCTTGTTTGTAGTGCTTCGTAAGTTGTACCACTACACGTAAGTATAATATTATTAACGGTTACAACAGAGCGACGATCTTGCCTGCTTTGCGAGGCAACCCCGCTGAGTTGATCGGTTGATGAAATTTGAAATACTTTAACGCCTGTTGAAATTTTTTTGTTTTAATTTTCTAACTCTTTCGGCGTTACCCGTGGAAAAATACGTGAGCACGAAATAATACGTTACAAAGATTCTGTTCTTACTTTTTAAATTATAATAGTTTTTAAAAAATATACTAGATAACACTACGTGTAATTTTCAGGTAATTGAAAATTTTAAAATCTGGTTTCGAGATATATGATTGTATAACCTTCTTCGGTCAACCTACGTTGGAGACACAACACACACACACACACACACACACACACACACACACACACACACACACACACACACACACACACACACACACACACACACACACACATACATACATATACATACAAAAACATACAAACACACGAACACATACACACATACGATTTTTTTTTAATTTTCAAAATCTCATTTAAAGCAAAAATGTTCTTTAAAGCATTTAAAGCTTAAAACTTTAAAGTACACAACTTAAATCCATGTAACAAATTTGTAATAATAAGACTTTACAGTTAGGTAATAAATAAAATAAGAACTGTTTCAACATAAAATTTAATGTATTACCTTCAATTGTGATTCTTTGAGTATAATCAGAGTTTCATGACAATCAGTTGAACCAATTTTGAGACACATCATTTTACCGGACAGCTACTACATTGGATTTGTTGGAAGAAATAATTGAATACTAAAAAGTTTGTGTATTTTTGGACTTTTTATTATTTTCGCGAAAAAACGTCGACCCGTGACCTTGAATTAAGCGTTGGTCTTGACCTCTTGATCACGTTTTAAGGGTCGTCAAGTTGTTTATATTACATAAAAATCGACTTAAGCAAAAGGTTAACCAAGTTTCAAAATGGCGGCTGTTTTTAAATCTTTGAAATTTTATAAAGTTTTTTATCTTAAATAACTTTTAAAAAATAATTCCGCTTGCGTAATCAGCGTTAAACGCCGCGTATATTAGCATTTTGAATTTTCAAAATTAGTTGAAATTCAGTAGTTTAATTCGACAGCGGTCAGGGTTCAGTTTCGCATTTTCAATGCACTTTGAAATTTTAAATATGTGGGGGATTTTAATGGCGGTTAAATTGGAGCTGCGTGCAGATATTTTATTCTGTTATGAAATCGAAGAGATATTTGAACGTGTTGCACGAGTAACAGACAACAAAAAATTAAATGAAGACAGATTACAGAGTCGAAACGCGTTTCTAAACTGCAGTAATGTAGGCAGTACGTCTAGACTTGGACGAATAAAAAGTGAATTTTACGATTTTTTGAAGATACGTGTTCCGCTTCAATAAGCGTGTAAGAGGCAGCTTTATATCAATTTTATGTTTAAATATATACGTGAGTGGTAAACATAATCGTTGTAAGCAGCTGTTCTGATGACGGAAGCGAATTTTCAAAAAATAAAAATATCGCATCACCGTATTTTTAAAATGTGAAAATGAATTATACCGATGTTAATTTATGCAGATTTTAACGCTGATTACGATGGTTATTTTTTTAATTTTGAAAAAAAAGATTTTTTAAAATATGAAAGCAATAATTCGAAGTGTTAAAAAACAGTGGTAATGCAGTAGTTTCGACGATACTATCCAGCAAAATCCTTTAAACAGTTTCAAAATGGCGGCCAATACAAATCTTAAAAAACAGCACTTTTTTCTATGCACATTGTTTGGAAAACGTGATATTACCGTCTTAATTAGCGTTAAAGTCTACAAATGTTAAACTGGCGACGGTCAAGGTTCATTTTCATGTTTTCAGTATTAATTTTGGATAGATTTTAACGCGCGAGTAAGATGGTTAAATCCGATTGTTTGTATATCAGTTAACCGCCTCGGTGGCCTAGTTGATAGCGTACTGGGCTTTCACCCCGAGGACCCGGGTTCGATTCCCGGCCAGGGCTTGGCATTTTCATACGCTATAAATCATCCCATCGTCTGCATTAGCCCAAGTGTGCACAATAGTCGGACGTTAAACACAAAAAAAAAAAATTGTATATCAGTTTTTGTATACAGTCTGTCCTATGAAGAGGTTTACGCATTTGATCCTCCATTATTTTCTCATTCTTCCATTGATCATTTTGAAACTATACATGCTTTTTAAAGATGGTACCAGAAATAGTAAGTGAGAATTGCATCTGGCTTGTGTTTGTAGAAACAAAATGGCGGCCAAAATAAAGTATAAAACTGATTTTGTTATTTTTTAAACAACATTTTTATTTTTAATTATTAATTTTCCTAAAATTTAATTAGATACAAACTAAATAGCAATGAACATTTCATAAATCAGACCTATTCAAACTGGAAACCATCGACAGCTACACGCTGATAACACTGGGAAGTCCAGTTTCAAGTTTTACCTTTTATAAGTGATGTGGGTTTAACTGGTGAGCGAATTATTGAAGTGCATACCAGTTCTTTTTCTGATCTGGAGTCCGAGAGTACTTTTTCACTACACTTCCAGTTTCCAACAACATATTCTTCCTTTTTTTGTGTGTTTTTAACGTCCGACTATTGTGCACACTTGGGCTAATGCAGACGATGGGATGATTTATAGCGTATGAAAATGCCAAGCCCTGGCCGGGAATCGAACCCGGGTCCTCGGGGTGAAAGCCCAGTACGCTATCAACTAGGCCACCGAGGCGGCGTACATATTCTTCCATTTAATTATCCACGTTTTGGTCGGAGGTTCGACTCCCGGAAAGGTTAGCTAAAATCTTCTGATTCAGTAATATTATCAAAAGCCCACGGCAGAACACTTTGCTTTTTGATCAATTGTAAAAAAACATTTTATAAATAACTTAATCCCGTAAAAAAACACGCCAATATTTTTGTTCTATTAAAAAAATAGTAATTAACAGCTGTTAAAGAATTAACAGCTGTTCAACAATCTGATTTAATACTGCAGTGCAGTGATATTTTTAAGAGGGATGCAATTTATTTCTTTTGATCGCCATTTTGTTTCTACAAACATCAGCCAGATGTAATTCTCACTCACTACTTTTGTTACCTTCTTTAAAAAGTATGTATAGTTTCAATGAGAAAATGTATAGTTGATCAATGGAGGATCAAATGCGTAACCTCCTCGGTTTATATATATATATATATATATATATATATATATATATATATACTCTACTCTCTCTCTCTCTATATATATATATATATATACACACACATATATACACACACACACACACACACACACACACACACACACACACACACACACACACACACACACACACACACACACACACACACACACACACACACACACACACACACACACACACACACACACACACACACACACACACACACACACATACACACACACACACACACACACACACACACACACACACACACACACACACACACACACACACACACACACACACACACACACACACACACACACACACGCGCACACATACCACATACACACACACACACACACACACACACACACACACACACACACACACACACACACACACACACACGCACACATACACACACACACACGCACACACACACACACACACACACACACACACACACACACACACACACACACACACACACACAACACACACACACACACACACACACACACACACACACACACACACACACACACACACACACACACACACACACACACACACACACACACACACACACACACACACACACACACACACACACACACACACACACACACACACACACACACACACACACACACACACACACACACACACACACACACACACACACACACACACACACACACACACACACACACACACACACACACACACACACACACACACACACACACACACACACACATACGCACACACATACCACATACACACACACACAGACGATTATATATTAACCGATTGTCACATATAATGGTTATATATATATATATATATATATATATATATATATATATATATATATATATATATATATATATATATATATATATATATATATATATATATATATATATATATATATATATATATAGATAGATAGATAGATAGATAGATAGATAGATAGATAGATAGAGAGAGAGAGAGAGAGAGAGAGAGAGAGGAGAGAGAGAGAGAGAGAGAGAGAGAGAGAGAGAGAGAGCGTGTATGTCTGTATATCTGTACTTCACTTTGTAACCACAACTATCCTGTACAGACCACCTGTGTTTGTGTGCGGTAATAGCATCGGGTCTCCCGTCGGGCACAACTGTGGTTACTGTAGTGGTGAGGGAGGTATGATGGTGAGTGGTGGGGATGGCTTCTGACACTATATTAAGGCATTTCCGTATATTTCGATCAAAATGTTTTAAAATGTGATTGAGCTAAATACGACAGAACAACTTAGAGAAAAACTGTTCCAGTTTGTAGAAAGTACCTGAGTAAAGAATGATGAAGTGCAACGAATAAATGAGCAGATACAGTCTGCTCATTGTATAATAGGAGGGGGAGAAAGTCGATAATACGTAAATCGAGACAGAACGATTGGATTAAGATAAAGCGTGAACTTACCAATAGAATAAATCCGCCCGGTATGCATTCGCATACATTGAAGCTTAAAATTGGATCGCCATTTCTATTATTACGAAATCTTGATTCGCCGAAATTTTGTAATGGCAGAAACATTACATGAAACAGCTAATTAACGATATCATACAGGCTGTAATCCTAACCGGCAAAAAAAAGGAAAATCTGTTTTCATATCCAGACTTCATTGATTTCAAATGATTTGCCGGTTTGATTCATTCGGTTACAATATACAGTGAGATAAGCTTATAGCGCGACTATCGATAAGGTGCAGAACCAAACGTTCTATTATTGCGCAGTTATTTCCTAAGAATCCTGTTTCTCGATTGGTGCTTTGTTACTTGTCGGACAAGAAGAAAATCTATTCGTGTATGTCACAGACAAAAAAAGCAATTACAGTGCATAATAATGTGTTTTAATAAAATTATTTTTGTTTTTTTCCGGCGAAAAACTATTACGCTTATCATCGCCGTTGTAAAATATTGAAATTTAAGAAAAATAATAAGAAAATAAAAATTATAAGTACTGGAATAAATAATAAAATTAATAGAACAAAAAAATATATAGTAACATATATAAATATTTACGTAAAACTTGTCAAATAATGTATTAAAAAATAACAAAAATATACAATTTATTGTAAGACAATTAAATTGACCGTGATTAAAAATAATTAAACAAAAAAGTGAATAGATAAACAGATTGTTGTGAGGATGTAAAGAGGCGTCACAACAAAGCCGTACTTCTCTTCCGGCTTGAAAAGAGCCTTAGCCTGCGAAACTAATTCACTGCCGTCAACCTAAACCAACTTCCGATTGGTTCGCAGTGCACGCGTATCTCGGGACTAATACACTTTCTGGCATTACTGTCGGGCCATCACATCGCTTGGAGAGTCTGATTGTCAAACATTTTTTTTATTATGTTGGTATACATGCCCTTGAAGTATGATAGCACTTTGAGCTGTTTTCATTGTTGACTTTGTCTGTGACAGCCACTAAGGTTAGACGTGTTTTTATGAGCTCGGCGATTTTCGTTTGTTAAAAGAAATGGATCAAAGAATTTACGTCAAATTTTGCGTAAAAAATGAAATAAAGTGTAAAAAAGTGTGAAAATGTTAACAAAGGCCTATGGTGAGTCTCATATGAGAAAGCAAGAGTTTACGAGTGGTATAAGCGTTTCCAAGAAGGCCGTGAAGACGTTGAAGATGACGAACGCCCTGGACGCCCCAGCACATCAACAACCGATGAAAACGGGGAAAAACTGAAAGAAATTATTATGAATAATCGCCGAATCACAATTAGAGAGGTCGCTGATGATGTTGGCATATCGATTGGATCATGTCATGACATTGTTTCCAATGTTTTGTGTATGAATCGCGTGGCAGCAAAATTTGTTCCAAAAATTTTGAATAAAAACAGCGGCGAATGGAAGTTGCTCAGGAGTCACTAAATGAAGTCAACGACGATGCAGAATTACTGAAACGTATTATAACAGGTGATAAAACATGAGTTTACGGATATGACGTCGAAACTAAGGCTCAATCATCCCAGTGGAGTCATTCTGGCTCGCCAAGACCGAAAAAGGCTCGACAAGTGTGGTCGAACGTGAAGCTTATGCTCACTGTGTTCTTCGACATTAATGGCATAGTGCATCATGAATTCCTACCACCAGGTGAAACGGTCTATAAGGAGTACTACCTACACGTTCAACGCCGTTTGCGTGAAGCAATCCTAAAAAAACGCCCAGATCTGTGGAAAAACAATTCACGGCTTTTGCACCACGATAATGCACCAGCTCACACTTCATCGCTTGTTCGTGAATTTTTTGCCAAAAACAGAACTGCAACGATGCCCCAGCCGCCATATTCGCCAGACATGGCTCCGTGTGACTTTTTCCTATTTCCAAAAATAAAGAGAACCTTAAAGGGCCGTCGTTTTACAGCCGTAGATGACATTAAAAGCGCTTCGCTGAAAGAACTAAAGGCTATCTCAGAGATCGAGTTTGAGAAGTGTTTCGAGGATTAGAAGAAGCGCTGGCACAAGTGCATAATCTCCAATGGGGACTATTTTGAAGGCGACAACATCAATGTAGAAGAATAAATAAACATTTTGTTAAAAAAATTAAAATTCTGATTACTTTCTGAACACACCTCGTATGTCTGATAAAAAGAACGATTTAAACTTTGCATGAGGATCCACGAATCGCTAGTTTCCTGTAGTTCTTGAGGACTGGAAACATAGAGGTCTGCAACCAGTCGCTTTGTACGTCTGCACATGAAGGATCGGTATTTAGACTAACAGATTGGCCTGTCTAGACTTACGCCCATTTCTGGCCGGGGCAGGTGCTCTCTATATTTCAAAATTTGAGTTAAAAGCCGAACGTGCGCGGACCACTAATAGAGTCACACCCTTATACGTGATCTTGTAAAGCGTAATGTACGGTATTTAAAGGGGATATACCACGACAAGGTTTAATGCTCGCTATTTAAAGGGGATGTGTTCTGACGGGTCGTTATTCATGATTAGGTCTGCGTAATGGGAGACCACTTCACGCTAGAGTTGCCTTTGTGTCGCTAGAACATTAGACGGACTTTCTTATTTGCATGTGAAATTATTTAGAAGGCATTTGGCGCTTTGGCAAATCAAATTGTGAAAAATGTTGTTCAGACTTTCACAAATTTAATAATTCATTTCAGTATCGATAGTCAGGCGAGCCTTTGAAAATTTCGATTGCGAACAGAAAGTGCATGGTCGATAAAAATCTAAAAAAGTGTAACTTACTAAACAAACAAAACATTACCTCGTCCAATTGTTACGCCGAAGTGCGGAAGTGAATTTCAAACAATATTTTTTCATTTTGAACTTTTAAATTGCTTTGAAAACACTAAAAATAAACTATACCTGCCGTGAAAATTCAATTTATAATTTTCAATGAATTTATAAAAACTCAAAATGATAATGTACGCAGTTTTTAACGCTGATTACGATAGTGAAATTAGATTTTAAAAACAATTAAAACCAAAAAATATAGGAACGCCATTTTGAAACTGTTTAATGGATTAACGAACTTGTCCAACCTATTACAAAAATGGATTTTTGTGTCGTGTTTTCAAATCCAAAATTGAAAACGTAGAAGGGCACACAACACATGATTTTTTTAAAGTTTGTAAAAGTTACATAAATATTTATATATATGTAGTTCTCGGTGGCCGATGTGGCTGAGGCACTGGTCAGTCGGCTGCGTCTCAGAAATGCGCGCCTCAAGGTTGTTGGTTCGAGACGCAGTTACTTCCGTTATATTACCTTTAACATTGATTTGTCTAACTGGCTTAAAATGTGGACGTTAAGAAAAAATATGTATTTATATTGTATATTATATTTTAACCATTGTAAATACTTTTAACACAAATAGTAGTTACGACGTTTCGCCAAAATCGTGTCTGGCATCTTCAAAGTGGTTTTCATTCGAAGTCTGAAGTGAAACTGAAGAAGAACTTTTCATTTTTCAGCTCTTTTTACGCGTTTAACTTCCGTGTAACGCAAATAGAAAGTGGGCTGGATTTAGCTGACTTAGAGCGATCGCAATTTAGCCCGATTGATACAGTCCAGACAGATTGACGAAGACCTAAGTCAGAACAGAATTAAGGTAAATTACGGGAAAATACAGATAAAGTCAGATTGGAAAAACAGGGCGTTTATAACTTGTCATATGGTGACTGTCGTAAGAGTTACATATGACAAAATAGCAAGCGCAATAGGAACTCAAATATAAAGTTAAAAAGCACCAAAGTAAATCTTCTTTTTACCAACGTCAGAAAAAAGCGATCCCATATAGATTATAAGCCATACAAAGAGATTGTCAGTTTGGAATATTATAAGACCAGGACTGTTAAAAAGGTGCAACTAGAGGAATATGGTGAATTACATAGAAAGTACGAGAGTTGGTTTTGGTGGTAGATGTGGCTAAAACACCGGCCTGTCTGCTGTGTTACTGAACTGCTAACTTCTTCGTTCGAGACGCAGTTACTACCGTTGCTATTCCCTTAACGCTGAATCTACACATATGAATAGGATCCTTATTAGTCTGATCGGCATAAAGTATGGAGGTTAAGCAATAAAAAGAAAGTAATAGAAGGGACTACGCCCGCAATTTACCTGTAGTTTTAAGGACTGCCCTTAATCGTGTTCCAAATGGTTGCAATCGTGCTGTAATTGTCAGTCTCACTGGACTTTATCAGGCGAGCTAATGCGCGTTAACAGGTTGATCTACGTCAGCTAAAGGCAGCCCACTTCATATTTGGATTATACAATAGGTTATAAAAGGAGCTAGCAGGCGAAATATTTCTTCAGATCGACTTGACAAAGGAAAAAATGTTCCTTTTTACATTCCCCTAAATTGATTTGTGTGCCAAATTTGAAGACGATTGTGTGTGTGTGTGTGTGTGTGTGTGTGTGTGTGTGTGTGTGTGTGTGTGTGTGTGTGTGTGTGTCGTCTTCAAATTGGCACACAAATCAATTTAGGGTACACGAGTTACGATACTCGTTCCTTAGACAAGTTAATTATCCAGCGAAATCAGATTAACAGTTTCAAAATGGCGGCCATCTTAAATCTTAAAAAAACAAAAATTTTTATCTTACATATTTTTTAAAAAAGTAAAAATGCTACTTTACTACTTTAATCACCAATAAAATATGAATATCTTTGTATTTAAAATTTTCAAGCCGTCTCGGTGGCCTAGTTGATAGCGTACTGGGCTTTCACCCCGAGGACCCGGGTTCGATTCCCGGCCAGGGCTTGCATTTTCATACGCTATAAATCATCCATCGTCTGCATTAGCCCAAGTGTGCATAATAGTCGGACGTTAAAATAAATAAATAAATAAATAAAATTTTCAAGCTCTACAAACGCTAATATATACGGATATGGAATAATTATTACTATGGTGAATCCGGTTTTTGAAATAATATAAGGCAAAAGCAATTACCGCTGGATATTCGCATCCGTTACGGCTGCGATACAGCTGCGTGCCGCTGTTCTTTATGAAATGACAACTGCGAAATAAGAAGAGAATTTGCTTACTTCCAGTCAGACATAATTGAATTGAACACAGGTGAAATTAATATTATCAAATTTAATTTAAAATTCTAGAGATGTCGCGAGTCTTGCCACAATGATTGCGTGGAATTTTTTAATAACAGATGAAATGTAATTTGATTCGCAATGCAAAATTATTGTCGTTCAAGTGTAGACGGTAGGAATTCGTTAGTTGCATTCTTTTGGATTGTATTCTTATTTTTAATGTAAAATTAAATTGTATTCAGGTTTGTATTTCCCTGTGACTTTCCCTCTAGCGTTCAAACGCTAAATACGGCAAGTCAGAAGTAAGCGATATGTCTTTTTGTAAATTCGTTTCAGTGTAAAGCCTGGATGTAACTTGTACCTTCGTTCGCCCATGCGCATGCGTAATGAGCTGTAGCGGGTGCTGATGTCTGATCTCTGTGATACGTTTACTTTTAGATCGTGCTCATTTCTGTACTCTAAGGAAGAGGAGCAAACAAAACGCTGAATGATAAAGGAATACTCAAGGCGCATGCGTAACATAGATATGGACAAAGGGAAGATGAATGGAAATGCTTTCGACACGTAGGACATGTTAAAAAAATGGTAGATCTCCGGGACGACCAAAAAAAAAAAGAGATGGTCTGCAAAGCAGAGACACGAAAAAATTGGGGTAATATGTTTAATTTGGAGGAGGAAGAAAAAGAAAAGAAGAAGAAGATGAACAGGAAGAAAAGGAAAAGGAGTAGGAAGAGCAGGAGGAGAAGGAGAAGAGGAAGAAGAGAAGGAGTAACAGGAAGAGGAAGAAAAGGAGGAGTAGGAGGAACAAGAGATAGAAAAGAAGATTGAAAAAATAAAAAGACAGAAGGGGAAATAAGAAAAGAAGAAGGAAGGGAGCAGGACAAGGAAAAGGTAGAAGAAAAAGTAAGAGGATGAGGGAAAAAGGAGGAGTAGGAGAAACAAAAGGAAGAGGAAGAAAAAGAGGAGTAGGAGGAACAAGAGATAGAAAAGAAGATTGAAAAAAGAAAAAGACAGAAGGGAAATAAGAAAAAAAGAAGGAAGGGAGCAGGACAAGGAAAAGGTAGAAGAAAAAGTAAGAGGATGAGGGAAAAAAGGAGGAGTAGGAGAAAAAAAAAGAAAAGGAAGAAAAGGAGAAGGAAAAAAAGAGAAAAAGGAAAAAGAGAAGATGAAGGAGAAGAGGAAGAAGAAGAGGAAAAAACACAAGAAGGAGAAGGAGAAAAGGAGGAGTATGGAAAACAAGAGGAAGAGAAGAAGAAAAATTAGGAGAGGAAGGGAATAAAGAAGAGAAGAAAGGGAAAGAGGAAGAGAAAGAAAAGAAGGAGTAGGATTAGCGAGAAGAGGAAAAGGAGAAGAAAGAGAAGATGAAAAGAAATAAGAGTTGAAGCAAAAGGAAGAGGAGGAGAAGGAAAAAAGAAAGAAGTAGTAGTAGTAGTAGAAGAAGAAGAAGAAAAAGAAGAACATGATGATTATGTAGAAGGATGATACTCCAATAAGAAGAAGCAGAACAAGGATATTTTTGAAAACCTGGCTTTACTGTCGACACTGGTATTAAAATTTCTTTTGAGTCAGCGTTATAACGTTTAAAAATTAACGTTCAAGTTTATATTTCAACGATTGGTATTAAGTTACATGAACAAGTGACTGCACCGACCTTCTGCATGTGGTGAATCATTTTATTTTGTAATACATACATTGCCCCTGTCTAGCTTCCACACTGAATACAGCTCCTTTAAATATTTTTTTAAGCAATAAACTTACTTAAAATAAGAAGGTTAAGTAATAATACAACGACAGGTTAAATACGTTTTAAGGAATAAAACTTTCTAAAATTATCTTTACTCCGGGCTTAACCGAACACTCTGTAATCCGGACATCCGGTCCTGTATTATATGCGAGCTTACCAGGCAAATGTCTTTGTACAAAATTTAATTGTCTGCATTTTTGTTTCGAAAACATCCAAAAAGTTGCACCATAATTCTATTAAATGTTTATACACGTATGGTACAAAAAAGAAATCTAATGCCCTTTGTGTAACAAGAAAACAACAATCTACACGTACTTAAAAAGTGTAATTGCTTTCCACTTTGGGGCCTTGACTGAAACGACACCACCCACCTCCGAGGAACCGTAAATCTTGCTTTGTGTCTAAACGCAGATTTAGAAATACGTGCTTTGACTCTGGGCGCCGCAGTCAAACAATCCAAACGTAATTCGTGTTTAATGTAAGGCGCTGGAAAAGAAGGTACACAAATAGCGTGGTTTTCCCACTTGGGCAGGTCTTGTTTGCCCATTTGGGGCGCGTTTTTTTTAGTTTTTGGGGGAAAACGTTTTTTTGAAACACTTTTTGGTCAAAACGAATGTGAAAAATGGATTCTCTCAAAATCGGCTTAACAAATTTTGATTAAATTAGCCGGAATGTAGTTTATACGTGCTCAAACAAAACTTATAGATCGTTAGGGTCTGTTCAGGAACTACTGACAAATTTTGAAAGATCTAAACATCGATTAGTTAGATTTCGATAATGTTTTTGTATTTGTATGATAAAACTAAAATCGAGCTATCTTTTTGTAAAAAGTATTTCATACATTTTCTCACTTGGCCTCTATGACTTGATTTTTTTCTTTTTTTTTTGGAAAAGTATTATTACAAAGTTTTGGGTTAGTAATGTTACGCTTGCAGTTTTTCCGTTCCTTTAAGTCTGTACTAGTTGGACTTACAAGCCGCTTCGGTGGCCTAGCGTACTGGGCTTTCACCCCGAGGACCCGGGTTCGATTCCCGGCCAGGGCTTGGCATTTTCATACGCTATAAATCATCCTATCGTCTGCATTAGCCCAAGTGTGAACAATAGTCGGACGTTAAACACAAAAAAAAAAACAACAAAAAAAAAAAAAAAGTTGGACTAATAAATATAATTTATCGGCGTTAACGTCAGTAACCCCAGTGTTGAACCCACGACCTTGGGGTGAACAGCTGACTGATTTTTTTCTGAACATAGTGAGTTGGCATCGACTAAATACTACATCAGGAACAAAACGAAGACATACAATTGAAGGGATAGCACATTAAACAATACTATCTTTGTACGCCTACAAGTTATACATTACGCCTTACACTGATGTACGTTTAGTAATATACCATGCAATATAGAAGGCTGTATAACCGAAACATATGATTCAACTACTCAAAGTATTAAAAGGAAAGACAAAACTATAAATGCTACCAAATATTAGTTCATCGCATTCACGCAGTAGTAAATAAATAGTGAAAACATTACGCAAACTATCTCAAATTCAATTACATCCACAAAATAACCTCGTTCTATTTTTTTTTGCCGACATTTTGTTTTTATAACACGAATATATACATGAAATACAATTACGTTTCAAGAGTAAAATCGTAAATAATCGCGGGACGCAACTCTTTTCACTGACGTGATGGAAGCGAATTTTCAAAAATATTTTCTCATCCTTTCTTGAAATCCTAATTTGTCCATCATAGTCGCCATTGAAATCAGCAAATTTTAACATTTTTAACTTTCAATTTCCATCGGAAATACAAAAATGGACCCTGACCGCCGTCGATTTATATGTATTTTTTTAATTTCAACGGATTTTGCAAATTCTATTGCTAACTTATACAGTTTTTAGCGTTGTTCGCGAGGTGAAATCAGATAAAAAAAAAATAGTTACGAATTTTTAACGGTTTTGAAATGACCGCCATTTTGAAACTGTTTTAACGACCCTTCGAAATGTAATCGAGAGATCAGGCGCTCTGTTGAAGGTCTTGTCATTACGGCTACCGCAAATACGTTTATCAGGCTAAAATCGTGAATCTTCATGCACGATAAAAATTTCAAATAAATCTGTCGAAACTGTTCTTTTTGTGAACGTTCGAAACGATGTTTCGCGAAATCGATTTAGTGAGGAATCTAGTTTCAAAACGTCCCACGTCCATTGTTGAAAATATTCAGCAAATCACAAAAAAACATTTTCATGTGGAATTTTTTTTTTTAATAAAACTTTTAAAAAGTGTTTAAATTATACTTTATGTCTCTAGGTAATTTTATACCAAAGGAAAAGGTTTTTACACTTTTGGTTTAATAATAATACGTGTTGGTTAAAAATAGGCTTGTATTTTTTATAGGTTATGTATAAAGAATGCGTATAAATAAAAATATCGATATCGTCATCCGGTGGACAAAGGGCGTTTTGAAATTGAACTCATCAAGTGTCTTACTAGCGATACACTGTGCAGGAAATAAAAATCAAAGTTTTTTTTCTAATAAATAATTATTATAACAAAGCCACCGGAACACATATTCAAATGATTAGGATTATGACCTATGCTTCCCGTCAGTGGTCTATCAACTCATCTCATAAAGGCTACCGCGGTTTCGAAACTCTATCGTTTCATCTTCAGGCCGTTATACAAAATGTTAAATCCCTCTGTCGAGGTCGTCACAAAGTCAAACAAAACATTAAAACATCACAAACACTGAGCACAATTACACGTTTAAAATATTCATCGTGAAATTCGGCTTGGCCAAGCTACACACGCGACTCGTACGTCGTTACCTTCCGGACTGCGGACTCTCGACAGAGGGATTTAACATTTTGTATAACGGCCTGAAGATGAAACGATAGAGTTTCGAAACCACTGAGGTGAGTGGATAGACCACTGACGGGAAGAGTAGGTCATAATAATAATAAATCAGTTTTGATGTACAACTGCAAATAGGTTAGAACTGCTCTTTCAGGGCTTCTCTCTTTCCAGTTCAGCCAATTTAAGACTTCAGCGCAGTCAATTTAATGCTTTCATTTTAATGAATTGAAAGTACAAACTTAAAAGCGGTGTTCTTTTGAAGGCGGTAATGAAGAGAATATAAAATCTACTTAGAGTGATTAAAAAAAGTGACTTGTGAAAGTGTCATTTTAAATTTTTTTCTATTTTAGATATTTTTCAACATTTTCTTATAAGACTTTTAAGTCGGCGGAAAGCGCTACTACCTGTTTCACTTAAAAATGTCGTACTGTATGGCCTGAAAACATCACATCCTGTTCAAAAAACATCGAATGCTGTTCTGTATTTTGTTATTTATTTTTATTATTACCATGTTTTCATATTTACCAATCCTTTTGAAATCTGATGCGAACGTACCTTGAGCGTTTGAAGATTGCGTTTTTTGATTTGAAGATAACGTGTGCAAGTGCCTGGCGATGACAGCTTTAATTAGAAAAAACATAAAATCTTCAGTAAAGATGGTCCCTAAATACTACGGTAAGTGGACAAAAGGGCTCGTCCAGACGCTGTCGTGGAGCGGTGGAAGGGTAATTAGTTAAAATTACACTGCGAGATCTGATGTTTTTTGAACTACTAGTGTAGTTCAAACACACAGTCATTAATGGCCATTTCTTCAGCCTGGGATACTGTTGTAATAACCTTTAACAGTATTCAACAATGTTGAAGTAATGACCTTCAAACCCCGTCTCAGCCAGTATACAAGGACCAGTCTGTGTGTGTGTGTACGACATAAACCTGTGTGTTACCAAAGTCTGTTACAAGCACCGTAAAAGAGTTCGTGAGTGTTCAGTGCTGGCAGCGGTACAGGTGCGCGTGCGCGTGCGCGCAAGTGCATGTAAGTGTGCACATGTGTGAGTGTGAGTGCATGCGTGTCTGCGCGTGTGCGAACGTGTGTGCCTGCGCGTGTACGCGTGCGTGTGTACGCGTACGAACGTGCGCATACGTGCGTGCGTGCGTGCGTGTGTGCGCGCAAGTGCATGTATGTGTGCACATGTGTGAGTGTGAGTGCATGCGTGCCTGAGCGTGTGCGTACGTGTGTGCCTGCGCGCGCGCGTGTGCGTGTGTGCGCGTGCGCGCAAGTGCATGTATGTGTGAACATGTGTGAGTGTGAGTGCATGCGTGCCTGAGCGTGTGCGTACGTGTGTGCCTGCGCGTGTACGCGTGCGTGTGTGCGCGTACGTACGTGCGCATACGTGCATGCGTGCGCGTGTGCGTGCGTGTGTGTGTGTACTTGTGTGCGCGCGCGCGAGCATGCGCACGTGTGTGTGTGTGTGTGTGTGTGTGCGCGCGCGTGTGCATTGTGTACCGGTCTTTGTCTTGGGGCCATTTGTATACCATACAATGTCTCCAGCTTTACCCAACGCACGATCTCCCTCCTCTAATATCAAGTTAACATCATTTGTACTAGAAACCGTGTTGATTTGATGATGGTTTCGACCATCTTATCAGAACCCCATCATTAATCACCGGTCATTTCCGTGATTCTAGCATGCCCCAAAGTTGATGACAGCCAGACACCACCTCGCTGCAGTCTATGTGCTGCTTTACGTGCCTCCCCCATAGAGGGGGGGAGGAATTGTTAAAACGTAACAACTGCAATGCAATTAAAGCGATGGCCCGCGACTACGTGACCTTGACGAACAGCTGTTAAACAAAGCCACGGTCTTTTCAATAAAACATTCCATGTCTGCGGATAAAACTTGCAAAACATTTTTCAATGCATCACGTTTAGCGGAGGTTTCTAGAGAGTCGCTTGTTCTATGCATTCAAAGTTCGGTCTTGCTTTTCTAAAGTTGTTTATACAATTACGCGAAGCAATTATTCGGTGCTGGGTTTTGTAATAGAAAGCACGTAACAAGCACAGATTGGTTTATTGAGGGATTCCCGTTGGGGAATGGGCTATTGAAGCAGCCGTTACGGTAAGACCTTGAAATGAGAGTCGATCTGACTTCTGTATCACTTTATCGATAGGTCGTTCAAATCATATGAACAAGATGTTTCTTTGATGCGCTGCCACAATCTGGTTCAAAATAAAGAAACAAATTTTCTTTTACCAGCTAACCGCCATTTTGTTTTACTAAATGATTTACGTCTCACAAACAACTTAACCGTTTCAAGTGAAATTCAGCGTAGTACTCATCAATATAAATACATAGTTTGAAGAAAATTATCAATTAGCTGTAATCCGTTTCAAAATGGCGGACGTTTAAATGATTTAAATGAAAATTATTCACAAACGGTAAATCTTGTACGGAAGGTAAAGAGTAAATTGTTATTCGTCGAGTGGTGAGAATTGCAAAACTGTCGAACAACGGTCAACAGTAAGACAGAGTTTGTCAATGTACATTGCTGACAGCTGTACACCCTGGTGTGCGTGCGTGCGCGCGAGCTTGTGTTTGTGTGCGTCTGTGTGGGCGCCTATGTACGTAAGAGTGCGCGCGCGTGCGTATGTGTGTATGTGGTTGATCGCTTGCCAGTGTGTAAGTGTTCGTGCGTGTACGTGTGCGCATGCGTACGTGCGAATGCGCGTGCATAAGGGCGCTTGCGTGCGTGCGCGTGTGCATGTATGCCTACGTGTGTGTGTGTGTGTGTGTGTGTGTGCGCACGCGAGCTCGAGCGTGCGAGCGTGTAAGTATGCGTGTGTGTATGTGTGTAAACCTGCGTACGTGCGAGTGCGCGCATATAAGTTTGAGAATGTGTGCGCGCGTGCGATCGTGTAAATGTGCGCGCGACCGTGTGTTTGTGTGCTTGTGTGTGGGCGCCTGCGTACGTGTGAGTGCGCACGCATAAGGGTTAGAATGTGTGCGTTTGTGTGTGTGGTTGCTCGCGCGCGAGCGTGTGCGTGTGCGCCTGCATACGTGCGAGTGCGCGTGCATAAGGGTGAGAGTGAGTGTGTGTGTGTGTGCGCGCGCGCGCTCTAGCTCGAGCGCGCGAGCATGTAAGTGTGCGTGTGTGTATGTGTGTACACCTGCGTACGTGCGAGTGCGCACACATAAGGATAAGGGTGTTCACACGCGTGCGTGTGTGCGCATGCTCGTGCGTGTGTGTGTGTGTGTGTGTGTGTGTGTGTGTGTGTGCGCGCGCGCATGTGTGTGCGTGTGCGTGCGCGCGCGTGCGTGCGTGTGTGTTTTAGCACTCTAAGTTTTTTTGGTTTATAACTTAGCACACAAATTGCTATTGTAACAATTTTGAATAAGTTCGTCCTTAATCGAAATCCGTTCAAACATTTCAAAATGGCGGCCACACAAAATCATCGAGACATCATTACTTGTATAGCTTATCTTACAAGTAAAAATCCAAAATCGCTTTGTTAATCAGCGTTAAAATCGACTTTAAATGTTAAAAAATTTTAAAAACACAAAACACTTTCGTTCGTGTAAATTTTATTAATTTCAATTCAGTTTAATGGCATACACGAAACAGTTGCTTGTTGTAATTGTTTCTAGTAACACGTTCCTTTTGAAAAGCGTGTTTGCATGTTTTGCCCTTAATAACACTTCAAACTACTCGAGTGCTGCATAGATTATTAACAAACACTGCCTCATTACCGTTACATTTCCACTTCTGACCAAATATGTAAGCGTCTCCTTGTATACAGAGTGTTCCGCAAGGCAAACACATACACCAGTATTTCCCTGGTGTATTGCTTTTGTCACATTCACGTACACGTGGTTCAGGTAACAATTGTTTTACCAGCATACCAGCTGCAGGTTATAAAAGCGCATGTTCTGTTTAGCGTTGCTCGAATAACTTTCTGTACCTAATTCTAAAAAAAAAGAAAACAAGCATTCCGTAATAAACGGTGTTTTTTTAACTTTAATGGTTGACAGTAATTTTAAATTATTCCGGTAGGGTGCGTAGTACTTTTGTTGTGCTCTATTGGGAATTAATAATTAGTTAGGAAGATTGTGACTGAGTGAACAACTATTGTTTATTCTTTGAACAAGTAAGTGGGCGTTTTTAATTCCAGTTGTTACTTTGTTATTTATTTATTTCAAACATTACTTTTACAAAACTCAACGTTTGTTTGTATGTTTGTACTTTATACAAACCTGCAGTCTTATTCCGATCTTGATGAAATTATGCGCGCTTGAGTTTCAAAATAAGAGAGAAAATACTGTCACCATATGATTCCGTAAAAACACTTTATTGAAGCGTTAGCTACTTATACCGCGTTGTGCACTTTGTATGTGTTACCATGGAGTGATTCGGTTACGAAGCGTAAGTAACGCGAGTAGGGGAAGTATTACACAGACCCCCACCACTTCTCAGCTCTTCTCCTTAATTTCGTCTGCCGGTTCCGACTGAGTTGGTCGCCGCGTATGTATGTTTGTGCCTGTATGTACATACAACGTGCATGCTCCTCTCTATCTCTTTCTTTTCTCTCTCTTTCTCTCTCTCTCTTTCTCTTCTTCTTTTCTTCTTCATGTTCTCGTCACGCGCGCATATATATGTGTATATTGATGTTGTGTACATTGTTTATATTGCCAGAAATAACACGTTCAGTGATATAATTTTTATTTCTCGAACGTTAACACTTGCGTTTGGTTTTATTTTTCTTATATTCTCGAGATGTTTTATATTATATATAAATTCTTTATATATATATTAAAGAATTTAAGGCTTCTGCCGACAGTCCCAATGACTGTACCACTTTTGTTTCTAACAACCCTTCCTATTTGGCGTCCATTAAAATAAAAAATACCAAAAAAACTTTTTTTCAATTTCAAAGTTTTGATTACAAATTTTGATATTAATTTTTGTAGCTTATTTAATAATTTCCTATTCGAATTGTACAACTATCAATTGGTAAACCCGACGTTCCTTAGCTGGATTTAACCTAACCTAGCTGGATCTAACCTGTCCCAACCCAACGGTGGTATATTTACTTTTTGTTACTTTAAGACGAAAAGCACATTAAGGATATTATCGCCTCCTTAATGTAAAGTGTGAGTGTAAAGTGTTAAAGTCGTAAGTGCAGTGTTGTAAGTGTAAGTGTGTGTTAGACTTGGGTATCGCGAGGGACGTCTAAATCCTCTCAATAGGTGCAGTTAGTCTGGAACATAGTCTATTATACGCCTTCCTGTATGCATTTAAATTTTTATAAAAATATTTAAATTATAATACCGAAAAAGTACACAGTCAGGCATACCAAAAGTATTTCTTTCGTACAGTTTCGTGACTGCCTATTTTTACGAATTATTAAATTATTAATAATTAAAATAAAAAATAAAATAAAAATAATAAATTTTACCTGTATTTTATAATGTATGAAAACATCAGCTGAAATATTTTTCTCCAATAAATAAATGTGTTTGTCACACATACGAAGTGTGTTCAGAAAGTAACGAGAATTATATTTTTTTTAACAAAATATTTATATATTCTTCTACATTGATGTTGTCGCCTTCAAAATAGTCCCCATTGGAGATTATGTACTTGTGCCAGCGCTTCTTCCAATCCTCGAATCACTTCTCAAACTCGATTTTCGAGATAGCCTTTAGTTCTTTCAGCGATGCGCTTTTAATGTCATCTACGGCTGTACAACGACGCCCAGTAAGGTTCTCTTTATTTTTAGAAATAGGAAAAAGTCACACGGAGCCACGTCTGGCGAATATGGAGGCTGGGGCATCGTTACAGTACTGTTTTTGGGTGTTTAACGTCTGACTATTGTGCACACTCGACTAATGCAGACGATGGGATGATTTATAGCGTATGAAAATGCCAAGCCCTGGCCGGGAATCGAACGCGGGTCCTCAGGGTGAAAGCCCAGTACGCTATCAACTAGGCCACCGAGGCGGCTCTTTTAAATTATATTTTCAAAGAACTTTTTCTCCTATTATATTTTGGAAATTCTTTTGCATCAAGCTATTGTGAGAGCTTTCTGCAACGAGTTATTTTATAACTAAGGCATTCAAAATTTCAAGATGGCGGTCAAAAACGTCAACTTTGTTTAAAGTTAAAAATCTTCGGTGATTTTAAAAGGAATGTAAAAGAAAATATAGTAGGAGGGTTAAAACATGTTAACGCGCTTAACATTCAAGTCCGCTCATAAACAAGACAAAGCAACGCTAAATTTAACAAATCAATTGTATAATATCATCAATATCCGTGCGAAACTATGGTGAACACAATATTTGAAGCAGATCGATATAATTTTAAAGAATCTTTGGTTAAATTGGTTTTTATTTATTGCCTTCTATACAGAGCATAGAGTAATGTATTCAATAAACGTTCAAATCGAGACGCACGCTGGTTGAGGCGCGGGGAGGATCCTACAGACGGTAAATCTGTTTCTATTTATCGAAACAATTTTTCAAAAGCGTGATCAGAATCTACAAAACTTTGGCAGAACAAAACAGACAGAAACACCGTATCGAGGATCGTCTCTTTCTATTAACTCTAGAGTTGCAGTCAATTGATTATTAACTCCAGAGTTGCAGTCAATCGATTATTAACTCTAGAGTTGCAGTCAATCGATTATTATCTCTAGAGTTTCAGTCAATCGATTATTAAGTCTAGAGTTGCAGTCGATCGATTATTAACTCTACAGTTGCAATCAATCGATTATTAACTCTATAGTCGTAGTCAATCGAATATTAACTCTACAGTTGCAGTCAATCGATTATTAACTCTAGAGTTGCAGTCAATTGATTATTAACTCTAGAGTTGCATTCAATCGATTATTAACTCTACAGTGGCAGTCAATCGATTATTAACTCTACAGTTGCAGTCGATCAATTATTAACTATATAGTTGCAATCAATTGATTATTAACTATAGAGTTGCAGTCAATCGATTATTAACTCTAAAGTTGCAGTCAATCTATTTTTTGGCCAAAAATTCACGAACTAGCAACGAAGTGTGAGCTGGTGCATTATCGTGGTGCAAAAGCCATGAATTGTTTTTCAACAGACCCGGGCGTTTTTTCGGATTGCTTCACGCAAACGGCGTTGAACTTGTAGGTAGTACTCCTTATTGACCGTTTCACCTGGTGGCAGGAATTCATGATGCATTATTCATTAATATCGAAGAACACAGTGAGCATAACCTTCACGTTCGACCGCACTTGTCGAGCCTTTTTCGGTCTTGGCGAGCCAAATGCTTCTACTGGGATGATTGAGCCTTAGTTTCGATGTCATATCCGTAAACTCATGTTTCGTCACCTGTTATAATACATTTCAGTAATTCTGCATCGTCGTTGACTTCATTTAGTGAATCCTGAGCGACTTCAATTCGCCGCTGTTTTTGCTCAAAATTCAACAATTTTTGAACGAATTTTGCTGCCACGATTTTCATACACAAAACACTGGAAACAATGTCATGACGTGATCCAATCGATATGCCAACATCATAAACGACCTCTCTAATTGTGATTCGGCGGTTGTTCATAAACATTTCTTTCACTTTTGCACGTTTTCATCAGTTGTTGATGTCCTGGAACGTCCAGGGCGTTCGTCATCTTCAACGTCTTCACGGCCTTCTTGGAAACGTTTATACTACTCGTAAACTCTTGCTTTACTCATAGCAGACTCACCATAGGCCTTTGTTAACATTTCACACACTTTGTTACACTTTATTTCATTTTTTACGCAAAATTTGATACAAATTCTTTGATCCATTTCTTTTAACGAACGAAAATCGCCGAACTCATAAAAACACGTCTAACCTTAGTGACCTCACAGACGAAGTGAACAATGAAAACAGCTGAAAGTTTTATCATACTTCAATGGCATGTATACCAACATAATAAAAAAAATGTTTGACAATCGGACGCACCAAGCCCGCGAAATTTAAAAATTCTCGTTACTTTCTGAACACACCTCGTATTTTTTTTTAATTACTGATATTTTAAACGGATTCTTAGAAGGTGTTGATTATATTTTTCATTCTTAATTCTTTTCATAACAAATGGCAAATAGCTGGTAAACAAAATGCGTTTGCAGAGTGGTTTATATACAAACTCTTGTTAATTTAACGTGCGGGATGAACCAGTGCCGTAGGTCGGTTGCCACGTGGAACACCGTGTATTAATGCATCACAATAAAGCTTTGCCGGTAGAATATTAAATACTTCAAAGTAAATTATTTTTAAATTTTAATTAAATCAACAAGCGTTTGAATTAATTTTCGAAAAGTTGGATTTGATAATTACACACTCTAATTTGTAACAATTAGTCTGTTTATTGCTGATTACGTTAAATTGTTTATGAACGTTGTTTCGGAATTAAAAGCGAGTTTTCATTTACAAGTCCCCTATTGAGAGGATTTAGCGTCCTTCGCGGTATCCGAGTCTAACACACACTTACAACACTGCACTTACGACTTCAACCCTTTACACTTACACTTACATTTAGGGAGGCGATAATAGCCTCTATGTGCTCTTCGCCTTAAAATAAAATTATATATATATATATATATATATATATATATATATATATATATATGTGTGTGTGTGTGTGTGTGTGTTTTTGTGTGTTTTACATTCACACTTACATTTAGGTTCAATATATTTAGGAACAAAATACATAGGTTTGTTTAAAGCACGTTTTTAGTGAAAGAACTTTTAAAAAATCGTCAGAAAACAGGATTTTTTTTTAAATACTACCTAACGATTTTAGTAAAATTTTTAATAAAATGTGGTCTTAAAGTAAAAACAAAATGTTATGGTTTTTCGAATAGTTTAGTTGAATTAATCGATTCTTTTTAATTCTTTTCAATGAATCGATTTGTAATTAAATAAAGTTGGCAGCAAAAAATGCAAAGTTGTTTCTTTTCCTGATTGCTACCGAAATGTAAATTTCTTTTACTTTTTCTCTTATTCCAGTACCAGTATCCAGTAAATATGTGCGATCAATATTTAAGCAAAAACTAGTCAACCGATTTTGAGAAATTAGACTAACTTGCCCCACAGGTTAAAAAAACAATATATTTTGAAGAAACAATAAAAACAAATATTTCCCCGCAGGTGTGCAGACTAGCTGCACCTATTGAGAGGAAATATAGTAGGAGGGTTAAAACATGTTAGTGCGCTTAACATTCAAGTCCGCCAGACAAAGCAACGCTAAATTTAACAAATCAATTGTATAGTATCATCAATATCCGTGCGAAACTATGGTGAACACAATATTTGTAGCAGATCGATATAATTTTAAAGAATCTTTGGTTAAATGGGTTTTTATTTATTGCCTTCTATACAGAGCATAGAGTAATGTATTCAATAAACGTTCAAATCGAGACGCACGCTGGTTGAGGCGCGGGGAGGATCCTACAGACGGCAAATCTGTTTCTATTTATCGAAACAATTTTTCAAAAGCGTGATCAGAATCTACAAAACTTTGGCAGAACAAAACGGACAGAAACACCGTATCGAGGATCGTCTCTTTCTATTAACTCTAGAGTTGCAGGCAATCGATTATTAACTCTAGAGTTGCAATCAATCGATTATTAACTCTAGAGTTGCAGTCAATCGATTATTATCTCTAGAGTTTCAGTCAATCGATTATTAAGTCTAGAGTTGCAGTCGATCGATTATTAACTCTACAGTTGCAATCAATCGATTATTAACTCTATAGTCGTAGTCAATCGAATATTAACTCTACAGTTGTAGTCAATCGATTATTAACTCTAGAGTTGCAGTCAATCGATTATTATCTCTAGAGTTTCAGTCAATCGATTATTAAGTCTAGAGTTGCAGTCAATCGATTATTAACTCTACAGTATGCTCTAATCAATCGATTATTAACTCTATAGTTGCAGTCAATCGAATAATCGATTATTAACTCTAAGTCAATCTTATTAACTCTACAGTTGCAGTCAATTATTAACTCTAGAGTTGCATTATTATTAACTCTCGATTATTAACTCTAGTTGCAGTCAATCGATTATTAACTCAATCGATTATAACTCTAGTTGCAATCAATTGATTATTAACTCTATAGTTGCAGTCAATTGATTATTAACTATAGAGTTGCAGTCAATCGATTATTAACTCTAAAGTTGCAGTCAATCTATTATTAACTCTAGAGTTGCAGTCAATCGATTATTAACTCTACAGTTGTAGTTAATCGATTATTAACTCTACAGTTGCATTCAATCGATTATTAACTCTACAGTTGCAGTCAATCCATTATTAACTCTAGAGTTACATTCAAACGATTAATAACTCTAGAGCTGTAGTCAAGCTATTAACTACTATTAACAGCTCTAGAGTTGCAGTCAATCGATTATTAACTCTAGAGTTGCAGTCAATCGATTATTAACTCTAGAGTTGCAGTCAATCTATTATTAACTCTAGAGTTGCAGTCAATCGATTATTAACTCTAGAGTTGCAGTCAATCGATTATTAACTCTATAGTTGCAGTCAATCGATTATTAACTCTAGAGTTGCAGTCAATCGTTTATTAACTATAGAGTTGCAGTCAATCGATTATTAACTCTATAGTTGCAGTCAATCGATTAACTTTACAGTTGCAGTCACTCGATTATTAACTCTAAAGTTGCAGTCAATTGATTATTAACTCTACATTTGCAGTCAATCGATTATTAACTCTACAGTAGCAGTCAATCGATTATTAACTCTAAAGTTGCAGTCAATTGATTATTAACTCTACAGTTGCAGTCAATCGATTATTAACTCTACAGTTGCAGTCAATCGATTATTAACTCTACAGTAGCAGTCAATCGATTATTAACTCTAGAGTTACAGTCAATCGATTCTGTAAGTGATTTCCTATTGAAAACACAGATATTTAAGTGTATTTTCTCTAAATTTCAACTGTTTAAATTTTTTTCAAATCGAATTTTCATAGGAAAAAGATCTATTGGAGCTTCCATCACGGTAGGATCCAATGATCTGAGTTGAAATGACCTTATTGATCTGATCGTGATTTTGATTGTTATGGGATAACAAAAGTGTTTGTCACTTATGCCTTCCGGCTAAAGCAGCTGATTGGTTTAGCGATCCCACCGTACCTCTAGCCCATACTACTACACAGCTTGGCTAACTCTAAAGTGTAAAGCGACCCGTGCTGATGGAGTGAATGACGGCCTAATGGTTTATCAAACGGAGCCATGAGAGACCTCCTAGTGTACCCGTGCATGCAAGGTTCTCTGTGAGCAGACCTCAGAAGTGTTTATATTTATCAATTTTTTTATTTTTCAATTACCATTATTTAGTAATATTTGTTACTATTTAATTAATAAATATACTGTATTTACTTGCAGTCATTACTATTTTGTAATTGTCGTGTTCATTTATTTTAACTTTTTAAAAAGTGGTTGTTTTTAGTGACTAAATAATTTGTTGAAGTTCGCTTGCATCACATAAGCGAGACAGCTGCGTGCCGCGGTTAGGAAGTTTGTGCAATGTTTTCGCACAATTAACTTACAAAATTACCGCCTCAAACACTGTAGACACAATTCGGCTAATTGGCCAGTAACATCAGTTTAGGCAGTGTAGTTTCATCAAAAACCATCGTGCGGTTTTAAGCAACGTGTTGCGTTCAATTAAGGAAAGTAATCGTAGCCCGAGGCTGGAGCTGTTATCACAATCGATAACAGCTGTGTGTGTGTGTGTGTGTGTGTGTGTGTGTGTGTGTGTGTGTGTGTGTGTGTGTGTGTGTGTGTGTGTGTGTGTGTGTGTGTGTGTGTGTGTGTGTGTGTGTGTGTGTGTGTGTGTGTGTGTGTGTGTGTGTGTGTGTGTGTGTGTGTGTGTGTGTGTGTGTGTGTGTGTGTGTGT
>CM040186.1:7932254-7934754 GCA_022606455.1 Callitettix versicolor | reverse complement strand
CCTAGTGGGTAGCGTAATGAGCTTTCACCCCGAGGACCCGGGCTCGATTCCCGGCCAGGGCTTGCCATTTTCATACGCTATAAATCATCCTATCGTCTGCATTAGTCCAAGTGTGCTCAATAGTCGGACGTTTAAAAAAAAAAAAATTGGAAAATTCACAAATAAGTTAGAGGTTCTCACGCCGTGCAGTGTTGACGAATGCGGGTACAGTATGACTCAAAACAAATGTTTATCTTCTGGCCTAAAATATATTTAAAATGATTTTTTGTTGTTATTTTAAGGCGAAAAGCACATTTAGGCTATTCTCGCCTCCCTAAATGTAAGTGTGAGTGTAAAGTGTTAAAGTCGTAAGTGTAAGTGTGTGTTAGACTTGGGTACCGCGAGGGACGTCTAAATCCTCTCAATAGATGCAGCTAGTCTGTACCCCTCTGCTGAGACGTTTAAAATGAGTTGCACACTCCGAGTTAACTTTGTAATTTTTAAAATGTAACAGTTAAATTTGTAATTCACCGGTCGATAACATTTTACAACAGTGATGTGTGGATTCGGAACAGGATACTCGTTGATTACGGATCTTGGAACGTAATACTCGGAACGTTTCGGTTACTTAGTTCAACCGCTCATATCGTATAAAGCAAAAGATTCAAAACAAATATTACATATTTTATGGATATACATTTCACTTGGTTGTTTCGACAACGTCATTTATCGATTTTCTCGTATTACAAGTGACCGCAGCGTTCAGATTTGGTAACGAGTTCAACATTGCTGTTTATTTGAATTTTTATAATCCTTGATTCGTGGTTTGTATTTTATTATTTGGAACCGCAGCGTTCAGATTTGGTAACGAGTTCAACATTGCTGTTTATTTGAATTTTTATAATCCTTGATTCGTGGTTTGTATTTTATTATTTGGAACCGCAGCGTTCAGATTTGGTAACGAGTTCAACATTGCTGTTTATTTGAATTTTTATAATCCTTGATTCGTGGTTTGTATTTTATTATTTGGAACCGCAGCGTTCAGATTTGGTAACGAGTTCAACATTGCTGTTTATTTGAATTTTTATAATCCTTGATTCGTGGTTTGTATTTTATTATTTGGAACCGCAGCGTTCAGATTTGGTAACGAGTTCAACATTGCTGTTTATTTGAATTTTTATAATCCTTGATTCGTGGTTTGTATTTTATTATTTGGAACCGCAGCGTTCAGATTTGGTAACGAGTTCAACATTGCTGTTTATTTGAATTTTTATAATCCTTGATTCGTGGTTTGTATTTTATTATTTGGAACCGCAGCGTTCAGATTTGGTAACGAGTTCAACATTGCTGTTTATTTGAATTTTTATAATCCTTGATTCGTGGTTTGTATTTTATTATTTGGAACCGCAGCGTTCAGATTTGGTAACGAGTTCAACATTGCTGTTTATTTGAATTTTTATAATCCTTGATTCGTGGTTTGTATTTTATTATTTGGAACCGCAGCGTTCAGATTTGGTAACGAGTTCAACATTGCTGTTTATTTGAATTTTTATAATCCTTGATTCGTGGTTTGTATTTTATTATTTGGAACCGCAGCGTTCAGATTTAGTAACGAGTTCAACATTGCTGTTTATTTGAATTTTTATAATCCTTGATTCGTGGTTTGTATTTTATTATTTGGAACCGCAGCGTTCAGATTTGGTAACGAGTTCAACATTGCTGTTTATTTGAATTTTTATAATCCTTGATTCGTGGTTTGTATTTTATTATTTGGAACCGCAGCGTTCAGATTTGGTAACGAGTTCAACATTGCTGTTTATTTGAATTTTTATAATCCTTGATTCGTGGTTTGTATTTTATTATTTGGAACCGCAGCGTTCAGATTTGGTAACGAGTTCAACATTGCTGTTTATTTGAATTTTTATAATCCTTGATTCGTGGTTTGTATTTTATTATTTGGAACCGCAGCGTTCAGATTTGGTAACGAGTTCAACATTGCTGTTTATTTGAATTTTTATAATCCTTGATTCGTGGTTTGTATTTTATTATTTGGAACAGCAGCGTTCAGATTTGGTAGCCTAACGAGTTCAACATTGCTGTTTATTTGAATTTTTATAATCTTTGATTCGTGGTTTGTATTTTATTATTTGGAACCGCAGCGTTCAGATTTGGTAACGAGTTCAACATTGCTGTTTATTTGAATTTTTATAATCCTTGATTCGTGGTTTGTATTTTATTATTTGGAACCGCAGCGTTCAGATTTGGTAACGAGTTCAACATTGCTGTTTATTTGAATTTTTATAATCCTTGATTCGTGGTTTGTATTTTATTATTTGGAACCGCAGCGTTCAGATTTGGTAACGAGTTCAACATTGCTGTTTATTTGAATTTTTATAATCCTTGATTCGTGGTTTGTATTTTATTATTTGGAACCGCAGCGTTCAGATTTGGTAACGAGTTCAACATTGCTGTTTATTTGAATTTTTATAATCCTTGATTCGTGGTTTGTATTTTATTATTT
>CM040186.1:7904754-7927254 GCA_022606455.1 Callitettix versicolor | reverse complement strand
CCATAGGAAACCATAGGTTTTCCATGGTTTTTCCAAAGGTTCTAACAACATAGTGATCGGTCACATTTTTTGCGGGTAAGAGGTGTTTACCAACCAACAGACAGACAGACACGCGCTGGAATTCATAAGCATTCGCGGTTTCGCCTAAGAACTTTAAAAATATCATTTTATTTATCTTCCTTGAATGATCTTTCGACTTGCTTACTTTAAAACTCATACAAACGAAACAATTTACAATACGAGAAAGTTCATGCAATATTTTTGTTCGCAGTGTTACCAGAAAAGTAGCGCAACGCCTACGTTCAACGAACAAGTAAAATCAGCTGATTTCGTGGACAAGACGTTGATGCTGCCGAAATTCTTCGATCACCAGTACGTGCTGCTAGTGGTGCCCAAAGGTTTCGGCAAAACAGCGAACACGGAAATGGTCAGGAGATTCTGCGAGTTGGTGGTGGACGCGAACGGGGCAGAAGTGCCGAAACAGAAGACAGAAAATTACAGAACGTTCACGCAGAGCGGCTTGAACGTCTACAACGACGGGCCGTTTTTTAACGCCCATTTCGGACGTTACCCGACCATATTTATGGATTTCACCGTTTTAAGCGGCCGATCTTTTGAAAATTTTATCGCCAGTTTTACGCGTTTGGTGAGAACTACTTTTATGGAACATGAATATTTATTAAACAGCAAAGTGTTGACAGAAGAAGAGAAAGACGAATTTAGCAGTTTTGTTGGAAAGGAAATCAACGAAACGAAACTGGAATCGAGTGTTCAGATTTTATCTGCACTCTTACACGCGCACTTCAACAAATCTTGCGTACTTCTGATAGACTCGTACGATTTTCCTGTACAGGACGCCATCTTTAATTCAGGAATGGAAACCGAAATTATCGTTCACTTTATTGACAGGTTGCTTCGGAATTTACTTCACTCGAACGCGTGCGTTGGCCGAGCACTTATAAACACTTGCCTGAGGCTGTACATTGTACCAAGTAACGTAATATGTTATCCGTTTACCGACAGTCATCCTTTCAATTTGTTTTACGGACTTAAAGACGTGGAAGTGTACAATGTAGGTAAGAAATTTCAAGTGGAAGACAAACTTAACAGGATCCGCGCTTGTTACGGTGGTTTTAAAATCGGTAAAAGAAGGTTCGAAGTGTACAACACGTATTCGGTGGTTAATTATTTTAAGACTAAAAAATTTTCGAATTTTTGGGGTAAAAAGTACGGTCTGCCTTTAGAGAGGTTCAGCATGAAACAAGGCCTGTACGATGACCTTGTACGGCTGCTGGCTTCGAACCTCTTAGCGGTAACTTGCGTCAGGAAACTGACAATATGGCACATTAACGATTTGCGTAACACTTTCAATACTTCGGATAACGGCGACAAACAGTTCGGTGACACTACGTTCTTTCTGAATTTCATGTTCGATCTAGGTTACTTCACCATGATCACTGAAGAGTTCCTGTATTTCGGACCGATCATATGTAACAGAGAAGTGTACCGGGAGATGTGGAGGCGGTTACATTCCTTACCGTTACTGAAACGCAAATTCAAAGTGAACGATTCCGAGATAGACGAGTACGTAGAGTCGATAGTAGGTCTGGGCAGACAGAACAGTACTTACTATAGGTTCGCTCGTGCCGCCATGAACCTGTTCAAAAGAACCGGTTGGCCTAAAAGCGAGAGAGATCTGGAGAATCCGTTGATATTCCTTCCTTGGTATTACTCCGACCGGTTTCTGGTGGTGAACAGCGAGTACCTGTTCGGCAGATACACCGGTAACATCTTGGATATGCTGGTGATAACGAAAAACCGCACGGGGATGATAATAGAGCTGGAGAACAGGAACAACGGCACGTACCAAGTTCTGGACAAGATCGTTTGGGAACAGGTGGACAGTGATTATCACGCTTTTTGGAATTACGAAAAATTTAGGATCCGGAGAAAGATCTACATAAGTTTCTACTTGGACGGTAAGGGGAACTGTCGGTTGAGTTACGTGTACGGTTATACCAGGGACATGACTACAGCTGTCACCTTGCCTATCGCCGGGACTGAGGAGTTCTTAAGTGAAGTAGATAACAATACGCATCCAATTAAGAGCTTTAGTGCGTTTTTGGATACATCGATTTAGAGAAAATGCAAAAACTTTGATCAAGCGTTCGACTGGGTTTTGACTTAAAACTAAGCTGGGTTTCACACCAAAGCCGTGCCGAACCGAACCGAGCCGAGCAGAGCCGAGTCTGGCCGAGCCGAGCAGAGCCGAGTCTGGCCGAGCCGTGCCGAACCGGGCGACATCGATTATTGATGACGCTGTATTTCATATGGGAGTTTTCAAATAAGACGCCGGACTGCGCAGAGCGATTTTGAACAGTCCTGCCTCCTGCTACTTCAAGCGGTTTCTGCTTGCGTTTTTTTTCAGCCTAACTCGGTGTCCCGGCCAGTGAGTGTGTACGTAATATTGTATCACTTTTTGGCCATTTATAAAAAGTGATATTGCGTAACAATGAGTATTGATGATGAGTTGCCAATTAGTGCTATTCAAGAAAAACCTCCATTTCGGGATCAATCCAACAAAAAATCGGAGTTTCTCGTATAGATTTGTGAACTGTCCGCTTTTCTCGTGATCTTTATCGAGACTGTGAGTCCAGTATCGCCTTTTTTGTCGGAAGTACTCGTCATCAAGGTTGATGACATTATTTTTGCACTGCGTTGCAGCTGAGACTGCCAGGAAGGATAAAAGCACCTCTCTCTGCAAGCCTGGAAAACCTACTGAGTGCGATTCGGCTTCAGTGCGAACGCATCGCAGATTTTGCTCGCTCGGCTTGGCTCGGCTCGGCTCGGCTCGGCTCGGCTCGGCTCGGCTCGACTCGGCCAGGATCGGATTAGCTCGGCTTGGCTCGGTCCGGCTCGGCTTTGGTGTGTAAGGCGCCTAATGGATCCTATTGGAAAATTTGAAAAGCTTATTTGTTTTTGGCGTATAAGTATTAGTAATTATAGTCAGGCAAAATAAAATAATTAAAATGCGATGGGAAATAGTCTCGTTGACGTGATTTCCAACAGCGTTAAAATCAGCGTAAACTAGTTTTTACGCAGAAATATGCAAATTTTCTGTTCAATCATGCAGACGTTAACGCTGATTATGTAGTGTAAGAGGAAGCATTTATTGCTTAAGATTTAGAAAGATCACCGTTTTGGAATTGTTGAAATTATTACCAAAATTGAGTTTTTCGCGCCAGATTTTCATTACGTTTTGCTAGTTAGATACTAATTAGTGGACAAGGAAACGGTGTTAACATACAGAGTAAGGCTTACGGCAGTAACTGCAAGTTGAACCAACGACCTTGAGGTGCGCAGTTCGGACAAGGTGCAAACCGACATAAATATCACAATGTGATCTGGAAGTCTCGTTCTGCGCTAATTTCAAAGTCCCGGGTCTGGATCTTACCAAGATGGCGCTCCGGAACGCTAAGAAATAACCACAGTGTTTATGTTGTTAGTTTCTGTTTACCTAGTGGTAAATTCTCTTTTTACTAACCCCTAACTACTGTCCCGTGTTATAACGTTTCTGAGTGGATTTTGAAAAATTCAGCCTTTTAGAATTTAATTCATCGCTGATTTTCGTTGGTCATTTTCGAAACAGAATTTTCTCGAGCGTTTTTCGACCGATATTTGCGTTTTAGGGTTTCGTTAAAGCTTTTTTTAAAAATAATGTAGTATAGAAATCACGAATACGAGAAAGTTTGTGTATTTATGAAGGTGACGAATTTACGCGCCCCGCGCCTTTCACTAAATCCAAGGAGTCTGGTTTTTACGTCTCCTACAAAACGTTTTTGTAATTTTACGATTTTCAAATTTTAAAATGACGTAAAAAGTATTAATTAAGGAAATTTATACATTGCAATAAAACAAATAAAAAAATATATTTTGTAAATATTTGTACTGTGATGATAATTTTTTTAAAAAAGGTAAATTGTTAAAATAACATTATTTTTATTTCTATTAGAAATGTAACTAATATTTTATTCCACATTTCCTAGCATCACAATAAGTCAACAAGGATAACTTCAACAGAGTCAGAAATGTAACAAACATGGCTTGAATTTAGTACCTGTAATGTTTTTATTAAAATATATAATTCAATTGTGTCTAATGTATTAAATCTTTATAATTACCTCAAGATTCTTTATATGGTAACATTTCTACAATATACGATTTTTTTTTGTGTTTAACGTCCGACTATTGTGCACACTTGGGCTAATGCAGACGATGGGATGATTTATAGCGTATGAAAATGCCAAGCCCTGGCCGGGAATCGAACCCGAGTCCTCGTGGTGAAAGCCCAGTACGGTATCAACTAGGCCACCGAGGCGGCTCTTTAAAACTCTCTTCGTAGAAAGATGGCGCCACGGCCGAACACCGATTTTGCGTTGTCATCGTTGTCAAAGCGTCGTTCTAGACAATCACGCTTCAAGGTCAGGTGAAAATCAGGAGCGAGATCGGGGCCGTACGGCGGATGATCGAACAGCTCCCAATCGAATTTTGGAAAAAGTTTTGGCTACTAGCAGAACTGGACGGTGTCACCACCAGAAGAATTCAGCTGCATCGTTCTATGAAGAGGGTATTAAAAGTTGGTTCTTCGCTTTTATGTCCAAACAATGGCGGCAACTATGTTGGAAAACAATTTAAGAAATGCTCTTTCATGTAAATATTAATTTTGTTTAAAAATTATATTTTTTCAAAAAGGTACTTTTGTAGAATACACATACATTAATTATTCACTATTCAGCATATAAGATCACCGAAAATTCTTATCTTTATTCAAGTAGTGTTTAAACGTTAAAAATTTTTTGTATTATCAGGGGTAGTTTTTTTGCTTTCAAACGTTTGTAAAAGATTCCGTGAATGCCCCAGGAAGTAATTCTAAACCATTCTGCCTCCTTGGGAGAGCAACCTCAAAAGGTGACCTCTACGAGTGGCTGTATCAATCACAGCCTCTTCACTGAGTAGCAAAACATGAGCTCTATGAGTGGCTGTATCAATCAGAAGCCTTCTCACTGAGTAGCAAGACGTGAGCTCTATGAGTGGCTGTATCAATCACAAGCCTCTTCACTGAGTAGCAAAACGTGAGCTCTATGAGTGGCTGTATCAATCACAAGCCTTCTCACTGAGTAGCAAAACGTGAGCTCTATGAGTGGCTGTATCAATCACAAGCCTCTTCACTAAGTAGAAAAACGTGAGCTCTATGAGTGGCTGTATCAATCACAAGCCTCCTCACTAAGTAGCAAAACGTGAGCTCTACAATTGGCTGTATCAATCACAAGCCTCCTCACTAAGTAGCAAAACGTGAGCTCTATGAGTGGCTGTATCAATCACAAGCCTCCTCACTAAGTAGCAAAACGTGAGCTCTATGAGTGGCTGTATCAATCACACGCCTCCTCACTAAGTAGCAAAACGTGAGCTCTACAATTGGCTGTATCAATCACAAGCCTCTTCACTAAGTAGCAAAACTTGAGCTCTACAATTGGCTGTATCAATCACAAGCCTCTTCACTAAGTAGCAAAACTTGAGCTCTACAATTGGCTGTATCAATCACAAGCCTCTTCACTAAAGTAGCAAAACTTGAGCTCTACAATTGGCTGTATCAATCACAAGCCTCTTCACTAAGTAGCAAAACTTGAGCTCTACAATTGGCTGTATCAATCACAAGCCTCTTCACTAAGTAGCAAAACTTGAGCTCTACAATTGGCTGTATCAATCACAAGCCTCTTCACTAAGTAGCAAAACTTGAGCTCTACAATTGGCTGTATCAATCACAAGCCTCTTCACTAAGTAGCAAAACTTGAGCTCTACAATTGGCTGTATCAATCACAAGCCTCTTCACTAAGTAGCAAAACTTGAGCTCTATGAGTGGCTGTATAAATCACAAGCCTCTTCACTAAGTAGCAAAACGTGAGCTCTATGAGTAGCTGTATCAATCACACGCCTCCTCACTAAGTAGCAAAACGTGAGCTCTATGAGTGGCTGTATCAATCACACGCCTCCTCACTAAGTAGCAAAACGTGAGCTCTATAAGTGGCTGTATCAATCACTAAGTAGAGGCAGTGTAAAATCTAGAGTTTCGCTTCAGGACATGAAAGATTCAAGGAGAATTAAAATACTGTGAGCCTCAAGAAGTCCTTAAACACAAATTGTTGGACCAACGCACTGAAACAGGAAAACAATTACTTCGGGAGCACCTGAGGGATTGGAAATATAAGTTCTGATATTCACCAAAGAACGTAGAACTTCTGAATCGTCTAGGAAGCGCACAAAAAGCCACAACAATCTGTTGGAGGAGATTCAATGAAAACATTTTATTTTTGTTTTACGCTACTTACTCGCTAAGCGGTGTTTATCTATAAATCCTCCCGGAGCGATACAAGCCGGTATGAAATTGGAGAAAGTATTAAAGTATTAAAAAGCAAATCCTGAGCCGCTAAGCACGTTCTTGTATGAAACGGCACGAGTTAGTGATTCAGTTTAAACTGCGCATATTCGATAAAAAGTTATTCGCACTTTGACTTGTATATTTAAAACCAAATATTTTTAGAACTACCTAACTGTCTCTTGTTCAAAGTGGACGCAACTTTCAGGCGATTCAGATGTAAATTTATTTCGATTTTGTTCATTTTTGCGCTCCAATAGATTCAAACTGTAATTTCGTTGAGGGCGTCGAAGAGTATATCGAAGGAATTTTCTATTTTAATGTTGAATTTTCATTGATTACGTGACGTGTTAAATGAACGCGTATTGTTTTCGTAGGACTTCCATCTAAGCAATTTTTATAAATTCATCCGTCCAGTAGAATTCGCAATGTTTGAGTAATTTAACTCCGCCAAAGACGGTGGCAAGCCCGTAGATCTCACTTGCAAGATTGTGAGGAAGGAGGAGCCGGAGGAGTAACAACCTCGTTAAAAAACCAGGGGCTGCCTGGCTCCGGGCAGAAAAGTACCCTGTGAGGGCCCCTTGCCAGGGTTACGGTGAAGACTTCAACGGCAGCGAAGGCGGAAAGGAAGAGCCTTGGTACGGTGGAACTGGCAGAAGGAATAAATAGCCTCTTAATCGTGGCGCTCTTAGCGGTAAGATACTGAAACAAAATCTCGGCGCGTTCTTAGCTCAAGATGTGGCAGCATTACCAGAACACTAGTGTAAGTCGATAACCTGAACTCCTTAAATCTCATTGTCACAGAAACGTAAAGGAAAGGAAACCGGATAGAAGATTTGACTACGACCTTTGGCACGAAGCGGGTTAAAAGACTGGGATTTTGAAATGTTAGCATATTGTTGGAGGCTGACGAAAGGGAGACAATTAGAGAGAGAGAGAGAGAGAGAGAGAGAGAGAGAGAGAGAGAGAGAGAGAGAGAGAGAGAGAGGACAGCTGGACATTTTTGGAGTCTGTGAAACTCAGACTGAATGGACTAGGCGGGAAGACACTTCTGTGCCCAGGATAGGTTGAAGAGGAGGCTGAAGAATTCAATATGGTGTAACAGAAACATTTCACACCCAAAATTGGATGCGCGTATTTAACACTAATGTCAATTCTGTCCTTCTATAAGCCAAGAGAGTCCTGGAAAACGAAGAGTGGCAGCATCACAGCTGCAGGTGTTTGCGGCTCATTATGGATGTATTTTGGCCCGAGATTATCTCAAGCTGTTAAAAACAAAGGTCAGCTAAAATTTGACCTGGAGGTCCAGAAGACAAAGTGGAAGTGGCTGGGCTACACGCTCAGGAAGACGGACGCTGCTATAGAGAAGGCATTGAGTGGAATCCTCAGGGAACGTGAAAAGGAAACTACCCTGTGGCACCTGGAGAAGGATGGTGGAGAAGGAGGCATCAATTACAGGAAGATCTGAGCACCGGGACCTGAGGGAATGGGGAGATTTTCTGGATGCCCTACGCTCCCGCTAAGGAGCTACAGGATATCAGTCAAGTAAGTCATTGAGTAATTTCAAAAAAAAAAAAATGTAGAATTTTTACTGTTTACAAGGAATTGTCATTAAACAACACCGGTGGGAGGTTACAATCTGTAGGAAATTGGAGAAAATAAAATTAAACTAAAGTTAAATAAATACGGTCCAGAACTGATAACCTCGAGATGTGCAGTTTGCTCACGTGACTCTTGAAACTTGAGAGACTGTAAAAACAGAAACACAATATTTAAAACTTTTTTTTTTTTCATCGTGCAGGAACCGACATCATTAAACAGTTCCGATCTTCCGTTAAAAGGTAACAATATTTTCCCGGAATTTTCTTAAAGAAAATGGCGCCCAATTAATACAACGAACCGGGTTTTTTTCAAACGTCAGCCGTGAAGCAATTAACTTAGCATTTTGTTGTCGCGACGTAAACAAGAAAACCATTAAACTTTGGGGGACAGCGGCTGGACGTGACAGCTGATGTCATGTTAGGCTGTTGCACAATTAAAGCGACGGGGAAATTTCCCTTTTATCGAGAAAACTCCCGCTGCGACCGTAAATACATTCGGGACAGTTTATTACAGGACAAAATTTGAACAATGATTTTCGAAGTGAAAACTTGTCTAATCAGGCTTTGCATTTTTTTATTGTACGTGAGGAAAATGTTGAGTCTACCAGTGAGCTGATTTGTTTCTATGTGTAACAGGGTCAATACAAGGTCAATACCAAAAGTAGTAGGACTGATTCTTGTAAAAAATATGTATTGAAGATATGTTTACAATTCCTTAATATTCTTCGAAATATCGCCCTTGGGCAGCTGCACACTTAGAATAACGTTGCTGCTATTTGCCGTACGCCTTCTGGAAGTCAGCTTCGGGGATGCTGTTGAGAGCTCTCGTCGATGCTGCTTGAACATCCTGAATCGAGGCAAACCGATGTCCCTTCAGCTCTGTTTTCATCCGTGGGAACAAAAAAAAGTCAGTTGGAGCCAGATCGGGACTGTAGGCGGGGTGCGGCAACGTGGGCCAACAGATGCCTCACGACGAGCGCGTCATGGCACGGCGCATTGTCGCGATTCAGCGTCCAGTTGTCGGAGATGGCTGGTCGGACGCGATTCACTCGGTCTCGCAGGCGGGTTAGCACTTGCACCCAGCAGTTCTCTCACTTTGACCACATTGTCGTCGGTTTGTGCCGTCTAGTGCGATGATTGTCTTCAAAGAGCTCCCTACCTTCTTTAAACAGTTTGTGCATTCAAAGACACTGGAGCGCCTCACTGCAGTATCCCCGTAAGCCGACAACCATTTCTGGGGTCTCGGTTGCCGATTTCCCGAGTTTGACACAAAACTTTATCGAATATCGCTGCTCGAGATTTTGACTCATTGAGCATCGACAACGACAAAAACAGGCTTCACAATAACCAATTTCTACACTCAACCGAAGCCCATAGATCACTGCAGCTGGTGTTTATATGTTGCTAAGTGTCCCAGCCAGCCAAACCCCTCTCCACAGCTCCGCTCGCGCTACAGAAAATCAGTCCTACTACTTTTGGTATAGACCCTGTAAGTTGCGGATATAGCAGATCTAATAAGAAACACCGAAATAAGATGTGTATCGAAAATGTTACAATACAAACCATCGAAGTGAAAATGTTGTGGTTGGTAAACCTTCAAAGGATGACAAGTGATCGTGGTCTAAACGAATTCGTGGACATGTCTTCAGTTCAAAGAAGTGGAAGACTGTACGGCGCAAAGGAATCTCAGAGACAAACGTTGGAAAAATACCAGAAGTTAGGAGAAATGTTAATTTTAGAAAACGCTAACGAACTGATTTTGAGAAACTTGATCATCACGTTTTGTACTTTGGGCTGTGCTTGAAGAAATAATTTGTATGGGATAATAATGAAACAGATTAGGTGTAATGTTTATGCGTAATGTTTATGTGTAATGTTTATGTGTCATGTTTATGTGTAATGTTTATGTGTCATGTTTATGTGTAATGTTTATGTGTCATGTTTATGTGTCATGTTTATGTGTAATGTTTATGTGTTATGTTTATGTGTAATGTTTATGTGTTTATGTGTTGTTTATGTGTGTTTATGTTTGTTTATGCCATGTTTATGTGTCATGTTTATGTGTCATATTTATGTGTAATGTTTATGTTTATGTGTTATGTTTATGTGTAATGTTATGTGTGTATATATCATGTTTATGTGTCATGTTTATGTGTTATGTTTATGTGTAATGTTTATGTATCATGTTTATGTGTATATGTTTATGTTTGTTTATGTATGTGTATGTTTATGTTTATGTGTCATGTTTATGTGTCATGTTTATGTGTAATGTTTATGTGTAATGTTTATGTGTCATGTTTATGTGTAATGTTTATGTGTCATGTTTATGTGTCATGTTTATGTGTCATGTTTATGTGTCATGTTTATGTGTAATGTTTATGTGTCATGTTTATGTACACTTACGGGTTCAACGATACTTGCATTAATTATCAAAAATTTGCTTTAAGTGGTAGAAAAAGTAGTATGTCAGAATGCAGAAAATCAGTCATACTACTTTTGGACCCTGTATTCCTCACTTAGTGTTACGATTTTCGCTCACGAAACAAAGGGACATAGATTCAAAACCCGCTACAGACTAAGTTTGTTTACATTAAACATTTCAATTAACGCCGCAACAGTACTTACCCAACCCATCTAACGTAACATTCTTCACAGTGTTTACAGTTAAATATTTGCTATCTCACCTTGGCTTGGAATGCATATAGTGCGAACATAAAGCAAACAAAAATACTCATCAAAAAGAGTATAGATATAGTTTTTGAAGATGGAGGTTCTCCGAAACGCGTCAACGAAAATAAAATTGACGAAGCTAGGGAAGACAGATCATTATACTGAACATAGAGACAATAATCCTAGCAGAAAAGAAGAAGAATACAAAAAGAATTTCATAGTAAAACAAGTTTAACTTTAGAAGATGACCATTATCTCGAAACACTGTTTATTATCCTACATACAAAAATGATAACGCATGTTAGATTAGGAAAAATAACTTATTTTAATAAATTCTGTCTTATCGTTTACACGCTAGGACAAACAGGTCACCGGTTCTTTATTGTTTAACATTCGAAACCGGTTGCCTACGAAGTAAAGACTGAAATTTTTAGACCGCCGCAGTACTTATTCCGCGTTGCAACGTAAAACCAACAAAAGCTTTTTGTTGGAATAAAAATTTATTAAATCTTGCAATATTTATTTAGCTGAAAGGGCCTTGTTTGTGCAGCCGTACCTGGGGAGGGCGGGGTGCACATCCCTTACCCGCAGGGGCGGTCCCGAAGGGTTTGAACGTTTTTATAACACAATTAGTGCTACGTCGAATTGTTCACTCAACTTGTGTTCAATTTATAGAAAAATGGGGAACAACTTTCTCGCGTTAGATTGAATTTAGAGAATATGTCGTCAGAGAAGCTCTTACACTTCCCAACAAAACGGAATTTATAGTTAGTTTTTCCTAAACATACCGTTAACCACTCATCCCTTCGAGGACCACTATAGTTCAATTTTTAAATCAGTTTTCTAGTGTTAGTTTAATTTATGCACACCTGTTTAAGCAAAGAATTATTTTATAGCAAGACGTTTAGCTCATTCTAAGGAGCCGATTTAGATGAATTTATTGTTACGGTTCATTTTTTAAATCTGTTTTCTAGTGTTATTTTCATGTATGCACACCTGTTTAAGCAAAGAATAATTTTATAGCAAGACGTTTAGCTCATTCTAAGGAGCCGATTTAGATGAATTGGTTGTTACGGTTCATTTTTTAAATCTGTTTTCTAGTGTTATTTTCATGTGTGCACACCTGTTTAAGCAAAGAATAATTTTATAGCAAGACGTTTAGCTCATTCTAAGGAGCCGATTTTGATGAATCGGTTGTTACGGTTCATTTTTTAAATCTGTTTTCTAGTGTTATTTTCATGTATGCACACCTGTTTAAGCAAAGAATAATTTTATAGCAAGACGTATAGCTCATTCTAATGAGCCGATTTAGATGAATTGGTTGTTACGGTTCATTTTTTAAATCTGTTTTCTAGTGTTATTTTCATGTGTGCACACCTGTTTAGGCAAAGAATAATTTTATAGCAAGACGTTTAGCTCATTCTAACGAGCCGATTTAGATGAATTGATTGTTACGGTTCATTTTTTAAATCTGTTTCTAGTGTTATTTTCATGTGTGCACAGCTGTTTAAGCAAAGAATAATTTTATAGCAAGACGTATAGCTCATTCTAATGAGCCGATTTAGATGAATTGGTTGTTACGGTTCATTTTTTAAATCTGTTTTCTAGTGTTATTTTCATGTGTGCACACCTGTTTAAGCAAAGAATATTTTTATAGCAAGACGTTTAGCTCATTCTAACGAGCCGATTTCGATGAATCGGTTGATTTTTCATTGTTTTCAAAAGGAATAGCTTTAAAAATTGATTTTAAAATTTGATCTAAGCCTTTCTTTACTCTAAACTCACGTTATAAATGGAGAAAGCGTTAGGACAAATACACGTAGCGCCTTGAAGGGCCTACATTAGTTTTACGGCTGTGTTATGCGGATCACCGCTTTTATAAATTGAAGGAGTAAAATTGTTGTACCATCAACATTTCACCTAATCGGTTAGGATTCTATTGAAAAAAATTACGTAACAAAAGAAAATTGCGTAAAATTAATGAAAATTACACGAGATCGCAGGAAAATTCTCTGTAATTCGTAATAAATATGTGTTCACGTAATCTAAAGAAAAATCAACACTCATTGAAAATGGCATCTAAAATATTTTCAGCCGCTATTGAACGAGATTTTTTGACGCCCTTAATAAAATCACATTTGTGCGAAAAATGAATAACAAAATTAGCAATTAGAGTTCCTTGAAAGTGCGTCGGGCTTTCCGCTGGTATTTGATTTTAAATATACAAGTCAAAGTGTAAATAACATTTTATCAAATATCCGCAGTTTAAATTGCTACCGTCTCATACATAAACTGGCTTATCTACTGTGGATTTGTTTTTTAATACTTTAATACTTTCTCCAATTTCCTATCGGCTTGTATCCCCCTCGCCGGAGGTTTATATATAAACACCGCTAGACGAATAAATCGCATAAAATAAACAAAATTTTATTTTCCTTCAATCTCCTCCGACAGATTGGCTTGTAGTTACTTCCTTGCACTGAAATTGATCGGCATTCTTACTCTTAACCATTACGAGAGGTTCGTGAGCGCTCGCCTGTTGCGACAGAGTTTTCAATTCCAATTAAACAGATTAAAGTACAGTCTATTTTGGTCAAACGTGTGTTTGCAGTACGCAGCGATCGTAGCGGCAGATAGTTCAATTACTTGGACTTTAGCCGCTAATATCGAGCACGCATTTTGTAATATACGCAATGCGTTAATATTCAATGCCATTACTCAACTGTAAATAAAGTACTCGTTTGGCAACAGGCTCAATCTTAAGTTCGAGTAGTCTTATACTTGAACCTGCTATAAGCGTTTTTGAAAAACTGACTAATTTTTTTTAATTTTTTATACCTATCAATTTTTAGACATTATGACTCTAAACAAGTAAATTTCTCTTGAATGTTTGTCTGTTTTTGTGTTTTCACACATCATTGGAGAACAATATGATTGACAGTTTTTTAAAAACGAACGGATTTTGGGAAAAAAAGTTCGGTAATCCTGGTTTAGTAAAGTCAGTCTGTCCTCTTTAGTCTACCTGGTACAAAGTATGGTCTTAAGACTATCAAATATATATATATATATATATTTAACAACAAAACGCTGGCAGTATAGGGCGAAACCTCCGTAATAAGGGTAGAGAATAAAATATTTGAAGGGAATTAGCAAAGCATATTGAAGCACCTCAATAACTAACTGGGAAGTCACCCATTAGAAGAACCCACCCGGAAATACTAGGACTGGAGAAGGCGCTGTAACGGAGCTCGTAGGAAAGTAGAAAGGGACAAAATAGTTCTACAAAGGTCGCAGTGGTTTTTTTGCGTTTAACGTCCGACTGTTGCGCACACTTGGGCTAATGCAGACGATGGAATGATTTATAGCGTACGAAAATGCCAAGTCCTGGCCGGGAATCGAACCCGGGTCCTCGGGGTGAAAGCCCAATACGCTATCAACTAGACCGAGGCTGCTTCTGCGAGAAAGAAGGAAATGGGTTAGAGATGAGCACATCAAACGATGGAAGTAATTACCTGGTGAACGATTGGGGGAAACGCCTTATATTGACAAGGACACGTATTCAGTTTAACAGGAGGTCACTGAGGCAGGTCGTCGCCACGATCACCGGACACGGCCATATCCGGAGTCATTTACATACGGTGGGATTGTTACAAATCTCGGGCAGGCTGTTGAAACTGCAGCATATATATTCCTTGAGCGCGAGGTCTGGAGGCCAAAAGGAGACTCTTTGAACCTCAGCAACCAGATCTGGAGTTCAATCAGAACACCTTATAAAAGATTCTGGAGCTCATCAAGGTCACTGGTTGTGCTCATCTCTAGCCCATTTCCTTGCTCCTCTTGCAGAAGCCGCCTCGGTGGCCTAGTTGATAGCGTACTGGACTTTAACCCCGAGGACCCGGGATCGATTCCCGGCCAGGGCTTGGCATTTTTACACGCTATAAGTCATCCCATCGTCTGCTCTAGCCCAAGTGTGCACAATAGTCGGACGTTAAAAAAAAAAAACCAAGGCGGCTCAGAATATCAAATAAAACAAATCCTAACGGGTAACCGGTTAACTGCTGCACACAGCATATTTGAAACTTATCGTGGTTCGATCTGAAAATGTGTCCTCGAATAACGAATGAAAGTCTCACACGGCTAATGCATTACCGGTAAAAGCAATCAAAAAGTAATTTAAGTAATTAAACATTACAGACGAAAAGTAGTTCCACGAACAGCCGCAAGAATGCTCTGAGGTAATTTAACTTCCACTCGAACTAATTGAGTTTTGCAAACAAAAGTTGTAACATTTAAACGCTGCACAAACTTTCTGGCTTAGAGAACGCCTAAAGGATTACTTTTTATGCTAAAGTCGCTGGCGCTCTTGCCAGCAATAATTTAACAAAATTTAAACGTCATGTTCAAAACCAAGCCCACTTAAAATTTTAAAAAAATTTAGAAATTACAGTTTAGAAATACTTAAAGTAAATTAACTAATAAATGATCTTCGATTCAAGGTTTCCTTGGTATCATAACGTAAGGAACTACCTCTTGAATTCTAGTTAAGTAGGCTGCTTCTATCAATGAGTTTGAACAGTTTACTGGTTGGCTCATTCTGCTGGAGGTTCTCAGGGTGCTGACAGACACTTTTCGCCCCTCTGCTGGTAATAACCTTACAATCGTAGATTATACGCCTTGCAGATTTTCTACCCGTACTTCATAACCTACAGACGGTTCTGCGTATTATAATGTTCCTGGCTGACAATCACCCAAACTTGGAGACGGTTCTTCGTATTATAATGTTCCTGGCTGACAATTACCCAAACTTGGAGACGGTTCTACGCCATGTAATGTTCCTGGTTGATGATCACCCAAACTTGGAGACGGTTCTACGTATTATAGTGTTCCTGGCTGACAATCACCCAAACTTGGAGACGGTTTTACGCAGTGTAATGTTCCTGACTGACGATCACTCAAACTTGGAGACGGTTCTGCGTATTATAATGTTCCTGGCTGACAATCATCCAAACTTGGAGACGGTTCTACGCGATGAATGTTTCTGACTGACAATCACCCAATCTTGGAGACGGTTCTACGAATTATAATGTTCCTGGCTGACAATCACCCAAACTTGGAGACGGTTCTACGCGGTGTAATGTTCCTGACTGACAATCACCCAAACTTGGAGACGGTTCTACGCGATGAATGTTTCTGACTGACAATCACCCAAACTTGGAGACGGTTCTACGAATTATAATGTTCCTGGCTGACAATCACCCAAACTTGGAGACGGTTCTACGATTTATAATGTTCCTGGCTGACAATCAACCAAACTTGGAGACGGTTCTGCGTATTATAATGTTCCTGGCTGACAATCATCCAAACTTGGAGACGGTTCTACGAATTATAATGTTCCTGGCTGACAATCAACCAAACTTGGAGACGGTTCTGCGTATTATAATGTTCCTGGCTGACAATCATCCAAACTTGGAGACGGTTCTACGCGATGAATGTTTCTGACTGACAATCACCCAAACTTGGAGACGGTTCTACGAATTATAATGTTCCTGGCTGACAATCACCCAAACTTGGAGACGGTTCTACGCGGTGTAATGTTCCTGGCTGACAATCACCCAAACTTGGAGACGGTTCTACGCGATGAATGTTTCTGACTGACAATCACCCAAACTTGGAGACGGTTCTACGAATTATAATGTTTCTGGCTGACAATCACCCAAACTTGGAGACGGTTCTACGCGGTGTAATGTTCCTGACTGACAATCACCCAAACTTGGAGACGGTTCTACGAATTATAATATTCCTGGCTGACAATTACCCAAACTTAGAGACGGTTCTACGCGATGAATGTTCCTGACTGACAATCACCCAAACTTGGAGACGGTTCTACGAATTATAATGTTCCTGGCTGACAATCAACCAAACTTGGAGACGGTTCTGCGTATTATAATGTTCCTGGCTGACAATCATCCAAACTTGGAGACGGTTCTACGAATTATAATGTTCCTGGCTGACAATCAACCAAACTTGGAGACGGTTCTGCGTATTATAATGTTCTGGCTGACAATCATCCAAACTTGGAGACGGTTCTACGCGATGAATGTTTCTGACTGACAATCACCCAATCTTGGAGACGGTTCTACGAATTATAATGTTCCTGGCTGACAATCACCCAAACTTGGAGACGGTTCTACGCGGTGTAATGTTCCTGGCTGACAATCACCCAAACTTGGAGACGGTTCTACGCGATGAATGTTTCTGACTGACAATCACCCAAACTTGGAGACGGTTCTACGAATTATAATGTTCCTGGCTGACAATTACCCAAACTTGGAGACGGTTCTACGAATTATAATGTTCCTGGCTGACAATCACCCAAACTTGGAGACGGTTCTACGCGGTGTAGTGTTCCTGACTGACATTCACCCTAACTTGGAGACTGTTGTACGTATTATAATGTTCCTTACTGACAATCACCCAAACTTGGAGACGGTTCTACGCGATGAATGTTTCTGACTGACAATCACCCAAACTTGGAGACGGTTCTACGTATTATAATGTTCCTGGCTGACAATTACCCAAACTTGGAGACGGTTTTACGCGGTGTAATGTTTCTGACTGACAATCACTCAAACTTGGAGACGGTTCTACGAATTATAATATTCCTGGCTGACAATTACCCAAACTTAGAGACGGTTCTACGCGATGAATGTTCCTGACTGACAATCACCCAAACTTGGAGACGGTTCTACGAATTATAATGTTCCTGGCTGACAATCAACCAAACTTGGAGACGGTTCTGCGTATTATAATGTTCCTGGCTGACAATCATCCAAACTTGGAGACGGTTCTACGAATTATAATGTTCCTGGCTGACAATCAACCAAACTTGGAGACGGTTCTGCGTATTATAATGTTCCTGGCTGACAATCATCCAAACTTGGAGACGGTTCTACGCGATGAATGTTTCTGACTGACAATCACCCAATCTTGGAGACGGTTCTACGAATTATAATGTTCCTGGCTGACAATCACCCAAACTTGGAGACGGTTCTACGCGGTGTAATGTTCCTGGCTGACAATCACCCAAACTTGGAGACGGTTCTACGCGATGAATGTTTCTGACTGACAATCACCCAAACTTGGAGACGGTTCTACGAATTATAATGTTCCTGGCTGACAATTACCCAAACTTGGAGACGGTTCTACGAATTATAATGTTCCTGGCTGACAATCACCCAAACTTGGAGACGGTTCTACGCGGTGTAGTGTTCTGACTGACATTCACCCTAACTTGGAGACTGTTGTACGTATTATAATGTTCCTTACTGACAATCACCCAAACTTGGAGACGGTTCTACGCGATGAATTTTTCTGACTGACAATCACCCAAACTTGTAGACGGTTCTACGTATTATAATGTTCCTGACTGACAATTACCCAAACTTGGAGACGGTTTTACGCGGTGTAATGTTTCTGACTGACAATCACTCAAACTTGGAGACGGTTCTACGTATTATAATGTTCCTGGCTGGCATTCATCCAAACTTGGAGACGGTTCTACGTATTATAATGTTCCTGGCTGACAATCACCCAAACTTGGAAACGGTTCTACGTATTATAATGTTTCTGACTAACAATTACCCAAACTTGGAGACGGTTCTACGTATTATAATGTTCCTTACTGACAATCACCCAAACTTGGAGACGGTTATACGCGGTGTAATGTTCCTGACTGACAATCACCCAAACTTGGAGACGGTTCTACGCGGTGTAATGTTCCTGACTGACAATCACCCAAACTTGGAGACGGTTCTACGCGATGAATGTTTCTGACTGACAATCACCCAAACTTGGAGACGGTTCTACGAATTATAATGTTCCTGGCTGACAATCACCCAAACTTGGAGACGGTTCTACGCGGTGTAATGTTCCTGACTGACAATCACCCAAACTTGGAGACGGTTCTACGAATTATAATATTCCTGGCTGACAATTACCCAAACTTAGAGACGGTTCTACGCGACGAATGTTCCTGACTGACAATCACCCAAACTTGGAGACGGTTCTACGAATTATAATGTTCCTGGCTGACAATCAACCAAACTTGGAGACGGTTCTTCGTATTATAATGTTCCTGGCTGACAATTACCCAAACTTGGAGACGGTTCTACGCCATGTAATGTTCCTGGTTGATGATCACCCAATCTTGGAGACGGTTCTACGAATTATAATGTTCCTGGCTGACAATCACCCAAACTTGGAGACGGTTCTACGCGGTGTAATGTTCCTGGCTGACAATCACCCAAACTTGGAGACGGTTCTACGCGATGAATGTTTCTGACTGACAATCACCCAAACTTGGAGACGGTTCTACGAATTATAATGTTCCTGGCTGACAATTACCCAAACTTGGAGACGGTTCTACGAATTATAATGTTCCTGGCTGACAATCACCCAAACTTGGAGACGGTTCTACGCGGTGTAGTGTTCCTGACTGACATTCACCCTAACTTGGAGACTGTTGTACGTATTATAATGTTCCTTACTGACAATCACCCAAACTTGGAGACGGTTCTACGCGATGAATGTTTCTGACTGACAATCACCCAAACTTGGAGACGGTTCTACGTATTATAATGTTCCTGACTGACAATTACCCAAACTTGGAGACGGTTTTACGCGGTGTAATGTTTCTGACTGACAATCACTCAAACTTGGAGACGGTTCTACGTATTATAATGTTCCTGGCTGGCAATCATCCAAACTTGGAGACGGTTCTACGTATTATAATGTTCCTGGCTGACAATCACCCAAACTTGGAAACGGTTCTACGTATTATAATGTTTCTGACTAACAATTACCCAAACTTGGAGACGGTTCTACGTATTATAATGTTCCTTACTGACAATCACCCAAACTTGGAGACGGTTATACGCGGTGTAATGTTCCTGACTGACAATCACCCAAACTTGGAGACGGTTCTACGCGGTGTAATGTTCCTGGCTGACAATCACCCAAACTTGGAGACGGTTCTACGCGATGAATGTTTCTGACTGACAATCACCCAAACTTGGAGACGGTTCTACGAATTATAATGTTCCTGGCTGACAATCACCCAAACTTTGAGACGGTTCTACGCGGTGTAATGTTCCTGACTGACAATCACCCAAACTTGGAGACGGTTCTACGAATTATAATATTCCTGTCTGACAATTACCCAAACTTGGAGACGGTTCTACGCGATGAATGTTCCTGACTGACAATCACCCCAAACTTGGAGACGGTTCTACGAATTATAATGTTCCTGGCTGACAATCAACCAAACTTGGAGACGGTTCTGCGTATTATAATGTTCCTGGCTGACAATCATCCAAACTTGGAGACGGTTCTACGAATTATAATGTTCCTGGCTGACAATCAACCAAACTTGGAGACGGTTCTGCGTATTATAATGTTCCTGGCTGACAATCATCCAAACTTGGAGACGGGACTACGCGATGAATGTTTCTGACTGACAATCACCCAAACTTGGAGACGGTTCTACGAATTATAATGTTCCTGGCTGACAATCACCCAAACTTGGAGACGGTTCTACGCGGTGTAATGTTCCTGGCTGACAATCACCCAAACTTGGAGACGGTTCTACGCGATGAATGTTTCTGACTGACAATCACCCAAACTTGGAGACGGTTCTACGAATTATAATGTTCCTGGCTGACAATTACCCAAACTTGGAGACGGTTCTACGCGATGAATGTTCCTGACTGACAATCACCCAAACTTGGAGACGGTTCTACACGATGAATGTTCCTGACTGACAATCACCCAAACTTGGAGACGGTTCTACGAATTATAATGTTCCTGGCTGACAATCACCCAAACTTGGAGACGGTTCTACGCGGTGTAGTGTTCCTGACTGACATTCACCCTAACTTGGAGACTGTTCTACGTATTATAATGTTTCTTACTGACAATCACCCAAACTTGGAGACGGTTCTACGTATTATAATATTCCTGGCTGACAATCACCCAAACTTGGAGACGGTTCTACGTATTATAATGTTCCTGACTGACAATTACCCAAACTTGGAGACGGTTTTACGCGGTGTAATGTTTCTGACTGACAATCACTCAAACTTGGAGACGGTTCTACGTATTATAATGTTCCTGGCTGACAATCAACCAAACTTGGAGACGGTTCTGCGTATTATAATGTTCCTGGCTGACAATCAACCAAACTAGGAGACGGTTCTACGTATTATAATGTTCCTGGCTGACAATCAACCAAACTAGGAGACGGTTCTACGTATTATAATGTTCCTGGCTGACAATCAACCAAACTTGGAGATGGTTCTACGCGATGAATGTTCCTGGATGACAATCACCCAAACTTGGAGACGGTTCTACGAATTATAATGTTCCTGGCTGACAATCACCCAAACTTGGAGACGGTTCTACGCCGTGTAATGTTCCTGGTTGATTGTTTGATGATCAACCAAACTTGGAGACGGTTCTACGCGGTTTAATGTTCCTGGTTGATGATCACCCAAACTTGGAGACGGTTCTACAAATTATAATGTTCCTGGCTGACAATAACCCAAACTTGGAGACTGTTCTACGCATTATAATGTTCCTGACTGACACTCACCCAAACTTGGAGATGGTTCTACGTACTAAAATGTTCCTGGCTGACAATCACCCAAACTTGGAGACGGTTCTATACGGTGTAATGTTCCTGACTGACAATCACCCAAACTTGGAGACGGTTCTACGCGGTGTAATGTTCCTGGTTGATTGGTTGATGATCATTCAAACTTGGAGACGGTTCTACGCGGTTTAATGTTCCTGGTTGATGATCACCCAAACTTGGAGACGGTTCTACGCGTTCCTGGCTGACAATCATCAGTATATCCTGAATCAAAAAAAGTATCCGAAATGACAAATTTTAGTTCCGCGCAGGCGGGTGCAGACTTCTGCACCTATTGAGAGGATTTAGTCGTCCCTCACGGTACTCGAGTCTAACACACACTTACACTTACAACACGACACTTACGACTTTAAAACTCTACGCTCACACTTACATTTAGGGAGGCGATAATAGCTTAAATGTGATTTCGCCTTACAATGATAAAAAAAGAAGAAATTTTAGTTTGTAACATTTAGGAACATTTTTTTAACCAAAAAAATTTTAAAAATTCAATTTTCTCAGACAAAATAAACACAGCTGTTTTGATATAAATTTGGTAACGTACTTTATACGTACTTAAACAAAATGGACGAGTCACTATATACTCCTATCTAAAGAAAAACCGTAAGAAAATCGGCCCATTTTTTAAACTGCTTCACCCGATTTTGATCATAAATGTAAGTTTATAATTCAAGTTAAGTCTGATTTTAAATAAATCTTAGATTTGTATGTAAATAGAAAATACATAATCAAATCCTGTCGCTTTCGGATAAGTTTTTTCTAATTACTTTCAAACAAATCGTAAGACGTATGTTTGAGTTTTTCATTCAGTTTCGTTTCAAGATGGCCGTGTTTTGAATTAACTATGACGAGTATAGTTGCTGATTATTTCCTATAATACTGCTTGAACGGATAGTCCTGTCACAATTTTACCACTTTTTTGAGAAAGAACAAAAATTTCCAATAATTTTGGTCCAGTAAAATTTTCCTAAGTATTACAGTTTTGTTGAAAAGTCACAAGCGCGTCAGAGCGCTGTCGTGGAGCGGTGGCCGGTATTCGTACTACGAGTTACACTGTTCTTTGAACTACTGATGATTTGATTTAAAAT
>CM040186.1:7869754-7897254 GCA_022606455.1 Callitettix versicolor | reverse complement strand
TCAAAATTGATTGTAACTATGAAACAGTGTACTTTATTAACTTCAAGGTATAAAGACTGTCGAAGAAATATATTTGTTGATTAGCTTTTCTTTCAAAAGGGCAAGTTTGTTAGACGTTCTGAATATATGCTGTATGGTTATATTTTCAATTGTGAAATCAAAAGTCGTTGTATTTCTGTTTTTGAAAAACTAATAATTGAAAACTTCAGATCACAGCAAGAAAAAAAAAAATAGGCCAGTAGAAGATCTGAAATAATTTCAATTTTAGAGTCACTGTAACAGGCCTGTTTTACAAAACTGGATTTTTATTCAGATTTGAAGATATCTATTGTAACCTGATGTATGTTATTATTAGGCCTACAGTTTATTAATACTATTTTTTAACGTCCGACTATTGTGCACACTTGGGCTAATGCAGACGATAGGATTATTTATAGCGTATGAAAATGCCAAGCCCTGGCCGGGAATCGAACCCGGATACTCGGGGTGAAAGCCCAGTACGCTATCAACTAGGCTACCGAGGCGGCTATTTATTAGTACATACATGACGTTTCGAAAGTATGGATTAACCCTTATTCTCAAGAACCTAAACGTGCAAGTAGAACATATAACCGTGTTTTTTAACTCCGATTACAACGGAGACAAACAGATTTTCAAAAATAAAGTAAAAAGACAGATCGAAGCGAGGTTCTCTTTCAACTCGATATTCGGCATTTTGTTTGTTTAGTAATGCCGACCAAACCTGTTGACCGATTTTGACATTTAGTACGAAAATGCCTTGCATAAAGCCCGAACGACGTGTGCGTAAGGTTTCAAGATGGCGGCCTCTGATTTAAAACAGTGTTCGCAGTGTTAGCCAAACGCATTGACCGATTGTTTTGAAATCTAGTGCGAAGATATTACGTATAAAGCCCAAAGATAGCGTGTGTAACGACATACGACATATGATTAATATTGTTTCCTATTCCGTTTCAAGATGGCGGCCTCTGATTTAAAACAGTGTTCGCAGTGTTAGCCAAACGCATTGACCGATTGTTTTGAAATCTAGTGCGAAGATATTACGTATAAAGCCCAAAGATAGCGTGTGTAACGACATATGATTAATATTGTTTCCTATTCCGTTTCAAGATGGCGGCCTCTGATTTAAAACAGTGTTCGCAGTGTTAGCCAAACGCATTGACCGATTGTTTTGAAATCTAGTGCGAAGATATTACGTATAAAGCCCAAAGATAGCGTGTGTAACGACATATGATTAATATTGTTTCCTATTCCGTTTCAAGATGGCGGCCTCTGATTTAAAACAGTGTTCGCAGTGTTAGCCAAACGCATTGACCGATTGTTTTGAAATCTAGTGCGAAGATATTACGTATAAAGCCCAAAGATAGCGTGTGTAACGACATATGATTAATATTGTTTCCTATTCCGTTTCAAGATGGCGGCCTCTGATTTAAAACAGTGATCGCAGTGTTAGCCAAACGCATTGACCGATTGTTTTGGAATATAGTGCGAAGATATTACGTATAAAGCCCAAAGATAGCGTGTGTAACGACATATGATTAATAATTTTTCCTATTACATTTCAAAATGGCGGCGTCTGATTTAGCCTAAAACAGTGTTTGCAGTGTTAGCCAAACGCATTGACCGATTGTTTTGAAATCTAGTGCGAAGATATTACGTATAAAGCCCAAAGATAGCGTGTGTAACGACATATGATTAATAATTTTTTCTATTCCGTTTCAAGATGGCGGCCTCTGATTTAAAACAGTGTTCGCAGTGTTAGCCAAACGCATTGACCGATTGTTTTGAAATCTAGTGCGAAGATATTACGTATAAAGCCCAAAGATAGCGTGTGTAACGACATACGATTAATAATTTTTCCTATTCCGTTTCAAAATGGCGGCGTCTGATTTAAAACGGTGTTCGCAGTGTTAGCCAAACGCATTGACCGATTGTTTTGAAATCTAGTGCGAAGATGTTACTTATAAAGCCCAAAGATAGCGTGTGTAACGACATATGATTAATATTGTTTCCTATTCCGTTTCAAGATGGCGGCGTCTGATTTAAAACAGTGTTCGCAGTGTTAGCCAAACGCATTGACCGATTGTTTCGAAATCTAGTGAGAAGATATGTTATAGTAAAAGATCAGTTGTTTTATATTAATTCGTAACGATCAGCTGATTCTATTGAACAGCTTATAGGCTATAATAAGTTATAGGTTATGTTGTTGAAAGCTAGCTATGTTGTAAAAAAAGATCAGTTGTTTTATATTAATTCGTAACGATCAGCTGATTCCATTAAACAGCCGATAGGTTATAATAAGTTTTAGGTTATGTTGTTGAAAACTAGCTTTGTTATAGTAAAAGATCAGTTTTATATTAATTCGTAACGATCAGCTGGTTTCATTGAACAGCTGAAAGGATATAATACGTTTTAGGTTATGTTGTTAAAAACCAGCTGTTATAATTTGTCGTGTTTTCGAAGAAAATGTCGCAATTAAAATTTAAAAAAAGAAGAGAAAACATGATAAATGATTTTTATTTTCGGTTCAATAACAGAACTTTTCTATCCTGACTAATCGATTTTACAGGAAAATAATGGAATGTGAATAATTTTGTACGGCGTTTTTATAGAAATTATTTTACATTATACTAAAAGTAACGCCAGATGTAAGTGTAGGCTACAGCCTGTTTGAAGGATTAAAACGGCGTCTACAAGCAAAGCTGATTAACAAGTTCTCGTCCTTTAATTCGCGCCTGCAGGACCAAGCTCCCCGGCGCGGAGCGTTGTAACACTTAATCCTCACGCAGGTTTCTACATCCACTTCCTTTTAAAAGTTTACTCGTTAAGAATTACACTCGAAATTGCGTACTTAGGATTACTAACCGTGTCGTTATTGCGTAGCTTACAAAAGGGGGCGTTTTTTGGTGGCCGAAATATTCAAGTGACGTGTTTGTGTCTCGAACTTCAGTGGATTCGGGGATGTTTTTTGAAAATTTAAATGTCCACTTTTGCAGATTTCACGTACTGATTGCGATGTTGAAATGAAATTTTTAACGAATTTCTTTGGAAAAATTAGCTATTTGGAGCGGTTATCATGGTAAGACTCCGACTCAGAAATTTGAAATGAGCATCGATCGTGATTTCTTGATCACGTTTTAAGGGTTTGTTTATACATCTTTATAAACTTGTGTGTGTGTGTGTGTGTGTGTGTGTGTGTGTGTGTGTGTGTGTGTGTGTGTGTGTGTGAGAGAGAGAGTGAGTGATATATTGTTACCCACTAAAAACCACCAAAAGCATTCCTCGTCTGTAACCCCCCCCCACGGAACCACCGCCAGGCATTACTTCGTGGGATGGTGCACTGGCTGACCACCTACTCTTCTACAGCGTTGGCTCTCCTTTCTCGATCCTCAGCCCTGACCCTCTTCATGACCACTGCAGCGAATCCCGCAATAGCCCTCCAGTTGACCTCTGAAGCCATCATTGTCGCAATCAGACTTTCCGGTGCACTGCTTCCTCGCAGATATGTTTGCAGCCTCATCCTTTCATTGTCGAATCTCCGATACCGGAAAAACACATGCTTCGCATCTTCCTCCATTGCTGGAAGACAGAGGGGGCAAGCCGAGTCTGTTTCCAGCCTGAAACAGTACAAGTAAGCCCGGAAGCAACCGTGCCCAGTGAGAATCTGTGTGAGATAGAAATCCACCTCCCCATGATCCCTGTTGCACCAATCCTGGATGTTACCTATGATTGTCCCACTGTCGCTGCCAGGTACTCAGGGTCCGATTTCGCTCCTCTGTAATTGCCATTGTATGACTATACCGCGGCTCAGCACTTCGCTTGCGCCAGCCATCAGCTCCATTTGGGGTTCACGTCCGCCACTACGCATGCAGCGTCGTAGGAAACTGTTCGGTAACCACTCACGACACGCAGCAACGCACGGCGGTGCACCGCATTAACCTTGCGCGCATAGCTCGCGACCGTCATAGCCTGGCTCCAAATCGGCGCTCCGTAAAGGAGCACTGAGCTTACTAACCCAGTCAGAAGTCGGTGACGTGCCTGTTTTGGACCTCTCACGTTCGCTCCTCCAAAGAGCTCCTGCCACGTTCGCCGCCTTTTCACTAACTGCCTAGAGATGTTCCCTGAAGCAGAGTCTCGAGTCAATCCACACACCAAGGTATCGAAGGGCTGGGACGGAACTTACCTGCGCATCTCCAACTGTAAGAGTTACTGTTTCCCTCTTTTTCCTGCTGGTCACAAGGACGACATCCGTCGTGTGTGTGTGTGTGCGCGCGCGCTTATGCTCACATTAGCAAAATTTCGACAGATCTGATTCAAATTTGGAAAGAAAAACTAATGCGTCAGTAGTTCGTACAAGTTCGTTAACCCAGAAAAATTCGTTCGACATTTTCAAGATGGCGGCGATTTTAAATCTTTTAAAATTTATTTTTTCTTGTCCTGCATCGTTTTGCAAATACGCTTTCACCATCGCAATAAAACAGCCAGTGCCGGCCTTAGCCTTTTTGGACAGGTCGGACAAAATTTACTGTGGCGCGTACGTAAGGGACGCTTTTGTAAGATATAATAAAAATCGGTACATATAGTTTTGAAATAAATTTGAAAATCATTTATTGATTATAATGATAATGATTATTATTGTAAAAATAGCATTTATTTAAATAGGATATTATAATATTATTATAAATTATTGATAACTTTAAAAACCTAGACGGTGGCGCCCTCGGCCCCCTCCTAAAGGCCGAAACTGAAAATAGCGCGTTTGAATTTTCAAAAGTTGACGGATGAGGAATTTAATTTGTCGACGGTTAGGGTTCATTTTCATACTTTAAAGGCAATTCGAAAGTTAGTATAAGGAGATTTTATTGGTGAATTGGAAATCTTCAAAACGGTAAGATAAAGAAAGTTCGTTTGGAAATTCGCTTCTGTTAAGTCAGCGAGACAGTTGCGTGCCGCGGTTATGTGAGTTCGAGATTGCGTATTTATTGGGCGCTCACTTCAAGTAGATCCGTGTCTTGCCGTGATGGAAGCCAAAATAGCTCATCTACTAGTAGAACCTTACTGTTTTCAAGTGAACTATTCGTTTCAACCGCAGAACAGTCCTACCAACTGTAAAAATAACCTTTTATAGTTGCTTGATGTATTTCAAAGTTGATTACATTTTTAAACGATTCTACGGACTTTGTTAATCAAATGGGACCAATATCGCGAAAGGAATTAACTAAAAGTCCCTCTGGTCTGGCACTCTGTTAGCCAATAGGAATGCGTTGATTATTGAATTGAAGCACTTACGTTTTTACATCGGCTCAGCTGTGAAACATAACGTATAACGTAACAAATCTATTTTGAAGCTGTTAGAAGGAAGGTACAGTTGTAACAACCTAACAAATATTCACCCTGAGTCTAGCTTTAAGCGTGTGATTTCACCTAAGTGACTGAAACGATATTAAATTAAAATCATATAGCCTAAAGTGTAACAGGCACTAAAGCGGCTAAATTTGGAACTTAATTTTGAGGTCATCGTTACGGCATGTGCAAGTAACAGGATTCCCTCGGTTAGTTATAATAACAGTGCGATTGCATTTTGAATTTGTTCGAAAATTTCATTTCGGGTAGATTAGACCCGAAAAATGAACAATGCGGAACTCAAAATCACTTTTCAGGTGGTTAAACATTTTTTGGTACTTCATTTGATTGAAACGTGGCACGTACGAGGTGTGTTTAAATTTCGCGGGCTTGGAGAGTCCGATTGTCAAACATTTTTTTATTATGTTGGTATACATGCCCTTGAAGTATGATAAAACTTTCAGCTGTTTTCATTGTTGACTTTGTCTGTGAACCATTAAGGTTAGACGTGTTTTTATGAGCTCGGCGATTTTCGTTTGTTAAAAGAAATGGATCAAAGAATTTGTATCAAATTTTGAGTAACAAAATGGAATAAAGTGTAACACAGCGTGTGATATGTTAACAAAGTCAGCTATGAGTAAAGGAAGAGTTTACGAGTGGTATAAGCGTTTCCAAGAAGGCCGTGAAGACGTTGAAGATGACGAACGCCTTGGACGTCCCAGCACATCAACAACCGATGAAAACGTGGAAAAAGTGAAAGAAATGGTTATGAACAATCGCCGAATCACAATTAGAGAGGTCGCTGATAATGTTGGCGTATCGATTGTATCATGCCATGACATTGTTTCCAATGTTTTGTGTATGAAACGCGTGGCAACAAAATTCGTTCCAAAATTGTTGAATTTTGAACAAAAACAGCGGCGAATGGAAGTCGCTCAGGAGTCAAGAAATGAAGTCAACGACGATGCAGAATTACTGAAACGTATTATAACTGGTGACGAAACATGGGTTTACGGATATGACGTCGAAACTAAGGCTCAATCATCCCATTGGATGCTCGACAAGACCGAAGAAGGCTCGACAAGTGCGGTCGAACGTGAAGGTTATGCTCACTGTGTTCTTCGATATTAACGGCATAGTGCATCATGAATTCCTGCCACCAGGTGAAACGGTCAATAAGGAGTACCACCTACAAGTTCAACGCCGTTTGCGTGAAGTAATCCGAAAAAAACGCCCGGATCTGTGGAAAAACAATTCTTGGCTTTTGCACCACGATAATGCACCAGCTCACACTTCATCGCTTGTTCGTGAATTTTTGGCCAAAAACAGTACTGTAACGATGCCCCAGCCTCCATATTCGCCAGACATGGCTCCGTGTGACTTTTTCCTATTTCCAAAAATAAAGAGAACCTTAAAGGGCCGTCGTTTTACAGCCGTAGATGACATTAAAAGCGCATCGCTGAAAGAACTAAAGGCTATCTCAAAGATCGAGATTGAGAAGTGTTTCGAGGATTGGAAGAAGCGCTGGCACAAGTGCATAATCTCCAATGGGGACTATTTTGAAGGCGACAACATCAATGTAGAAGAATAAATAAATATTTTGTTCAAAAAATTAAAATTCTCGTTCCTTTCTGAACACACTTCGTAAATCGACTTTGTAATAGCGTGGAAAAATTCTTGTTCCGGAAAATTAGTTCAACCGTTTCAAAATGGCGGCGTTTTAAAATTTGTAAAAAATCATAAATCTTAGACGTTTTTTTGAATTAGTCTTACACTGTCGTAATCAGCATTACAATCTGCATTAAGATTTAACGTATGCTAAAATATGCAGATTTTTAAATGATGATTAAGATTGAAAAATCGGTATTTCTCTCAGAATTTTTTGTAGGCCAAATGTGTTTAATGACGGCGACTTTTAAGGTGTTTTCTAATACTTCCTCAGAAATTTTGGTACATACTTTTCAAAAAAAACCTATTTCGGAATAAATACGGGGTTAAGGGTTAAAAAAGTTTGGTTATGTCTTTACTGTTATCGTATGTTGAAATTAATTTTTAAATAATTACTGTATTTGAATAAATAATTAATTATAATATGGTGCGCTTCAAATGAAACGATCTGACTCTCAACACTAATTAATTTAATTTTATTAATTACACTTTATGCTCTTTAGATTTAATAAATATATTTTACGTAATTAAATAATAAAATTAATAATGAAAAAGTTAGGGCGTGCTTTATCTGTAAGTAAAAAAATGTGCATTTATACTTTGTTTTTATTTTACCACAACAAACGGTAATTAACGCAATCTGCTGGAAAACGTATGCACTACTTTAAATTAATATATTGATTTTAACAATATTATCGATCATTTAGTTTTTTAATTTGTGTACAGATGGCAGTAATGGATACTTTTCGTGAACACTATTTACAAAATTAGTCACCAGGTATCGTGACTGCCAGTTTATTTGTTTTTAATCTGTGACCGGTAATGCTAATCTTGATAAATAACGGGGATTTAGTCTTCATTGAAAACGGAAACCGTAATTGAAGTGATTTCTGTTGAAGTGTTTGTTGTTTTTGTGAAATGGAATTCGTATTGCAAATGTAATTAATAAATGTTACAATATAAGTTAAATTTTATGCGTGGCAGTGTGATTTGTTTTATGGATTGGACTTCATGTCGACTGCAATTAAACTGAGGTATGCTTAACACGATTGTTTAACAAATGATTGTAGAATTAGGTTAGGAAACGAAATATAGTTTTAATCGTTTAATTCAATTAATTTGATGTACTTGAAACTTGTTTTTATTTCACTAACGTAAAATTGAAATAACAAAAATGTAGGCCTAATTTAGTGCCGAATCAAATACGAAATTAAATTTAGTTTGTGATAAATTTACAAAGGCAATTTTAAGGTTCACAAAATTAGTGTCTAGGCTATTCACGAATTGGTGTTTAAAGAAATATATATAATTACGATTTGCACTGCAGTCAGATAATAAACTAATTTCATTATTTATCGACAGAAATATAAGATATTTTAAATTTTGTTTGCTTCTGCATAGGCCTAACCTAAGTTACAGTGTTGGAGACACTAATATAAGCAATTTCAACATTTTTGTTCTTTTATTAAATTTGTTTTCAATTCAGTTAAAATATAAACAAAAACTTTTAAACAAATACCAATTTTTGTTTTTCTCAACCTAAAATTATGAATATTTCTTCGGAATAATTACGCCTACAGATTGTTACGCAAATGACGATTCAGTCGTTAATAGATGCTGCAAAACACAGCACAAACTTTCTTTAATGCAAATAATTTTTTAAAATGTGTTCAGTTGAAAACATTTAATATTCAAACAAAAATTTCAGCCGCTATCTACTATAAATGTTTAAACGGATGTATAGGCCTATCGATTAAAGCCACAACAACGCAGACGGTGGTCAGGGTTCATTTTCTGTTTACCAAACCGTATGGAATTTGTTGGATTTATTGCAGTTCCGGCCTACAGAACCTAACCAGATTTTAGAAGATGCAACCGCACTTAGGCCTATTGATTTTTTTAGGTATTAAGGTCTATTTTTATTAAAATCGTTATAACCGATTTTGAGAAAATTTGATTTCCTTAATTTTTTTAATGAGTTTTACAAAATATTGTAGCCTACAGTTGTCTAAATAGGAATAACATTTTTTGACTCATTGGGGGGTTAATGAAAACTACTATAAAGTATCCATCAATATTTTAAAATTGCTTTTTCTGGAAACACCATAAATACCATATGTAAAGATAAATTACAACCGAATTAGTAAGGTATATTTTTTTACAAATTGTTCACGTATCGGTATTATAGTCAAAGTATAAAGGAACACTCGAATATTGTCGATTATCGCGATCAAAATACACTATATTGAATTTTCTGAATTTAATATTTTTAGTATTATTATTGAAAAATTCTCGTTTTATAAAGTACCAAATAAGCATACATTATTTGTTGTCTACACTGCCCGATTTTATTATTTTTCGACTGAGCGTTTGAACGCTATAGGTGCGTAATCGACTGGGACGCTGTGACGTGCCAGTAAACCGTGATTGGCCAACCAGAAGGGCGAGGTGGTAACCTCTATAGGCCAAGGTAATGACCTCTCCTTAACTGTTGGCGGTGACTGTACGCGACGGGAAATAGTTGAGGACCGGAAATTAACTGGTTGACGATAATCGGTAGTAACCGCGCCAGAATTGTGTTAATGAAAGTTTGCAATCGATTTTCGTACGTTTCGATAGTTGCAATGCAAAAAAAAATTGAGTTTAATGAAAAAAAAACACTGGTACTGTACAAGCGTAGTTTACTTTTATGTCAAACCGTTCTGTGGATCTTGTCGGCCATTTTGAATTTACTCCATAGCACTAACGTTAATTAACGAAACAGCTCTGTTATTTGTTAAGGTAAAATAGTCTATTTGATATCTCATTTTAAGGCAGAGCGGAGTAGAATGAATGTCGACCGGAAGCGGAATTGTCAGTTTAAAGAACGCGTTTGTATCTTTTAAATCTAAATATTTAGGCCTATTGTAAATAATTTTGTTTAGAAACCTAAGCAACTGTCACCTTGGTAACGAAAAATAATTTAAATGCGCGTTTAACGTAAGGAAAGCGGAGTCAGCTTCAAAACCGAACCTAAACAGAGTGAACCCACTCAGAGCGGAGTCCAGCGATACCGCTTGAATCTGGTCAGCTCCGTTACGCTTTCAGTGGCCGCATTTACATTAAAAACAATAAAGTTTTGAATGCGTAGTCCGCTGTGCTGAGCGCAACTCCCGTTAAGTTCTTGTATGCGGGAATGTGATCTTATTGGGAATGTGATCTTATTGGGAATGTGATCTTAGTGGGAATGTGATCTTATTGGGAATGTGATCTTATTGGGAATGTGATCTTATTGGGAATGTGATCTTATTGGGAATGTGATCTTATTTTTTGCATTTTGTACGTATGTTTTATTTTTCTTTTTTTTGGCAACGTCCGACTATTGCGCACACTTCGGCTAATGCAGACGATGGGATGATTTATAGCGTATGAAAATGCCAAGCCCTGGCCGGGAATCGAACCCGGATCCTCGGGATGAAAGCCTAGTACGCTATCAACTAGGCCATCAGAGGCGGCTCACCTTAAACCGACTCCAGTATCCTTGACGAGCTACAGAATTTTGTATAAGGTGTCCGGGTTGAACTTCTGATCCGGTTGCTGAGGTCCAAAGAGTTTCCTTTTGGCCTCCAGAACCTCGCAATCAAGGAATGTATGTGCTGCAGTTTCAACACCCCGCCCGAGATTTGTAACAATCCCACCGTATGTAAATGACTCCGGATATGGCCGTGTCCGGTGATCGTGGCGACGACCTGCCTCAGTGACCTCCTGTTAAACTCAATACGTGTCCTTGTCAGTACAAGGCATTCCTCCCAATCTTTCACCAGGGAATTACTTCCATCGTTGGATGTGCTCCCCTAACCCATTTCCTTCCTCCTCTCGCAAAAGCCGCCTCGGTGGCCTAGTCGTTAGCGTACTGGGCTTTCACCCCGAGGACCCGGGTTGCTTTTCTAAAGTTGTTTATACAATTACGCGAAGCAATTATTCGGTGCTGGGTTTTGTAATAGGAAAGCACGTAAGAAGCACAACTTGGTTTATTGAGGGATTCCCGTTGGGGAATGAGCTATTGAAGCAGCCGTTACGTTAAGACCTTGAAATGAGAGTCGATCCTGACTTCTGTATCACTTTATCGATAGGTCGTTCAAATCATATGGACAGGATGTTTCTTTAGTGCGCTGCCACAATTTGGTTCAAAATAAAGAAAACAATTTTCTTTTACCAGCTAACCGCCATTTTGTTTTACTAAATGATTTACGTCTCACAAACAACTTAACCGTTTCAAGTGAAATTCAGCACAGTACTCATCAATATAAATACATAGCTTGAAGAAAATATCAATTAGCTGTAATCCGTTTCAAAATGGCGGACGTTTAAATGATTTAAATGTAAATTATTCACAAACGGTAAATCTTGTACAGAAGCCGCCTCGGTGGCCTAGTTGATAGCGTACTGGGCTTTCACCCCGAGGACCCGGGTTGCTTTTCTAAAGTTGTTTATACAATTACGCGAAGCAATTATTCGGTGCTGGGTTTTGTAATAGGAAAGCACGTAAGAAGCACAGCTTGGTTTATTGAGGGATTCCCGTTGGGGAATGGGCTATTGGAGCAGCCTTACGGTAAGACCTTGAAATGAGAGTCGATCCTGATTTCCGTATCACTTTATCGATAGGTCGTTCAAATCATATGGACAGGATGTTTCTTTGATGCGCTGCCACAATCTGGTTCAAAATAAAGAAAACAATTTTCTTTTACCAGCTAACCGCCATTTTGTTTTACTAAATGATTTACGTCTCACAAACAACTTGACCGATTCAAGTGAAATTCAGCGCAGTACTCATCAATGTAAATACATAGTTTGAAGAAAATTATCAATTAGATGTAATCCGTTTCAAAATGGCGGACGTTTAAATGATTTAAATGAAAAATATTCAAAAACGATAAAACTTGTATGGAAGCCGCCTCGGTGGCCTAGTTGATAGCGTACTGGGCTTTCACCCCGAGGACCCGGGTTAGATACCCGGCCAGGGCTTGACATTTTCATATACTATAAATCATCCCATCGTCTGCATTAGCCCAAGTGTGCACAATAGTCGGACGTTAAACGCAAAAAAAACCTGGCAGTTGTGAGATTAATCCCTTAAGCTGGTCACGTTAAAAAGTGCTTTTCTTTAATTTTTAAAATTTCGTTGAAACGTGGTGGCGTTTTCGTATTTTGAAAATTTAGAATGTAGATTTTAGCGTTGATTACGGTTGAAGTAACGGAATTTCGGAAAATGGGTTAACGACACGAACGAGACGGCTGCGTGTGACGCGATTGTTCTCCCTTTAGCCGGAGCATAGCCGCAGGCTTCGCCGACATAAGTGATTTCTGCGCATGCGTTAATAAGCTAAGCTTTCCAACCGGTCGGTGATATTTGAACTGTTTTTTTCCTTTTTTTTTCTTAAAACTCGGCTACAAAGTGGAACGGACCGCTCGAGGCGTCAAAGCAATTGATTACTGAACGGGCAGATCGGCCCAGACGCGCGGACCTAGTTGTGTTTTGCAAATTTCTAATCGGGGTTCGTAAGTTTTCTCTTTAGCTGATGTGGCTCGACGACTTCACTTTGCCGGTCGAACTGATGAAGCCGATGCAACACGGAAAAAGTTGATAGTAACTGGATTTGAACTTGCGAACGCGCGCATTGTGTTTGTAGTGAAGTTTTGTTTTCCTTTTGGTACGGTGGGGTGAAATAATCTTCGGAAATATTTTAGCAGAAAGTTTTATAAAAAATTAATATTTTTACTTTTAAATTCTTGAAATCCTGAATCCGTCCTTGGGTTATCACATCATCGATTGCAAGGTCTGGTCATGATCCTTCCTGTTGTGAAAAATAATACACGGACAGCGTATTGAAGCGAAGCTTTTTAATGTAACGGAAATATGTAACGGAAATGAGCAAAACGAATTTCTTTTCTCTATTTCTGTCTCGTTTATTCGATAACGTACACGCGTATTATATGACAACGCTGTGTTGCTTTGGTTTCGGTATTTTTCCTTAGTTGAAAAACGCGCGCACTTTGTAACCGTTTATAATGCATTCGAAATTAATATAAACGTTTATAATAATTGTTGTTAATATTGCTAGTGTTCAACATAACCTGAAAACGTATTAAAGCTTATCAGCTGTTCAACGAAATCAGCTGATCGTTACAAATTAATAGGAAACAGCTGATATTTATTGTTAACTGCAGTAAATAATATCCAATCTAGGTTCACGTATTTATTTATTTAAACATAACAAGATATTTTTAAGCATATCTTCGAACTAGTTATATATTCAGCAAAGATATCATTAACAGAAGCTTGGTTTCTGTCGGTAACTCCCCGAGTCCCACACGTTTTTATTTAAGTGCTGTTTTTAAAAAACTTAGCGATCCCACCTTACCACTAACACATACCACCGTACCTGTAGCTCATACCACCGTACAACTAGCTCATACCACCGTACCACTAGCTCATACTACCGTACCTCTAGCTCATACCACCTTACCTCTAGCTCATACTACCGTACCACTAGCACATACCACCGTACCTCTAACTCATACCACCGTACCTCTAGCTCATACTACGATACCTCTAGCCCATACCACCGCACCTCTAGCCGTACTATCGTACCACTAGCCCATACCACCGTACCACTAGCTCATACTACAATACCTGTAGCTCATACCACCGTACCACTAACTCATACCACCGTACCTCTAGCTCATAACACCGTACCACTAGCTCATACCACCTTACCACTAGCTCATACCACCTTTAGCCCATACTACCGTACCACTAGCTTATACTACCGTACCTCTAGCTCATACCACCGTACCTCTAGTTCATATCACTGTACCTCTGGTTCATACCACCGTACCTCCAGCTCATACCACCGTACCTCTAGCTCATAACACAATACCTCTAGCTCATACCACTGTACCTCTGGTTCATACCACCGTACCTCCAGCTCATACCACCGTACCTCTAGCTCATAACACAATACCTCTAGTTCATACCACTGTACCTCTGGTTCATACCACTGTACCTCTGTCTCATACCACCGTACCTCTAGCTCATAACACAATACCTCTAGTTCATACCACTGTACCTCTGGCTCATACCACCGTACCTCTAGCTCATAACACAATACCTCTAGTTCATACGCCGGCGGAGGCAGCTGACGTGAGCAGCTGATGGGCTTAGCGACCCCACCATACCTCTAGCTCATTGTACTCTCACTCATTTGCTCCACATACACACAACACACAACATCCACAGACACACTCCCTCACACAAACACATCCACACCCGCAGGGGGGTGCAGACTAGCTGCACCTAATGAGAGGACCTAGACGAACCTCGCGGCACCCGAGTGTAACACACACTTACACTTACAGAACTACACTTACGATTTAAACACTTTACACACACACATACATTTAGGGATTTGCTGTACTTGTTCCGTTACGTCTGGGAGTGGCGATGCTTCTTGGTTTCCTTTGGCGGGACCAAGTATGTGGAACCTGATGTGTGCCTAGCACTGCCGAGGACCTCTGATGGGATAAGTTCTGGGACCGAGCAGCCTATAGGCGTCTGGCAAGCACATGAACGTTGAGTTATGGGTGTCGGAGCCCATAGCTGAGTCTATCGAAACAAGTGGTTGCATTCTGTGAGTTCATAGAGGGCGGCTGCCAGTGGTACTTGGGTTTGGGGAACCGTAACTGTGTACCGGAACCCAATCCTAAAATATTCTGGAGTGCTGACAGACCATGTATTTCGGCTCCAGGATATCTGGAGGTCCCCCCTTTTTTTTTTTTTTTTTTTTTTTTTTTTTTTTTTTTTTTTGGGGTTCTCGCTTTAGTTCGAGTATCCTGGGCTGCTGGTGGTCGTCTGGGTGCACCCTGTGCCAGTTGTTCGAAACATCTTCGTTCATGAATCGCTCGGTAAAACAAACTATGGATGAAATAACCAAAAACGCCAAAATTTCGTTGAAGAGACATCGTTCAACTGTATCTGATGAGTCTTCCAGTTCAGATAATCATGATGTAGAATCGTTGGTAGCTTCAATTTCAGAACTACCAACTCCAAAATTTTTAGTGTTTAGCAATCAGGAGGAAGGGGCAGATCTGTCAAAGACGTCGCCCTTCCTTATACATAAGGCGATTTCGGGTAGAGCAGGTTCTGTAGCTTCTATTAAGAAGTTACAGAATGGAACATTATTAGTGGAAACTAAAATGAGAAACAGAGCCGCTCGTTGATGAAAATGACCTCCTTCTTCGACCTGGTCAAGGTATCTGTGGTACCCCACAGGTCTTTGAACTCAGCGAAGGGGTTATTACATGTAGAGATCTTTTACATGTAAGTCTCGAGGAGATAAAAACGGAACTAGCATCGGAGTCCGTGATTGACGTGACACGCATAATGCGCAGCATAAATGGGCAGAAGGTATCAACTCCCTCGTTGATACTAACCTTTGGGAAACCTACACTACCTGAATTCATTTATGCCGGATACCAACGGCTTTCAGTGCGACCATATGTTCCGAACCCTCGACGTTGCTTCAAATGTCAGTGCTTCGGGCATATGAGTTCTTCTTGTACAAAGCCGGAGGTATGTGGCCAGTGTGGAAGTAAAGGCCATAGCAGTGATGGATGCACAAATGACACCAAGTGCTCGAATTGCGGGGGCGATCACCCAGCTAGATCGTTCAACTGCCCTAAATTTAAGGAAGAAAAAGCTATCCTCACAATAATGGCAAAGGATAAACTATCCTTTTCAGATGCGAAAAAGGTTTTTAAGGTTTCCCAATCTCCAGTGGAAGGCAAATCATTTGCTGCTGCTACTGCTTCATCAAGCTCTAAGCAGTCATCCTGTGCTAATTGTAACGAGCTCTCGAAAACGGTTAAAGCATTGACTGATCAGATAGCTAAACTGCTAGCCCTGTTTTCCTCTGGTTCTGCTCCTGCTCCTGCTTCTGCACCAGAGAAGACTGTGTCTTCAGTTTCACATAGTCCTGATACAGTAAAAACTTTAACCGATAAAAGTCAGACTACAAAAAAGGCTGTACAAAAAAATCCACTTCTGTCTAAGTCACAGGTACTTAAGCCTGTTGACAAGAAGATCCCTCCAGGCCTTGAGTATTTTTAAAAAAGAAAGCGAATACCGCTCCTCCGTCAGTTGGGGAAAAAAATAAATTACTAACATTGCAGGAAACAAACCTGTTAAAAAAATAGGAAAAAGTCTTAAAGGAGGTCCCACTGCTAAACCTCCACAAATCAAATCCAAAAAATCATCCGACTCGGACATCAGTCACAGTAGTGATTCGATGTCTGTAGAATATAATACATCAAAATTATTACCTGAAGAAAGTAAATCGAATCCTGTAATAAATTAATCCTTTATGTATAATTCAATGCCTGCAATTTGAATGAAAAATAATATCATACAATGGAATATTAATGGAGTAAGAAGCCATATTGAAGACCTAAAAGTTCTTGTGAGAGATTCGTCTCCTTTAATAATATGCCTTCAAGAAACGCACCTTCACGAATCTCACATTTTCAACTTTAGAGGTTATTCTGTTTTCAGGACGGATTTCTACGCTGAAGAAAGAGCCAGGGTGGTGTCGCCCTCCTGACTCATGACTCAATCGCATCGGTTCCTGTAAACATAGTGACTCAACTACAAGCTGTTGCCGTTCAGACTACCGTTCCATTCAGACTTACTATCTGTAGCCTGTACCTGCCGCCGAGCTTTAAGTTTCAAAATTATGAAATATATGATTTGATATCCCAGTTGCCACCGCCGGTCCTACTAGTAGGCGATTTTAACGCCCATCATACATCCTGGGGTTCTTTATCCTGCAACTCAAAGGGAATACGTATCGAGAGAATACGGTCTACTTTAAATCTGTGTCTTCTTAATGACTGTTCACCCACGCATCTGGCAGCATCCACCGGCGGATGGACAGCTGTTGATTTGTCATTCTGTAGTCCAGTTTTGGCGACAAAGTTTGAATGGTCGGTATTACCTGATCTATATGGCAGCGATCATACTCCTATTAATATTACCTTTCGTAACCTCCTGTTATGAATCAACGTTTGCCGCGTTGGATTATTAAAAAAGCGAACTGGGAAGAATTTTCAAAGAGATTCGTATCACCAGAAATTGGATATCATACGTGTATCAATGCAGTAGTAGACGATTTCACAAAACAAATTTTATGTGCAGCAGAGGAAACTATCTCCAAAACCTCACCACACCCACCACGTCCACCAGTCCCTTGGTGGAACGATGAATGTAAGGAGGCCATACGCCAACGTAGAAGAGCTCTAAGTAGATTCAACAAAAGTCCGACGAGTGAAAATCTCGAAAGGTATAAAGTTCTACGAGCCAAAGCACGTAGAATTTTCAGGCAGAGTAGGAAAGATTCTTGGACCCAATATATCTCAACAATATCTAGGACAACGCCTCCATCTATTGTTTGGAAGAAACTTCGTTCTGTTTCTGGTTGTAGTGCATCCAATTTATTGATGGGACTTAAACAGACAAACGGAGAAATATTAACTGATTGTTCAGATATTGTAAATATTTTAGGGTCATCTCTTGCAAGCTTTTCTTCTTCTACCGCCTACAGCAGTGCCTTTTGTCGGTACAAAAATAGAATTGAAGCAGTCCCGTTCACCGTCGGCAAATCTGGTGAATCTCCTTTGAATAGTTTGTTTACTTTGCATGAGCTAGAATCTGCACTATCGTCTACTAGAGATTCAGCTCCCGGTCCTGACAACCTTGTTTACTCCATGATTAAAAATCTTCCAACGTCAGGTAGACTTTCTCTCCTCGAGATATACAACCGTATATATGAGGAGCATATGTTCCCTGACGCTTGGTTGGAAGCAGTAGTAATTCCTATTCTTAAGCCAGGTAAAGATAAAACTGATCCAAGTAGTTATCGTCCGATATCTCTTACCAGCGTCCTTTGCAAGCTATTAGAAAAATGGTAAATCGTCGTCTGGTCTGGCACATAGAAACAAACAACTTGCTTTCCAAAGAACAGTGTGGTTTCAGGCAAGGACGATCTTCTATTGATCAGTTGGTAATGCTAGAGTCTGCAATACAGAATGCCTTCCTCTTGCGTCAGACTCTAGTTGCTGTTTTTTTCGACCTAGAGAAGGCATACGATATGGCTTGGAGACGAGGAATACTAAACACATTAAAATCATGGGGTATACAAGGCAGGATTCTGTATTTTATCCAAAACTTCCTCAGTAATAGGTATTTCAGGGTGCGCCTTGGTAGTACGCTATCAGATCGCTTCTACTTAGAGAATGGTGTGTTACTCTCTTTGCTATTGCAATTAATAGCATAACGGCTAATGTACGGTCCCCTGTCAGATGTTCTCTCTTTGTAGACGATTTTGCTATTTACGTAAGCACCAGGAACATGGCAACAGCTGAAAGGACCCTTCAGCTGGTAATAAATAGGTTGCAGACCTGGACGAGAACTACTGGCTTTAAATTCTCCGCTGCTAAAACTCAGTGTATTGCTTTCAGTCGCCGTAGACAGATCCAGGCTCCGTCGTTATATCTTGATGGTATACAGCTTCGGACTTCTCCATCCGTTCGATTCTTGGGTCTAACACTCGATGAAAGGCTCTCGTGGAGCCCTCACGTGAGTGATTTAAAATTAAGATGTAATAAAATCCTCGATATGTTGAGGGTTCTTAGTGGATCTCGATGGGGCGCTGATAGGACTTGTATGCTCATGTTTTACCGTGCCGTAATTCGTTCACGAATTGATTATGGCAGCATTGTGTACTCATCTGCTAGACCATCGATTTTAAAGAAGCTAGATCCCGTCCATAACTCAGCAATCCGCCTTGTTTCTGGTGCTTTCCGTTCAAGTCCCGTCGTGAGTATTCTCGCCGATGCAGGCGAACCATCACTCTCTCGTCGGCGACAGCAGTTACAATTAAGTTATGTATCTAATATATCATGTAAACCATGGCATCCTGCCTACAGTACAATTTTCCACAATCAGTTATTCCAGCAATATGAATCCCGACCGCACTCTACAGCCCCTGTTGGCATTAGAACAACCCGTGTTTTTGAAGACTTGCGTATTGAACTACCCCCAATGTTTGAAAGGTCCTTTTGTCTTGTCCCTCCATGGATAATCAATATGCCGACCTTTGATTTCTCTTTGTGTACATACCTGAAAGACAGCACTCCTAACATTGTGTATCAACGTGAGTTTTCTCGTCTGACTAATTCATATCCATCTGCTAATCTTATTTTCACAGATGGTTCTAAGATGAACGATAATGTTGGGTGTGCGTTTTATTCACTGGACGAAACGTATAAGTATGGATTACCCTCAATTTGTAGTGTCTTTACGGCCGAACTCTTTGCCATCTTAAAGGCTTTGAACACTATTAAATTCGATAGTTTGCATTACGTAGTTTGTTCTGATTCAAAAAGTGCCCTCCAGGCAATCCGGGATATGTATTCGGTAAACCCTCTGGTTCAAGATATTCTGTGCTCTGTCCATAGACTTGAACTACGAGGTGCAAGAGTATCATTTATCTGGATTCCTGGCCACTGTGGAATATTAGGAAACACTGTAGCGGATAATGCGGCAAAGGAAGCAACTTTTCTGCCACCATGCACTCAACGTGTAATCGTGTCTGACTTTCTTTGTCACGTAAAACATTTAAATCATCTACAGTGGGAAAATGAATGGGCAGCTACAAGCAGAAATAAATTGAGGGTAATCAAAAGTACAGTTCGTCCTTGGGGGTCGTCAATACGTGCAAGTCGCAGAGAAGAGGTGGTGATCACCCGCCTTCGCATTGGTCACTCCATGTTAACGCATGGATTTCTGATGGGACGCGGGGACCCACCTGAATGCGAATTCTGTAGGGAAACCATCACAATTAAACATATACTGCTCGATTGTGATGGTTTTCAAAATGTGCGTGTTATGTGTGGTCTGAGCAACTGTTTGCAGACGATGTTGGGAGATAGTGCCTCGGCCGTTGACCGGGTTCTTGAATTCCTTCATCGTCTAAATGTTCTAAATAAAATTTAATTTATATAGTTGTTATTTCTTGTGTTATATTATTTATTTATTTTATTTATATAAATTTATTTCTGTTATGTTTTTATATACCTTTACGAATTGTTATTAAATCTTATTCATTATTAATTGTTATTTAGTTCTTAAGTATTTATTATTAATATAGTTATACCTGCTAATTAAATTTTGTTAAATTTAATTTTACAAATATAGTTTGTTGTAGTTTTATTTATTTATATATATATATATATATAAGTATATTTTGTTAATTCCTTTTTTTTTATATATACTTTCATTTAGCATGACGGCGATGATAACCTTAACGGTTTTTCGCCGGAAAAAAAAAAAAAAAAAAAAAAAAAAAAAAAACTCTAGTTCATACCACTGTACCTCTGGCTCATACCACCGTACCTCTAGCTCATACTACTCTCATTCATCTACTCTACATAGCTTGGCTAACTCTAAAAGTGTAAACCGACCCGTGCTGATGGAGTGAATGACACTGGCCTAATGGTGTATCAAACGGAAGCCTTCCCAACCTACCTCAGCCTTACATGTACATGCGGGGCTCTGTATGGGTGCACTACTTGTGGGTGTTCCCGTAAGTGGGAATGTAAAGCAGAATGAACGGGATCTCACCGCATCTGGCCAATTGGGGCAAAATGTTTGTGGTAAGAGTCAAGGCAAGGGAGAATTGGAATTGTCAGAGAAAGTGTCTGAAAGCACATCAGAAATGAACTGGGAAATCATCAGTTAGAAGTGGGGGAGTTAAACCCTTGAATCCTGTGCAAGGGCTCGGTAGTCGAAGTGGCTAAAGCATCGGTCAGTCTACTGCGTCACTCAAGGTTCTTAGTTCGAGCCGCAGTTGCTCCCGTTGCTTTTCCGTCACCGTTAACGCTGATCTCTCGTCCGCATTAGTCTAACTGGCGTAAAGTGTGAACTTTACGCGAAAAAAACTCCAAATCCTAGTTACTTTACAAAGAGATTAGGGCTGGAGAAGGCGCTGTAACTGACCACCTCAGGAATGTAAAAAGAGGGCACCTTAGAAATTGATTGATTCGTTCGTTCCAGTAAAAGACTGGATTCTAAACAAACTTGTCACAAAGTATTAGGCGAGATATAAATGACTACAGTGTAGGAAAACATCTATTACAGTGAAGTGGACGTTGGGACAAGAAGGAAATACACAGTGAAAGCTTGAAAGCAAGTGCTGTATTTATTTAAGACGAGAGGAGATTTTTATAGCGGGATAGAAATGACGGTGTAAACAATATTCAGGAAATGTTTGCTTCAGCTTGCACGCAGTAAATGGACTTGAGTGACAGAGTGATTTTAACAAGTGTCATGTTTCAGGGCTGGTTGTGATGTTGGATTTTGCGTGTCACGTGATGCGTGGAACACGTTTATATTGATATATAAAAGTGTATTTGCGCGTAGCAAGTCTCGTATTGAATTAATTATAATTAAAAATTACTTTATTTCCGCCTGGAATCGAACCGGGGACCTTGCGCGTGCGAGGCATACGCGATAACCACTACACTACAAAAACTACGAAGATCTTTGACCGATTTAAGTATGCGAAATGAATCGTTAATTTAATGTTGGTGGTTATGTTAAAAAATCAGTTGTTTTATATTAATTCGTAAAGGTCAGCTGATTTCATTGAACAGCTGATAGGCTATATTTAGTTTCAAATTATGTTGTTAAAAACTAACTGCTGTAAGTTAATTTATCGTTTATATTAATTCGTGACGATCAGCTGATTTCGTTGAACAGCTGATAGGCTATATTTAGTTTCAAATTATGTTGTTAAAAACTAACTGCTGTAAGTTAATTTATCGTTTATATTAATTCGTGAGGATCAGCTGATTTCATTGAACAGCTGATAGACTAATAAGTTACAAGTTATGTTGTTAAGCTGTAATAATTTGTCGTTTGTAATAATTCGTGACGATCAGCTGATTTCGTTGAACAGCTGATAGGCTAATAAGTTTCAAGTTATGTTGTTCAAAACTAGCTATGGTCATTTGTCGTTTATATTAATTCGTAACGATCAGCTGATTTCGTTGAACAGCTGATAGGCTATAATACATTTTAAGTTATGTTGTTAAAAACGAACTATGTTGATTTGTTATTTTCGAACAAATTATCGTAATTAAAATAAAACGAAGAAGAGAAAAAAAGAAGAGAATGGAAAAAAATATAACATGTAAATAACGTTTTATTACATGACAAAAAATTTTTATTTTTGGTTCAATAGCAGATTTTTTTCCATTTAAAGACCTCCTCATTAGGCTAGTCTACAGATGATTTTAAGAAATCATAACTTAAATTTGGTCCTTTTATTTGGTCTCTACATGAAGTAGGAAAGAAAGTCTAGTGATTGTGTGAAAATAGATTGATCTTAAGGTTTCGATGGATATATACGTTTTAAAGAATCCAAAAAGTAGTTGACTATTTTTTAAAGATTTTAATTAATCTTAATTTATAAAAGAAGAAGTCCTGACTGACTGACTGACTGATTCATAATCAATGCAGAGCCAAAACTATTTTAGCTAGCGACTTGAAATTTTCAGGGTACATTTATGTTACCATGTAGGCGTGCACTAAGAAAGGATTTTGCAAAACATAATTTTAACGCCATTAAACTACTTACCCAGTCCAGATTTAATAATCAACGTACAGCCAATACTATTATAGCTAGAGACTCGAAGTTTTCAAGGTACCTTCTTACAATAATTTCAAGGAAAGGTGCACTAAGAAAGGATTTTGAAAAAAAATTATTTTGACGCCATTAAACTACTTACCCAGTCCAAATTTAATAACCAACGTATAGCCAAGACTATAACAGATAAAGATTTGAAATTTTCAGGGTTACCACCACATGTAGAGGTGCACTGAAAAACGATTTTCCAGTATTCACCCCCTAAAGAGGTAAAAATGATAACAATTTTTATTGGAAAAATTTGTTTTTCGTCTGACCTTCTTAAAACGTAACATAGTCTCTTAGATATAAGTAATGAAATAGATTTTTCACTATTTCCCAAAGCTTATCCCCTAAAGAGATTGAAAGGGGTTAGAAAATGTAAAAAAGGGGTATATAATTTTGCATTGAAAAAATATTTGTTTTGGATCGTATGTTCTAGAAATATGGTATGAAACACATATTTCAACAGTTTTTCTAATTCATTTCCTAAAAGTTTAAAAATTTTAAAAAGAGGTACAATTTGAGAAAATGAGTGTTTTCATTGTAGAAAAATATTTTTTATCGGCTTTTCTTAAAAGTAAAGATTCTAAAACACAAATTATGATACACGTAATTCGGCATTCCCCCCTGAATTCATCCCCTAAAAGGACAAAAATATAAAAGAGGTTTTTATAGGAGAAAAATATTTTCTTATCAGATTTTCTTAAATTCGAATGGAACACGTTTGAATAAAACAACATATTCATGTTATAATATTTTGTCATATTCACTGTAAAATAATCACGAGTTTAGATGATCACGCTTTTATTAATATATCTTTTTATGTTTCTAAATTATTACATTACTGAAACAGTTTAAGTTTCGTGGGCGAAGTCGCGACGGGTAATGCTAGTCACATATATTCCTGTAAAATGTTTAAAATAATTGTTTCGATGCTCAGTTTTAGTAACACAAACTGTTCAAAATCAAAATTTGGGTCAGATGTGTATTTCCAAATTGCCAAAACGAAATTATGTTGTTATATTCAAAAAGAACTTAAAAATACGTCGTCATTTTTCCATTAAGTAATTGGTTTTTTTAAACTTAATTATCTGACATTACGTTCAAACCACTTTTAGCCGCCTCGGTAGCCTAGTTGATATCGTACTGAGCTTTCACCCCGAGGACCCGGGTTCGATTCCCGGCCAGGGCTTGGCATTTTCATACGCTATAAATCATCCCATCGTCTGTCTTAGCCCAATAGTCGGACGTTAAACACAAAAAAATCAAACTACTGTATATTACATTGGAAATTGTGAGAAAGTTTGTGCATCGTTTTTACTCTAGATTTTTTAAAAAATAATATCTATTGGTAGTTCATACAAATTGAGTGCAAAGAAGTGTTTTTTTTAAATCGTTTCAAACGATCCTGATAAAATCTCGTGCATAACACTGTGTTACGCCGTACGCTTCCTTGTTTCTAATGATTTTCTCCAAATGAAGAGTTTCATTCCTGTAACGAGGTTATGCTCAGGAATTCGTACATGTAATTCAATTAATTTCGCTTAAAGCTAGTTAATTAATTAACTACTAGTCTTGGAATAAATTAGCTTGCTCTGAGTATTGTTGTGTTCGTTTGGCTGTTTATCGTTTTTTTTTTGTGAAACTAATTTTCAAAAATATTGTTGTCGATTGGTTTGGTATAATTTTGTTCGCATTGACGCCATTTTGTAATTTACTCTCCGTAAGGTAAGCGTATGATAAAAATGCAAAAGATTGTAAGATCGGGTTAGGCATGGTTTTCCAATATGAAGGAAGTATTTCTGTGTTCCTTGGTGTTTCTTTTAGCGTTCGGACATGTCCTAGTTCTTTAGTTACACAGTTCTTTTAAGACAACATTTCTTGTCACAATTTTTTTTCTTCTATGAAAGAAATCTTTCTTGGTCTTCAGAGAAGCCTTTTTTCTTCTTTGAACAAAACGTTGTCGACATTCTTTTGAGTCTTATGATCTGCCCTTCGTCTAAAACAACTTTTTCTCTGACCTTGAGCTCCTTTTGGGCTACAAGAACTCCATTTAAAACAAAAACTAACACGCCTCTCTCTGTTCAGTGACATTTCTGTTTGCCCGCTAATTTCAAACAGTCTTGCAGCTGATCAGTTGTAGAGATCAGAACGAATCAAACAGTCTTGCAGCTGATCAGTTGTAGAGATCAGAACGAATCAAACAGTCTCGCAGCTGATCAGTTGTAGAGATCAGAACGAATCAAACAGTCTCGCAGCTGATCAGTTGTAGAGATCAGAACGAATCAAACAGTCTCGCAGCTGATCAGTTGTAGAGATCAGAACGAATCAAACAGTCTTGCAGCTGATCAGTTGTAGAGATCAGAACGAATCAAACAGTCTTGCAGCTGATCAGTTGTAGAGATCAGAACGAATCAAACAGTCTTGCAGCTGATCAGTTGTAGAGATCAGAACGAATCAAACAGTCTCGCAGCTGATCAGTTGTAGAGATCAGAACGAATCAGTCTTGCAGCTGATCAGTTGTAGAGATCAGAACGAATCAAACAGTCTTGCAGCTGATCAGTTGTAGAGATCAGAACGATTCAAACAGTCTAGCAGCTGATCAGTTGTAGAGATCAGAACGAATCAGTCTTGCAGCTGATCAGTTGTAGAGATCAGAACGAATCAAACAGTCTTGCAGCAGATCAGTTGTAGAGATCAGAACGAATCAAACAGTCTTGCAGATGATCAGTTGTAGAGATCAGAACGAATCAAACAGTCTCGCAGCTGATCAGTTGTAGAGATCAGAACGAATCAAATAGTCTTGCAGCTAATCAGTTGTAGAGATCAGAACGAATCAAACAGTCTTGCAGCTGATCAGTGTAGAGATCAGAACGAATCAAACAGTCTTGCAGCTGATCAGTTGTAGAGATCAGAACGAATCAAACAATCTCGCAGCTGATCAGTTATAGAGATCAGAACGAATCAAACAATCTTGCAGCTGATCAGTTATAGAGATCAGAACGAATCAAACAGTCTCGCAGCTGATCAGTTGTAGAGATCAGAACGAATCAAACAATCTCGCAGCTGATCAGTTGTAGAGATCAGAACGAATCAAACAGTCTTGCAGCTGATCAGTTGTAAAGATCAGAACGAATCAGTCTTGCAGCTGATCAGTTGTAGAGATCAGAACGAATCAAACAGTCTTGCAGCTGATCAGTTGTAGAGATCAGAACGAAAGTGTCTTGTGCTTAGGGTAAAAATAGTGTTTGCTTTTTGTAACGGTTACTTGAAATCAACAATCCGTGGACGTTTTTGCAACTGAAAGCAAAGATTCGACTAATTATTGGCGGCATTGTGCAAAGAGTTGATCGGAAATTTTAATCAATTCCCTCAGAGTCCCATCCGAGTCCCTTGGGATATACTGACTCTGCACACACTGCCCGGTTGCACACAACCTTGCACACACTGTTTAATGAAATAGAAACGTGTACAGGCTGAAGTGAGATCTGTTAGGTTAAGCATTTATTGTTTTAAATTTTAAACAAGATTTTATATTCAATTCAATAACAGTTAAAGTGGTAGCGTTAAAGCAGGCGACTCCCCGTCAAGTACCAGCTGTCAGAAGTATGCAGGTTGCCATTCGTCACCTGCTTAAAATGTGTGACAATCGTTAACAGTAAATCAGCTGTTCGTACCTGCGCCTGTGACTCAGTGTCTGGTAGTCGATTTTACAGACATTGACCGCTTGTCTGACGGAAGAGCCTTGGAGAACGCTTTGTACACAACCTTGCGACCGGGCAGTTACACACAATCATGTCCGCCGCGTACGGTTTAACTGCAAATGTTATGTTCACCAGACTCTTATAATACTCACAACAAATTCCAGACACTTTTGTAAAAATTTCATCATGTGTAGGTTCGCAGATCACATGCCTACAGTGGTTAAGCTTCTTTTTTCAGTAATGTTTCTGCATGTTTCATTCCGTCCAACTCACAGGGCGTGCACATAAAGAACATATTCTCTACCGTATCGCCATCCCCGCAATATTGATAATCAGGACTATATCTGGAACCTGAAACAATAACCTGACCTAACAAATCTTTACAAAGGTACAATAAAGTCTATACGCTTTTACTTGTTGAGAATACGAAAATATAATGTAAACAATACCAATTGGAAATGTAAATAGAATACATTTTATCCCTTAAGAATGGTGGAGCTTAATTTGCCTATCACCACAGTAGTTCTTTGATGTAGCTACTAAGTTTATCCATTCTTTCACTTATTCGCAGTTTCAGGCATTTACTGTATCATTCCACTTTCAATGTACTCTCAAACCTCATCCTTTCCATCTCCCAAGACGTGAATTTAAAAACATATTCGCTGCCCGCAATATTGATAACCAGGACCATGCCTCAGCCTGAAACAATAACCTAACCTAACAAATCTTTAAGAAAATTACAGTAAAATCCAAACGCTTTATATATTGGAGTGAGGAAACCGTTTAAATGATACCAATTGGAAATGCAAATAAATGTTATTGCTTAAGTATGTTGGAGCTTAATTTCGAAGCCGCCTCGGTGGCCTAGTTGATAGCGTACTGGGCTTTCACCCCGAGGACCCGGGTTCGATTCCCGGCCAGGGCTTGGCATTTTCATACGCTATAAGTTATCCCATTGTCTGCATTAGCCCAAGTGTGCACA
>CM040186.1:7857254-7859754 GCA_022606455.1 Callitettix versicolor | reverse complement strand
CGTGAAAATTAAACATATTTAAATCGTTTGACTGTTAAACAGTGAAAAACTATAGTCAGGCGTGCCAAAAGAACAGTCACGCCTGTCTAAAGCTTTTTAAAATGGTTTTTGTAATAATAGTTGCAAAATTTTAACGTAACTCGAATTATAGTTTGCTCCGCTAAACATTTATACATAGCATCAGTAACTGCGCGTTACGGAAGTATGTGTTCGACAAACGTTACCTTAGAGTTTCCTGTTTGCGATTAGTCACAACTGCATGAAGGAAAACGTTTAGCGAGGCCTTCATTAACCGTGACGCCGTCTTCGATTAGTGCCCATCTCCCAGGAGTTGCGAAGGTTTGAATATTGTAGATAATAAAACATGCTGGGAAACAGTTCTACACATAAATACGTAATACCATTGAATACGAAAGTACTAGAAGGATAATCTTTATGAAAGATATGTGAGCACTCGCTGCTGGTGGCATCTTGCGGCAGAGTGTTCAACTACAGTTAATAGTATTATTTTCTCAAACGTCTCCACTAGATACTATGTTTCATACGACAATCACAGCTGTACATATTCAGTTTTCAGGACAGAACTCAAGATTCTACCAACACAAATGACGGCATGTCGTGTGTCGGCGCAACAGTTGCGTGTCTCAGAACAAATCACGCGCACTACTCTGTCCGGCAGTAATTACGGGTCTAGGCCGGGCATTCTGCGGCTATATGCTACAGCGAAATGTTTTCTTTGAAGGTACAATAATGTACTTGGTCATCACAAGGTCACGGGGTCGTCCGCGTGAGAAGCGAAGCGAACTGAAGTAATCGCGGCACGTTGGTATCACGTAGACGTGATTTAAGCGAATTTACAAAAATAATTTGTCATCTTAAATTTTTTTTTCTAATTGTAAAACCTCCATACATTAATATTTCAGAATATCAAAACCAAACCGTGACCACTGTTTGGTTTATTTTCGAATATGAAAATTTTAAAATGCTAATTTACGCAGATTTTAACGCTGATCTCGACGGTGAAATCAATTTATTTGTAAAATTAAATAACGAATTTCTTAATCATAATTTATTAAGTATTACCATTGAATATAAATGGACCAGAAGTAGACTACAGAAGCGTGCTCGATATTAGCGGCTAAAGTCCAAGTAGTTGGACTGTCTGCCGCTACGAGCGCTCCAATTGCAAGAATAATACAGAACTTTCGTAATATTGTTTTGTTTGTCTTTAACTCAACATTCTTATCAAAAAAAGTAAAAAAAATGGCAACAATGACCTCGAAAGACCGCTATCTTGTAACGGTGGTCGATGAGGCTAAGAAGTCATCTCTGAACTTGCACATCGAACCCGGTGGCCTAGTTGATAGCGTACTGGGCTTTCACCCCGAGGACCCGGGTTCGATTCTCGGCTTGAGCTTGGCATTTTCATACGCTATAAATCATCCCATCGTCTGCATTAGCCCAAGTGTGCACAATAATCGGACGTTAAACACCAAAAAATTAATAAATACATAATATATATATATATATATATATATATATATATATATATATATATATATATATATATATATTAATTACAACTGAGGCGTGCCCCATCTAGTAATTTTTCTTTATCATTGTGTTCACTGTGTGCTGGGGTGCAGTCCGACGGCTGGTCCCAATGTGTTTACAGCCTGGAGAGGTCAATTGGCTTGGTCCTCTTCAGCCTTCTTGTGATGCCACTGCGGCATAGTAGTTGGACAATCTCTGTATTATTATGCTGTTCTAACCTGCAATAATGCTTAACCGAGAGCTTTTTAATGACTTCCTGAACAGATTCAACACCTAGGTCCCTATGTATGTTTTCATTTCTCACATACCAAGGGGCGTTGACAATCGTTCTCAATACTTTATTTTGAAAAATCTGAATAATTTTACTATTGCTTTTTCTTGTACATCCCCAGAGTGGTGCACCATAGGTCTTAGAACTTGCTTGTACAGCAGTATCTTGTTGGCTATCGAAAGTTCTGAATTTCTTCCAATAAGCCAAAACATTTTATTGAATTTGAGCTGTAGCTCCTCTTTTTTCTTTTTTACATGCACCTTCCATCGGAGCTTTGCATCGAGTGTCATTCCTAGATATTTAGCACTGTTTGCATATGTTATACTCCTTTCGTTTAATATTATTGAAATAAATAAATAAAATTTAAAAAAATCGTAGGTTCGAGACTGCAGTTACTGTCGTATAATTTACTTTCAGCGTTAACGTTGATCCGTCGTCCTCGTTAAGCATAAAATAGAACAATCTAAACAATTTCTTTAGAAACTATTTTAAAAGTTTTTTTCTGTATATCCCCAAACTGCAAATACATTTTATTGTAACATTTTTTGCAATGATGTAAAAAAAATCGATTATGAATAGTTATGGCACTTTACGAATAGAAAGTCCGTGTTTTGTGTGTGTGTGTGTGTGTGCACTGTTGACAGTAATCCAGCGCTAGAATCTGTTCCGAATTTA
>CM040186.1:7849754-7852254 GCA_022606455.1 Callitettix versicolor | reverse complement strand
GACCGTGTGGGGAAAACTCACATCTAGGACGTAGCTTTTGGAAAGGGTGGAATATAGGAGTTTCGTTATATGGCACCTTGTAGAGAGTCTTTAGGATTTGTTTATTTAAAAAACACGGAGACTTCTGAACTAAAGTGTCAAAAATTGCGGTGATCGAATGTGGAAACTTGAACGTTTGGTTTCAATAACCAATTCATGCGCGGTTATGGTGTAATGTATGCACGCGTGTATATGGTTATGGTGTAATGTATGTAAATTGGTGTCTGTATGCGCGCGCATCCAATTTCGTTCAAACTTGGCGAACGCGTTGGTTTTGGTAATACCTTGTACGCTGTTGCGTTAAACTGTTACGAATGTAATTATCAAATTTGTACTGACTTAACGCCGATTACTATTTTATCAGAACCCTACGGCGTTCGAGGTTCGTTTTTGTATTTATTTGCTGTAAAACACGTAAATATTGTCATATTAAAATGTTTGTAAACGGGATTCGATTTATTTTCAAAGTTCTTCACGTCAGCGAGACAGTTGCGTGTTACGTAGTCTTAACTATTACTTCAGCAACTCGTAATTACGTTCTGCAGCTATAAAATTATGTTACCTAACTACTGGAGAGACCAGCACGTAATATGGTTACTCCTGAGGGAAGTCCTTGGAACGTTGCCGCCATATTACATCACGGCCTCGCATTGTGGTGTGTGTGTGTGTGTGTGTGTGTGTGTGTGTGTGTCGGTCTCACATCATTGTGTTAACCAAACGTTGGCGGTGCAAGAGTCTGTAGGCATTGTATTCTGGTCTGTTTTGTAATTTTTATAACGGGGTCGAACAATAGACAATAGACGCACCTTAATTATAATTATATTTTGTCCGTAAATTTGGGGTAAACGTAAATTTAAACGTTATGTTAGTTTTGATATATTGAAAACATAACAGTGAATAAGAACATGGTTAGATCAGAAGAGACTAAACGCTAATAAAATGTTCAAATAAATGCCTTTAAGATAAGCAATATCACAAGATAGCGGTACCGCGCGGTGTCATGGGATCTTACAAATATTTCGGTGAATTTTGAGAAATGACATTTGCAATGTTCGGTACTTAGTTCACTAACACTCCGTCTATAGTTAGTAGGTTTTAGAAATTGTAAAATATTTTTATTAGGTAACGATATTAGCTCGTGAAATGTAACGCACGGATTAATGGACAACCTGGAGAAGAAGGAAAGAAAGTTAATAAGGAAGATATTGGGCCCAAAACTTTAGAAATAATGAAGTAAAGTTGATTTCTAATAAAAACCTGTATCTCAAAATTTAGAGACTCTCAGATAGCATGAGGAAAAGACGATTTAGTTTTTATGGCCATATTAGTAGGATGAACAGCAGTAGACTTACTAGGCGGATCTTTGCTTTCTTCAGAGATCGGAAAACGAAGAGTAATTGGTTCAGGCGGGTCCAGGAGGACTTAACTGAGCTGGCGATATCAGATGAGATGATTGACGATGTACTTAAACTGCGAAAACTTTTACATAATGAAAACCTAAGGTTCCAAGAAAAACCAACATCTAAAAGGGACGGGGCAGTCTCGGATGAAAGAAGGAAGGCAGCCTCGGATAGAATGAAGCAGTATTGGATACAGCGGAAGGCGGCTAGCGCACATCAAAGTAATTGATTTGGCGTACCCCAAAGTGGGTGATCCGGATGAAGAAGAAGATATTAGCTCGTGAAATGTAACGCACGTTTGAAACCGGTGATCGAATTTTGTCAGTGCTGAGAGTCAGTTAGCGCTTTGTTTCTTGTACTTTCAATTTAGTATCGATCTTTGAAACTTAAACTTGAGTGTTTTTAGCAATAATAAAGGTGGTTCAGAAATATTCCAGCTTGCACGGGCAGCGCCAGTCACTCAAAACTGTCAGTAGCGTACGATTTAGATACTTCTTTTGAAACGTAATCCCAGAAACACAAAAAAGGACCTTTTACGCGTAATCTGCGTATCTTTAACCACAATGCAATAGATCGAGTTGCGTAAAAAGAGCTCTTTTAAATTTGATTTTTTTTTTCAAAACTAGCTTTTCTTAAAGTCGATAAACCTAAAAATTTGTAAAATACCGAAAAATCCTGCAATACGTTTTTTTAACTGAAAACTAGGCTTGTATATTTTTCGAAATTTTTCTGACCTAACCTGTCCATGTTAGAGTGAGGGACGGCAAACTTTCAAGGTCTGGTAGCTGTATATAAACATTTTGAATGGCTAGGTGGTGGATGTGGCTAAAACATCAGTCAGTCTTTTGCGTCTCTGAACTGCACACCTCAAAGTTCTAGGTTCTTGCCGCAGTTGCTCCCGTTGCTTTTCCCTTACCGTTAACTGATCCCTCGTCCTCATTAGTCTGACTGGTGAAGTATAAACTTTAAGAAAAAACTCTATGTGCACAAACTGTTACATTCCACTTCTAATTTTCTGATATCGCGCGCTATGTAAAGATCTCACCCCTTAACTACCCCTA
>CM040186.1:7839754-7844754 GCA_022606455.1 Callitettix versicolor | reverse complement strand
TAATTCTAGCAATTAAAGATTATGGAAACCGAAAATGAACCCTGACCGCTGTTATTTATTTTTAATGGATTTTGAATATTTTAAATACTGATATATGCAGATATTATCGCTGATCGCGATGGTGCAATTTTTTTTTTTAATCCAGCAAAAAACTTATGATTATTTATTATTTGGAATGGCCGCCATTTTGAAACTGTCAAAATTATTTTGCCGGTTAACGAACATACCGAAGCTATTTTTTAGTATTCGTAATGTCTTGTACAAGGTAAATACGTGGAACAGTTAAAAACTACAGTTATTTCAAATTTTATACATTTTTTTATTATACATTCGCTTCTATCACGCCAGCGAGACAGCTGCGTGCGACGATTTCATTATGAATACAACCGTGAAGGCAAATAACCCTGAAACATTAATTTGGGTGACGTTCCTCCTATTCTTTTGGCTCCTCGTCCGTATTGTTTTGCCAGTTAGACTGATGAACGTTAACGGCGTTAACGGAATACGACAGTAACTGCAGTCACGAATTTATTACCTTGAGGTGCGCAAGTTCACGCTCCTCGGACACGCTGGCCTTAATTGACTGTTTATGAATCGTTTGTTTAATCGTGGCGCTTGACAGAGAAGCGGATAGCCTTGTGGTTTGAGAACTGCACAGTAAACGCTAACCACTTTCCTATTACATTATGTTGCGGTATGGTGGTCTAAATACCCTGAATTGTTTGCTTCCCTCACCACAAATATAAAGCGAAACATGTGTTAAACAGCTCAAGGTCAAGCGCCTTCATATAACAAACGACCTATATAGTATCTAGAAGTAAGATGTAATAAGGGCGAGCGATTTAGAAGTGCATTTGCGGTAAATACGTTTCGTGCAATCGCTATATGTAGACTTAGTAGAACCGTTGAATGGAATGCAATCACAGATAATCTGCTGTATTTCACAAGTGCACAATGTATATTGGATGCATTGAAAGCTTTCACAGTTTTATAGCATATAGCTGACGTGCGCGGAAATGTTCCTTATTAAATGTATTGACGGGTTTATTTCGCTATGCTTGCAAGTTGTACTGTGCAGCTTCGACGTTTCCTTCCTGATGGCATTGTTTTGGGTAAACTGAAGAGTATTAGCGTTGAGAAAGTATCGCGATTGATCGAAAACATTTTCAAGGTCAGTCGAGTTCAGTCTTGATTAAATCAGCAGCCTATAAAGTTTTGAAAATTTTGTTTAGTGAATTAATTGAATTGAAAAATACGTGTTACGCTGAAGAATGCAAAAACATAGCATAAACTTTTCACAATGGTTATTTCTTCTGCCCCAGAAAAATTTATTGTTTGAAAATCACAAAAATGAATTTTTTGTTGTTTAACTTCCATACTTTATACCAGTTAGACTAATGAGGACGAGGAATCAGTGTTAACGGTAAAGGAAAAGCAACGGGAGCAACTGCGGCTAGAAACTATGAACCTTTAGGTGCGCAGTTGAGTGACGCAGTGGACTGACCGATGCTTTAACTATGTCGACCACCGATCCCCTCGAAAAATAAGAGGAATCATATTTTACGGTTGATTTTGATGTTGGATTTTGCGGGACGCGTGATGGGAGGAACATGTTTATATTGATATATAACAGTATATTTTATTACGCAAGTCTCATACTAAATTAAATATAATTAAAAAATACTGTTTCCGTCCGGAATCGAACCGATTATCTTGCGCGTTTTATGCGAACGCGATAACCACTACACTACGGAGACTACGAAGACCGATGTAAATATATGAAATAAATAGTTAATTTAATTTTGGTAGTTATATTAAAAGATCAGTTGCTAGGACTGACTAGTTACATAAGATCGAGAGAAGAATCATTAGGACCTGTTTAAATAAAAGTTACCAGAAAGATGGTTTCCGGAGAGTCGCTACCAACGAGACAGTGTATAAACAGGTTGACTCAATTACAAGTGTTATGAAAAAACGAAAAATCGCCCATCTTTTCCACATCCTTGGATGACCAACAGCAGGATTCTGAAACAGCTGGTCGTGGGAAATATTAATAGGAAGACCCAAGGACACTACGTCCCGCAGACTCTGAAAGATCTGCAAGAGATCGGTTTGCCTAGGATGCACCAGACAGAACGAGATGCTGGAACGACGAGGGACGGTGGTGTCAGACGAGGTCAGGAGGCGGAGATCGGATAGGATGAAGGAGTATTGGAGGAAGAAGTTGGAATACTCACAGTGCACTAACAGGGATAAGAAGAAGAGACCGAAATATTGACTCAAAGTGGTCCCATGTGGCCTAAAAAGTTAAAAAAAGATCAGTTGTTTTATATAAATTCGTAAAGCTGATTTCATTGAACAGCTGATAGGCTATAATAAGTTTCAGGTTATGTTTTTAAAAACTAGCTGTGTTAATTTGCGTGTTTTCGAACAAATTATCGTAATTAAAATAAAAAAGGAAAGAAAACATGATACATGTTTTTTTATTGTTGGTTCTGTAACGATTTGTTTTTATATTGTAACTATAAATGGAGAAAACACAAATATATCGATCCAGTTCTCAGTGTAATGAAAAAACGAAGAATTTCCCACTTCTTTCACGTATTAAGAATGCCGGAGGACAGAATCCTGAGACAACTGGTAATGAGAGACATCAACAGGAAAACACAGGGAATATACATCACACAAGTCCTCAGAGACCTCGGTGAAATAGGACTGAAAATGGATGATGCAACAGACAAATGTAAAATAACACGCATTCTTAAGACTAATAAATTTAAAGTGGATAAACCGAAGAGACACAAGAAGGTAGTGATCACAGATGCCGTCAGGAAGCAACGATCTGATCGAATGATTATTGGAGAAAAAAAATTACAGCCCAATGTTAGGAAGAACTGAAATTTAGACTAAAGTGGTCCCATAAGGCCAAAATTTTTTTACAATGGAGAAAACGTATCTAGTAGCTTTCATTTCAAAGTTGGCAGTGTTTTCTGAAGTAATTCCTAGGAATGATTCTGGCTAAACGGTCAGAACTGAAGCATCATTGCACTAGGTCCAAAGGCTTTGGTCCTCTTGAGTTTCCGTTCCCTATCTCTGCTTCTGAGCATCTCTGCACAGCGTGTTTACGCGTGTGAATGTTTTACAGACTTTAATGGTGTTTCAATCTTAAGGTCTCTGTAGATGGTTCAAGCTTACCGCGATGGTAACTTATTTGCAGTAACTTATTTTGAGCAGGTTGAATTATTTTAATATTTTATTTCTTGACGCACCCCCAAACGTGCAACCCGTACATCCAGACTGGGTGTAGAAGTTGTTTTACTTGTATTTTGTTCGGTAAATGTAATTTAGACTGTCATCCTCGGAGCCAGTGCCGTCTTCTATATTTCAAATTCAGTTAGATTTGCTTCGTTTCGCTATGCTACTTCCGTCTTATCCTAGAGTCAAGCGTCATTCCTAAGTGTTTTGCCTCCAATTTAAAGGGAATTACTTTAAGCGTTAACAAATATTGGGTGCAATTGTCACTATTTTGTTTGTAAAATTTGCATTATTATATTTTGGGGTAATTCAGATTAATGAGCCACTTTTTAAATTCGAAACGGAAAAACATTAGTTTCAAGAGCACGCTAAGTAAGTTTCAAGAGCACGCTAAGTAAGTTTCAAGAGCACGCTAAGTAAGTTTCAAGAGCACGCTAAGTAAGTTTCAAGAGCACGCTAAGTAAGTTTCAAGAGCACGCTAAGTAAGTTTCAAGAGCACGCTAAGTAAGTTTCAAGAGCACGCTAAGTAAGTTTCAAGAGCACGCTAAGTAAGTTTCAAGAGTACGCTAAGTAAGTTTCAAGAGCACGCTAAGTAAGTTTCAAGAGAACGCTAAGTAAAAAAAAAAACAAAAATTCGATAGCAATGAGAGTTTATTTTTTCTATTTATTCAAGGACAAGCGGTTTTTTTTAATTCAAATTTGCAGAATCGCAAGCCATTTTTTTAAACCAAATATTTGTATTTTTCAGTTTTTTTGTCTTTAACTACCAAACTGGGTTCTCTGACGGTATATACCACGTATTGTTTGGATATTTGTAGATTGGATTAAGGTAAAATTTTATCGAAAACTTAGAACGGTTTTGAGAGAATTATTTTTGTTAAGTTTAACAAAAAAAAGGTCTTCCAAAACCTTCTTTTAAATGGTTCCGTCTGAACACGGATAGATCCGTTAACCTAAAAGTCGATATTTCATTTGTAAGGTCCGGGCTTGGGATCTTACCCTGATGACTTCAGTAGTTGTACATCCATTTTACTCTGTTAACGAAGACATCCGACAGCCCGCCTGACCTTGACACAGGTCGTTCACTTCGCTCTATTTGGCTAAGCACTTGCGCGGACACTACGTGATAGTGTTTGTTAAATATTTCCTTCGTCCTACTGCGCGCAGGTCATACGGATAAGTAAAGTAGTTCCGGTAATGTATCCTTCCGCGTGTTTGGCTGACTGGGCAGTTCTGTTGGTTAATCCTGCCTGAAGATCAAACTTGCAGCAGCTGTCGGGCAGTTGGTTTTTTTTTAAATTTAGAGCGACGATGTACCGATATTGAAGATGTACATCTTGACGTATTATTTTGAAGTGTAGGGTTGCAGTTTTACCAAGGAGTACCAGGAATCTTCTGGAAATGTGTACTTTAACCAATAAGTCAAGGAGTATTGATACTTGTGACGTCCGCAGGATCAATACCAAAAGTAGTAGGACTGATTTACAAAAAAGTTGTATTGAAGATATACTTACAATTCCTTAATATTCTTCGAAATATCACCCTTGGGCAGCTACACACTTAGAATAACGTTGCTGCTATTCGCCGTACGTCTTCTGGAAGTCAGCATCGGGGATGCTGTTGAGAGCCCTCGTCGATGCTGCTTGAACGTCCTAAATCGAGTCAAACCGCTGTCCCTTCAGCTGTCTTTTCATCCGTGGGAATACAAAAAGTCAGGTGGAGCCAGATCGGGACTGTAGGCGGGG
>CM040186.1:7832254-7834754 GCA_022606455.1 Callitettix versicolor | reverse complement strand
GCTTTTTGGAATGTATAAGATGCCCAAATATAAACATATCTTTTGAGTCGTAGTTACCGCAATTGCAAAGTGAACTTGCTAAAACACTCTCTCTCTCTCACACACACACACACACACACACACACATACATACACACACTCTCTCTCTCTCTCTCTCTCTCTCTCTCTCTCTCTCTCTCTCTCTCTCTCTCTCTCTCTCTCTCTCTCTCTCTCTCACACACACACACACACACACACACACACACACACAAATACACACACACAAACTCTCTCTCTCTCTCTCTCTGTCTCAATCTCTCTCTCTCTGTCTCTCTCTCTCTATCACACACACACACACACAAACTCTCTCTCTCTCTCTCACACACACACACAAACTCTCTCTCTCTCTCTCTCACACACACACACAAACTCTCTCTCTCTCTCTCTCTCTCTCTCTCTCTCACACACACACACACACACACACAAACTCTCTCTCTCACACACACACACAAACTCTCTCTATCACACACACACACACACACAAACTCTCTCTCTATCACACACACACACACACACACAACAAAATCTCTCTCTCTCTCTCTCACACACACACACACACACACACACACACACACACACACACACACACACACACATACACATACTCAACCCCCTCTCTCTCATATCACACACACACACACACACACACAAACTCTCTCTCTCTCTCTCTCTCTCTCTCTCTCTCTCTCTCTCACACACACACACACACACACACATACATACTCTCTCTCTCTCTCACACACACACACACAACACACATACCCACCACACACACACACACACACACACACACACATGTGCGCGTGCACGCGCGCACACACACGAGCATTTTATTAAAGCTCGTTCCATAAAATGAGATGATTTATTTGTTTATACGTCCACACTGCGAATATATGGCGGTGTAAACAAGCTTTTTTGAGTTGGTAAAATTAAAAAAAAAATCGCGCTTTGGTTGGGGCCAGTAAATAAAAAAAGTACGTACAATACCGAAAGCCCAGTTAAACAAGTTTTTCCGGTTTGATCCGAACTAATATAAATTTTTCTGTCCTAACGTGTCGAAATTACAGGGGGGGACACGAAAACTTAAACTTTTAGAAAGGTCTTTACAAACTATTAGCTGCAAGAACTACTATATTCGTAGTCAGTGTCGCGTATAGTTTCAAATAATACCGCGGATAAATTAAAAAAAAAAAATAATATCGTAATTTTTGACGTCAACGTTTACGAGGAAAGTGTGCGTTATTGACGAACAGACACGCGTGAATTTATTCTTATAAATCCTCTAATTTATATTTATTTAATTTTAATTTAATTTAATTTACATATAAATAAGGGAAATAAGTTTTGTTTGTGTGCTTGAGGATTTGCTTGCCGCCTCGGTGGCCTAGTTGATAGCGTACTGAGCTTTCACCCCGAGGACCCGGGTTCGATTCCTGGCCAGGGCTTGGCATTTTCATACGCTATAAATCATTCCATCGTCTGCATTAGCCCAAGTGTGCATAATAGTCGGACGTTAAAAAAAAAAAAAAAATTGAGGATTTGCTTGTAGACACAATGCAAGAAAGTTTGTGCGTTTGTAATTAACAATTTTTTTTTTTTTTTTCAGGTAAGAGGCAAAACGAAGATTTACGTACGTGAGTATGCTGTAAAATTAATATAGTTAGGATTATGACGTATTTTCTTCCGTCTAGTGGTCTTCAACTTCTCGTAAAGGCTGCCGTGGTTTCGAAACTTTACAGTTCATCTTCAGGCCGCAGTACAAATGGTCAAAGCCTTCTGAATTAATCGTTACATTGAAACCCACGTCACAACACTAAACACAATTACACGATAAGAATTAGTTTGGCCAAAAGCTATCGTGCATCTCGTACAGGACTGTAACGTACGTAAGACCCGACTTTGCTTGGTTAGTTCAAGGTCACTGCACGGAAGAAAATGTGTGAATAATAAAGCTAATACATAGCCTATTGTATAGTTTACAGAAATAATACAGGCAGTTGTCTCGTTCCGTTTTTCCCCCCAGAAACTAACAACATTTAATGACGTCACATAAAAAAGCACGTTTTAATTCGCGATCGTGAACCCTGACCGTCGTCAAAATCCTTAACTATTTGTGAAACTGTTTTTTGAAAAAAAATCACCTTCACATTTTCTTACAGTGATAACGATTTTTAACTGAATAAAACCTTACCGCCATTTTGAAACTGTTAACGTATTGTAGCTATTGAAAAAATAGCTATTGCAGCTGCCATAACGGTAACCCCCAGATCATTGACTTTGAAATGAGCACCGATCCTGTACTTAGACCACTTTTTGAAATACATGTTGTAACAGCCCACGTACTCAGTTTTATTCGGTTTTGATTAACGCTTGGCACAAAAATCGATTTGGTAATAACTCGGACAAGATCTTCAGCCAGCAGTTTCAAAATGGCGGTCATTTCAAATTTTTTTAAAAAAAT
>CM040186.1:7822254-7824754 GCA_022606455.1 Callitettix versicolor | reverse complement strand
GAAATTGAAAACCAGGCTTTGTAGAAAGTCTTATATCTCTGCTCAGTATGTTTGTAATGTACCTAAGTACGCCAGTAGGCTAACACAATGAAGCCAAACGTCCGGATTATAGGCCTATCTACAGGGTGTAACGGAATATAGGTAGCACAGATTTTGTAAAAAAGCTTCAAATACTGTAGTTGCTCAATTTCAGTATATAAAATCGATGATTTTTGTGAATCGGGCGTTTTATAAGTGACACTTTTAAAGATTTGATTCGGCCGACATTTTGAAACTGTTGAACGAATTTTGTCCAATCGTATTGTTTACGAACATTACAGTGAGAAAATGCACGCGAAACTTTTAACAAACTTAAAAAGTGATGTATAGATCAAAGTCGTAGCTAACCGGTCTGGGTCTCACTATGATGGCGTTCGTTGTGTGTTAAATAAAGGGGATCAGTAAGACCGCTGGCGAAAAACGAACGTGGGCTTTGGCTGTCATAGTCTGGAAATCATTGACAGATAATACCCGGCAGGAATTAACGGATAATTTATCAGAGGGATGATCAGTTCGGGGTTGGGGGGTTGGATTTAGTTAGATTGGTTTTTGCTGTAATTGTTCCGTAATTTACATCGCTGACGGCGGATTTTAAGTCGTTAAATTATTCCTTTTTATAACCGGATTCGTGTTTATAACACGTCCACAGCTGTGACGTGTATGTCGTCGCCATTTGCAACCAAATATCCGTCGGATATTGATTTTATTATAAATAGTTTAAACTTTGAACGTTTTAACAAACCTTTAATTTTATTTAACTTTGTTTTTTGTTATTTTGAGGCGAAAGCACATTGAGGATATTATCGCCTCCCTAAATGTAAGTAGAGTGTAAAGTGTCGTAAGTGTAAGTGTGTGTTAGACTCGGGTACCGCGAGGGACGTCTTAATCCTCTCAATAGGTGCAGTACAACCTAACCTGTTATACAATTTTAAGGCGGACGGTCACAAAGTGCGTAGCTGAACGAACGGCAACCATAGCGGAGTTGTTAGTTTAAAGAACGGGTTTGGTATCTCTTAAATATAAATATTTACGCCTGCTTTGATTGATTCTAGGGATTATTATGTTTACAAACCGTAACCTAGGCAACGAGAAATAATTAGTTTGGAGGCGTGGCCAACGTGGTGGGGGAAGTGAAGTCACCTTGTAAACCGAACCAAGATAGAGTCGAAGCTGCGGAGCGGAATCTAGCGACTGCTCAGTTCCGTTACGCTTTCACTGACCGCACTTACATTAAGAACAATGGGTTATGACTCGCTCCGCTCAGCATTGGTGGCAGTCCGGCCTTTACCAAAACGAACTATACCGTACTAAATTAAAATGTCAGAAGCTATTTTATGCAAATTTGAACGCATGATAGTGAGATCGTATTTTCAATGGTAAAAATAAGATTTTAAAGCACATATGGACCTTGTTTAAAATATAAACTACATAATGACCCAGCCAAACGAAGTCTTTTTTTCGAATCGACCGTTCGGCGTTTGGCTTGTATGTTTGGTTCGCAGTTTTGACCAAACGCATTGACCGATTGTTTTGATGTTTTTTACAGAGATGCCATTTGTATAATCCAAATAACGTACTTATAACTGTTTCCCCCATTTACTTCAGTTTCAAAATGGCGGCCTTGATTTAACGATAACGATTGTACGCAGTTTTGTCCAAACGCATTAATCGATTGTTTTGAAATTCGGTACGAAGGTATCTTGTATTAAGCCCGAGCAACGTGTAAGATTTTTTTCTCGTTCGCTTCCGTTTCAAGATGGCGGGCACTGATTAAACGTTGAGAGTTCCTGTTTATTTTTTTGTAATACTGGCTGAACGACAAAACCTATCATAATTTTGACCGCTTTAATGGAGAAAGACCATAAAATTTCCAAGAAAAGTGGTCCGATAACATTTTTCGTAAATATTACGGTTACCGGTGAAATTGGCGGAAAGGTTACGAGCGCTGTCGTGGAGTGTTCTCTATATTAATGGACAATATAATGCTTTGAACTAACAGCTGACTTGTGCTTGAATCCAAATAAGCTGACTTGTGTCGTCTGCACTGCTGGGACGCGGACTGTATCGTTTGTAGTGTGCCGGTTTTGTAACGTATGCCTATTTTAACCATACTGCGGAAAGTCCTTCTTAAGTAGTTAGTGAATTTTTCAAAAACCGCTTTTGTTAAAATCCTTAAGTAAAAAAAGACGTGTAAAATATAGAAGAATTCTGAAAACCCGTTTTTCATCTTGATCCATAAACTTATAATTTTTGTGACCTAATTTGTTGAAAGTAGAAAAAAAGAACGCAAAAAACTTGAAATTTTGGGAACGTCTGGAGGATGTATTTAGAACAAAAAAGCTATTGTTTGAAAATAGTATTACTTCTAGTTGTTAGTGAAACACTACACTCGGTAAATAAAATTTAAAAAATGTTATTTTTAAGTTTTACCCTTTTACTACCCTTAAATATTTTCTGTCCT
>CM040186.1:7799754-7814754 GCA_022606455.1 Callitettix versicolor | reverse complement strand
ATTGTCAATCTAAACGGACGTTTTTGTGTGTATAAAAGAATCTATTTGTATAATACAATAAACAATATGGGGAGCGTATTCCAATTGGAAAATTAGCTATTGGAGGGCCGTCCTAGTAAGGCTAGAATCAGGAGCATGAAATGAGCACTTGCAACACTTTTTTGAATCGATACAAGTTTTATATATGAGCTGGAATTCTATAAGTTCGCGATTTCGATCCGGTTTAATTCAAATTTGGCAAAATCATTACGTCGTTAATAGCTTGGACAAGTTCGTTATCCAGCGAAATCCGTTTCAAAATGGCGGAAATTAAAAATTAATAAAAACCTTTTAAATCTTACACTATTTGAAAAATATGTTTTCTCTGTCGTGGTCAGCGATAAAGTTTGCGTAAATTAGCGCTAAAGTAAGAAAATACATGACGGCGGTCAGGGTTCCTTTTTCTACTTTTTAAAATAACTTGTAAAAAACAAAGTTAAGCAGATTTTAACGCTGATTTCGATAGTGAAATTAGAATTAAAATAATATTTTTAGAATTTTGTCCTCGTATATTTTTTTACTATAAATTTCTTATTTTGGTATAGTTTAAATTCACTTAGAAGGCGAACTTGGAAGTTCAGCCTGCTTTGATTTACAGTCTCTAATCAACGTGTTTCGACCGTTCCGTGTCATCATCACTCTCATTACCGCCTTACACGGCCCACTTGATTAAGGCCTCTTGTACAATGCCCGGTATTTAGCGTGATTAACACAAGGCTGAGAATGTTCAGAGTGGTTAATTGAATTCCTCAAGTTCGCGCCGGGTCACGTGACCAACATGGCGGCACCGTAAATAGTCGAATTATGGTGTGCCAGCGGTACGAACGATTGTCGTTTGAAGTAATGTAAATAGAGTTCGAGTGAAACACAGAAAGGTTGTTTATAGTGTAACTACTTTGGTTTGAAAACAAGTCTGTGGACGCTGTCGGCCATATTGAAACTTTTCCCTGTAAGACTGAAGTTAATTAATCATACAGATTACTCCGCTTTTTGTTAAGGTAAATTTATATTTGTTAACTGATTTGTAAGGTCTTGTATGTGAGAATCTGGTCAGTTTATATATATAAATATTTTTTTTTTAATTTTTTTATTTTTTGTTTTAATGTCCGACTATTGTGCACACTTGGGCTAATGCAGACGATGGGATGACTTATAGCGTATGAAAATGCCAAGCCCTGGCACACAATCGAACTCAGGTCCTCGGGGTGAAAGCCTAGTACGCTATCAACTAAGCCACACACACACACATATATATATATATATATATATATATATATATAACAAAAAGATACAGGAACAAAGCAAAAATTATATACAAATATATGTACGGATATTGAATACAAACCTACTAGAAGTAGAATACAGTCACCGTTCTAAAAAGCGTGTTCGATATCAGCGGCTAAAGTCCAAGTAATTCGACTATCTGCCGCTACGAACGCTGCATGCTGCAAGAACAGGGATGGAGACGTTTGAGGAAATAGACAGTATTACTATCTATTTAACTATAGTTGAACACTCTGCCGCAAGATGCCACCACCAACAACGAGTGCTTGTATATCTCTCGTAAATTCATAAGCGTTATCGTTCTAATATGTTTATTTTAAATGGTACGGTTCATAATCCATACGTACAAGATCTTAAAATAAGATATGAAACATAATTTTATGTTAACAAATAGCGTATCGATAATTAATATTAATGTTATTGGGAATAAATTCAATATGGCCGACTGTCAGATATACCTAAATGGACGAGAGCTGCTCTGACGATATAACACGAAGCGTACAATTATAAATACCGAAACATAACGAGGTAGAAATGTGAAATAGAAGCACAATTATAATTTTTTTTTTTTTTTTTTTTTTTTTTTTTATAACAAATAAAATTACAAATAACAAACAAAACAAATTAATCATCTTGACCAATCCCAATAAGATCGACTAAAGATTTATCTCTCTTTTAGGAGACGTTGTTTATGCCTCAAAGCCACCTTCCTCACTTCTTCTTTTACTGAATTCACTTTTAAATCCCGGTGTAAATCGCTATTACGAATATACCATGGAGCTTGAACTAATCCTCGAAGGACTTTATTTTGAAACTTCTGAATAACAATCATGTTAGTTTCTTTCGTACAGCCCCAGATTTGGATGCCATAGGTCCATACAGGCTTCAGCACCTGCTTGTAAATTAATAGCTTGTTATGAATGGACAACTCAGAGTTTCGTCCAAGCAACCAGTAAAGTTGCCTGTATTTTAAATTGAGTTCTTCTTTCTTTTTCTTTACATGCTCCTTCCACTTCAGCTTTGTATCAAGTGTCATGCCAAGATACTTGGCTGTATTCCCAGGAGACAATGTTTTGGCGTTTATTGTCAAGGGTATTGGTACTAACTTTTTATTTGTAAAATGAATATAGGTAGATTTTCCTTCATTTATTTTAATGCGCCAACATTTAGTCCATTCAATTACTTTGTCTACAGCTCTCTGCAGTTTGGTAGTAGCAACGACCGCATCTTTTCCAACAGCTAAAATAGCGGTATCGTCGGCAAAGGTAGCAATGGTGGTATTATTTTCCTGAGGTATATCACGGGTAAACAGTAAATAAAGGGTTGGGCCAAGAACGCTCCCCTGTGGAACTCCTGCCGCTATTTTATGAAGTTCTGAAAACTTGTTATCATGTCTAACACGAAAGTGTCTATCTGAAATATATGAGTTTATTATTTGAAAGTAATGTCGAGGAAGGTCTCGCCTAAGTTTACATAATAATCCCTCATGCCAAACTTTGTCAAAGGCCTGCGCAACATCAAGAAAGACAGCCGCGCAGACCTTCTTTTCCTCAAGTGTTTTCTCAATTATGTCTGTGATGCGATGAACTTGATCAATTGTTGAATGTTTTGCTCTAAAACCAAATTGGTGCGGTGGAATTAGTTTTCTATCTTCTACAACTTTCATTAATCTGTTCAAAATTAATTTTTCCATTATTTTTGAGGTCGATATGACGCAACTTCATATGGCGATTTTCCTGGTTTAGGTACAACAATTACTTCAGCAATTTTCCAATGTTTAGGAAAATATGTCAGTTTAAAGCAAGAATTTATAAGTATTAATAATTTGCGTAAGGCTACCATGGGTAGTTCTCTAATTATTTGAGTTGTTATTAAGTCATACCCTGGTGCTTTTTTACAATTATAATGACGAAATAAATTTATAGTCTTTAGAGTCAGGCGATAAAACATTTACATACGTCTAGGGGAAACGACGGACCTTCTGCGACAAGTATACCTGGCCACAAATGCAATGCTGTTTAAAACAGTCAACTCATTTTGTAAAGATAAACTATTTATCAGGACGTAGAGACATAAGACAAAGCAGTTGGAACAATTCAACCAGGGAACGTGTTAAGTTCTCATTTCGTTTGCTTCATTAATTTACAAAACATTTACCCTGTTTTGTAGGCAAATGGTAGCTTTAAATTGAAGAATAGAAAAGAAGTTTAGCATTTTAAACGTTTTTCTTTCGACCCAATTGTGCACTATACAAATATATTTTAGTTTTATGCCAGTCCGTTAACTCAAGTTCAGCAAATACAGGTGGTCCACGGGAAACGGATGGTTTTGAAAAAATCACTGCTCCGTTAGTTCTAAACACAGAACATTTTTATTTATGCAGAAGTGAAGGTAACGTTATGCCATTTAAAAAAAAATACTTCAATTTTTGAAAAATTACATCAACCAAATGACGGCCGTTGTGACGACACACATCTCCAGTCTTTCTCGAAAATTTGCTTCCACTCTGCCCAATAATTGTTCGTTGATTAGCTCAGTCTGGTTTCTTATTGCGGCCTTCAATTCTTCCAGAGTACATGGTTTTTCTTTTTAAACAAGTGCCTTAAGGTAATCCCACAGGAAGAAATCACACATGGATAGGTCGGGAGAGCGCGGAGGCCACGCAACATCACCAAACCGTGAGATCACTCGTTCAGGGAACAACGCTCGAACTGCAGCCATAGACGTTCGGGCCGTCTTGCTGGAACCATACGTGATCCATGTTGATTTCTCATCTTTCAAGTTCTGGCCTAAAAAAAGTCTCTTATCATATTCACGTATCGATTAGAAGTCACAGTAATTTCATTCTCGTCAAAAAGAAAAACAGTCCAAAAATCCCACACTTTCCTACAGCGCACCAAACGGTCACTTTTGGACTGTGCAATGGTCTCTGCTGTAGCACACTAGGATTTTTCAAAGCTCAGTAACAATATTTCTGCTTATTAACAACCCCATTCAAATGGAAATCCTCACTCATCAAAATTGTCAGTTCCTCATAATCTTCAAACATGTTTAACATTGTCTCAGCAAAACGTGAGGCGTTCTTGATGATCTGCAGCATTTAAGTTCTGTACAATTATAATTTTATACGGTTGTAACCCTAAATCCTTGTGTAAGATACGCTTTACTGTGCTCTTACTCAGTCCAAGTTCCGTAGCGTGACGCCTAGCAGAACGGCCGGGACTGCGCTGAATCGCCTCTCTCACTCTATCCAGAGTGAGTGGGGCCAGGTAGCTTTGTTTTCATGACAGATCCCTTAGATCTAAATGAATTCACCCACCTTAAAATGGTATTGCGACTCGGTATTTCACCACGGGATTGTCCCGGGATAACAGGGTAACTCTTCACTGGGTTCCAGAGCATAGGGGAATTGAGGGTAATAAGAAGGCAGACCGACTGGCTTGACTTGGATCTGCATCTGAGTTTATCGTACCTGAGCCGGCTTTAGGGATTTCTCTATCGTTGGCCAGGTCCGCTATTAATGGGTGGATTACATGTCGACACCATGTAAGATGGGACAACCTTCATGGGCTTTCCCACAGTAAACGTCTCTTAAGCAAAGTTCCTCCTGGAGGAATCAAAGGGGCAGCAGATGTTCTGAGCAGAGCACAACTCAGGAGGATCACAGTGCTCGTAACAGGGCACTGTGGTCTGAGGGTGCACATGAACAGGATAGGTGTGTAACACGGAGAAACCGTGTGTAGATTGTGCAGGAAGGAGGAGAAAACTGCAGGTCACATAATTTATGATTGTGAGGCTCTTGCTAGTAGGAGGCTAGGGGTTTTTGGTTTCCAAGACCCTAGGGATCTTCAGCAGAGTGAGCTAGTCAGTGGGTTGTTGGAACTTATTAGGGGCACCAATCTGCTGAACTAGGTATTTTAAGAGGTAAGTTGCACAATAGGTCAATCGATCGCAGTGTCCGGGGTTGAACTATCCCTTCCTCTAGTAAATAATCTTAATCTTAATGGCGCCCGATATCACAGTGACGCCTGAAGTATCGTTGAGTTTCAACCACGGACTCACCACTTTCTACAAAAGTATCGTACGCAAACACACGATGATCTTTCATCCACAGCGGTATAATGGTGACCAAAATGGCATGAAATGGGGCGTTGAGTGATGTCCACTTCTGGTCTCCCTCTACACCAGTCGTCGAGTAGAAACGCGATTCAAAACGTCCGTTTCCCGCGGACCACCCTGCACAAAGTGCTTTACATGTAATAATACAAATACACTGGGGGAGGAATTAAATGAGCACTGATCATGGACTTGTAATGCTTGTTTATTATTTGCGGATTGTTCATAATATTTTCCTGCTTTTTTGTGTAAACTGTAATTGGTATTGTAGGTGGAACGGGAGTGTTTTAATTAATTGAAAGCGGCATTAATTAAATTGTCGTATTTCGCACGCTTTGTTGACTTAATTAAAATCGAAAAAACATTTTAATTAGTATAAATTTGCGCTTCGAAATATTTCAGCTGTTCCTCAATATATGATACTCTAAAGCCGCCTCGGTGATATATTTTGTATCGTACTGGACTTTCACCCCGAGGACCCGGGTTCGATTCCCGGCCAGAGCTTGGCATTTTCATACGCTATAAATCATCCCATCGTCAGCATTAGCCCAAGTGTGCACAATAGTCGGACGTTAAACACCAAACACACACACACGCACGCGCGCGCGCGCGTGAACAAACACACACACAAACACATACACATTCACACACACAAACACACACACACACACACACACACACACACACACACACACACACACACACACACACACACACACACACACACACACACACACACACACACACACACACATACACACACACACACACACACACACACACACACACACACACACACACACACACACACACACACACACACACACACACACACACACACACACACACACAGCCGCCTCGGTGGCCTATTTGATATCGTACTGGGCTTTCACCCGGAGGACCCGGGTTCGATTCCCGATCAGGGCTTGTCATTTTCATACGCTATAAATCATCCCATCGTCTGCATTAGCCTGAGTGTGCACAATAGTCGGACGTTAAACACCAAAAAAAAACTCAAATTTTAATTGGGACGGAGGTACGGATCACGCGTATACTAATGACAGGATCGGTACACGTGATAAGGTTCCAGATCTGGGACGTTACCACGATGGCTCAAATAGTTTAAAAATTTGCAAAATCGTAATCATGAAGGCTACGGTGCGAAATCAGCTGTTTAGTTAAACATTATTTCCAATGCCTGCATGATCAGTCGCAATTTACCTGTTACGTATTTAATATTTGATTTTATATTATAATATTTGTAAATTAACTTTAAAATAAGGCGGCTGTTTATTCGCTTTACATTTGTTACAGCCCGTATAACCTTTAGTTAAAGTGTTGTGTAGTTATTAAGGAAGTTTGAAACAATCGGCATCAACAGCTGACAAGATTTGAATTGTCTCCTGGTAACATCTGTGATTCGCGCGCTGCTAGCGCAATCTGGTTAGTGCATCTGTGTTCACCGATTAGCTATTGTCTCGTTTGACTTGTATGTTAGTAGTAACGGATTAGTCATTGTTTACTACGTCATTATTCCCCGTGTACCACAATGACGTATCTCGTTTAGATTCGGAGTGAGGACTGATTTGTGAGCATGCGCAGTGTTACATTGTAGTTAAGGTTACGGGCTTCGGTGTATTCGGCCAGTATTTATGGCGGTATTATGGCTTCTGAGGTACTTAAATTGTCAGTAAGAATGGCATATCGAAAAGAAGGTATCGATACATTATTAGATACTAGTATCGATTTTTTTTTTTTTTTTTTTTTTTTTAACGTCCGACTATTGTGCACACTTCGGCTAATGCAGACGATGGGATGATTTATAGCGTATGAAAAAGCCAAGCCCTGGCTGGGAATCGAACCCGGGTCCTCGGGGTGAAAGCCTAGTGCGCTATCCACTAAGCCACCGAAGCGGCTGATACTAGTATCGAAAGAACCCCTCAAAAAAAGAATCGGCTCTCATTTGAAGGTCACGGGTCTGGGCATTACCATGCGCTAATGGTAACAGCTGATGAATGAAATGCAAAATTGACCGTTATGAATAACTTACTGTTAGGAAGTTTCGTTTGAAATTATTAAAAGTTTTCCACTTAGAATTGCGAACTCGGGGCGAGAGAAGTTGGTCGGGAATCCAATCATTGTATGGAAGCCAATGAAAGTGTATAATGCTTCCTCTGTGTTCGTTCATAACAGTAATGGGTGCACCGCCTTACATGTCTAATTCCTTTGATAACGATAACAGGGGTATAAGAGGGATATAACTTATGAAAAATATATACTACTATTTTATTTTTATTTTATAGTATTCTTATTTCATTTTATTCTATTTTATTTTATAGTACTATATATATATATATATATATATATATATATATATATATATATATATATATATATATACTATTAGAAGGAGGAGGGGTGTTATTGGAGGCGGTATTTGTCTGAGGGAAGGTGTAAGTCAAATATTAATAGAAATTGGTGGATTTTTTTAATATAAAAAATTATTCAGAATGTATGATGATTATGTAAACATTCAGTTTTAAAAAAATAGTTTGATTTCTACAAATCCAATAATATCCTACCGGGATGTCTTGTATCCAAATAAACAGGTTGAACGATTTTGGGTTTTTTCTATTTTCAAACTTAAATGTAACTCAACTATATGCGATTTACACACACGCGTGCACACACACACGCACATCACGCTCGCACTCTCGCGCGCACACATACACACACAACGCGCGCACGCACGCGCACGCGCACGCGCACATACACTGACACACGCGCGCACACGCTCGCACACGCTCGCAAACAAAACACATACAACACACTCACGCACGCACACGCGCACACGCGTACACACATGCGCACACACACACACACACGTGCACGCACGCGCACTCACACACACACACACACACACACACACACACACACACACACACACACACACACACACACACACACATACACACACGCACGCAAGCAGATACAAACGCGCGCGCACACACACACACACACACACACACACACGCACATCACGCTCGCACTCTCGCGCGTACACATACACACACACGCACGCACGCGCGCACGCGCACATAAACTGACACACGCGCGCACACGCTCGCACACAAACTACATACAACACACTCACGCACGCACACGCGCACACGCGTACACACATGCGCACACACGCGCACACGCGCACACACACACACACACACGTTCACGCACGCGCACTCACACAACACACACATACACACGTGCACGCACGCGCACTCACACAACACTCACATACACACACGCACGCAAGCAGGCGCACACACACGCACACACACACACACACACACACACACACACACACACACACACACACACACACACACACACACACACACACACACACACACACACACACACACACACACACACACACACACACACACCTTTATGCTCGTATATAAGTAACAAGAAATTTACAATATTTTTTTGCAAATGTACTTGGAAACCTATTACGTAATTTACCTTTTTTTTCATTAATATGTCAGTAAGAAGAACTCAAGGTAAGTCATTAAAAATCCTTCTTACTTACGTTGATCCTTTCATAACCCAGCACAATACACAATACATTTAAATCAAAATGGCGCATGCGCAGACAGGCTATTGTAATCGTTTTGTAGAAGGCGACGAAACGATCGGCCACTGCCTCTAGAATCTTATTGTCAGTTATTTTTCAACACGTGTCTATTGAATGTCCTCTATGCAGGTGGCATCGGGTGTTTTCGTTCGAAGCGGAGGTAAAGTTCTAAATATCCAACTAGTGACTTAATGAATTGTTAGTTTCGAACGCCGGCTTCCATCACGTTAATTTTCCCGTAAACCTATCCTGATTTTTTGTGACCAACCTGCCTCTGACACCGACAATGTATCTAATTGGATGTTTGTTTGTTACAGTGTCGGACCTGATTATACGATGAAATTCTAATCAACAACAACAAGAACAACAACAATGACGTCACCGTCGCCCACATTGGTGCTCAGCGAGATGGAGAAGGTGAGTTATGCCAACCTTGTAACAATAAAATTACCTACCTTTTGACTTTGAAAAATTGTTTTTTTTAAATATCCCTTAACCGTTTTGTATGAATTTGATTACAATAACTGTATTGTACAAAGTTTATTGTACAAAATAGATCTTGAGAAGTTTGACTTGGAACTCTCTCTCTCTTTCTCTCTCCCTCCCTCTCTCCCTCCCTCTCCCTCTCCCTCTCCTTCCCTCCTTCTTTTAATTTTTAATTATTACTTGGCTACGCGCGCGCGCGCGCGCGTGTGCGTGCGTGCGTGTGTGCGCGGGCGAGTGTGCATGTATTTAGCACGCTCACGTTCGCAAATCCAGTCCGTTTTAATTTAAAGTTTAAACAAAAACTAATTTGAACAGCTTCTTTAACCAGCGAAATTTTTTAAACCGTTTTTGAACTAGCAGTTCAAAAAACATTAGGCCTCGCGGTATATTTTCAATTAATTCACTGGACACCGCTTCACGACCAGTATTTAGGAAAAATGTGACTGCTAACTTTATTAATGATCTTTCTCCATGAAGCGGTCAACATTTTTTTGATAGGTCTTGCCGTTCAGCCAGTATTACAGGAAATAGATAGCAACTACACTCGTCTTTGTTAAATCATAGGCCGCCATCTTGAAACGGAAGCGAATGAGAAAAAGTGTTACACATATGTCGTTCGGGCTTTATACAAGGTACCTTCGTAACAAATTTCAAAACGGTCAGCGCGTTTGGCCAAAACTGTGCCGCCATCTTGAAATGGCTGAGAATTGGAAAATATCTTACACACACGTTGCTCGGGCTTTATTCAAGGTTTTTCGTACGAAGATTAAAATTAAACGGTCAAATCGTTTGGTCGAAACTGCGTACACTCGTGTTTGTAAATCAGAGGCCACCATCTTTAAATAAAAGTGAATTGGACAAATTATTACACATAAATTGTTCGGGCTGTATATAAGGTATTTTTCGTATCAAATTTGAAAACAATCGGTCAGTGCGTCTGGCAAAAACTGCGTACACTCATCGTTAAAAAAGAAGCCGCCATATTGAAATGGTTATGAACGGAGAAAGATCTTATACTTACTTCTTTTGGGCTTTATACAAGGTATCTTCGTAACAAATTTAATTTTTTTAAAACCAAATAGCACATTGAGGCTATTATCGCCTCTCTAAATGTAAGTGTGAGTGTAAAGTGTTAAAGTTGTAAATGTAAGTCTGTATTAGACTCGGGTACCGCGAGGGACGTCTAAATCCTCTCAATAGGTGCATCTAGACTGCACCTCCCTGCGGTGAAAGAAATTTCAAAACAATCGGTCAATGCGTTTGGCAAAAACTGCGTACACTCGTCACCGTTAAATGAGAAGCCGCCATCTTGAAATGGATACGAACGGGGAAAGGTCGTACACTTCTGTCGTTCGGGCTTTCTACAAGGTATCGTCGTAAGAAATTTCAAAACAATCGGTCAATGCGTTTGGCAAAAACTGCGCACACTCTTCATCGTTAAATCAGAAGCCGCCATCTTGAAATGGATACGAACGGGCAAAGGTCGTACACTTCTGTCGTTCGGGCTTTCTACAAGGTATCGTCGTAAGAAATTTCAAAACAATCGGTCAATGCGTTTGGCAAAAACTGCGTACACTCTTCATCGTTAAATCAGAAGACGCCATCTTGAAATGGATACGAACGGGGAAAGGTCGTACACTTCTGTCGTTCGGGCTGTCTACAAGGTGTCGTCGTAAGAAATTTCAAAACAATCGGTCAATGCGTTTGGCAAAAACTGCGCACACTCTTCATCGTTAAATCAGAAGCCGCCATCTTGAAATGGATACGAACGGGGAAAGGTCGTACACTTCTGTCGTTCGGGCTTTCTATAAGGTGTCGTCGTAAGAAATTTAAAAACAATCGGTCAATGCGTTTGGCAAAAACTGCGTACACTCTTCATCGTTAAATCAGAAGCCGCCATCTTGAAATGGATACGAACGGGGAAAGGTCGTACACTTCTGTCGTTCGGGCTATCTACAAGGTATCGTCGTAAGAAATTTCAAAACAATCGGTCAATGCGTTTGGCAAAAACTGCGCACACTCTTCATCGTTAAATCAGAAGCCGCCATCTTGAAATGGATACGAACGGGGAAAGGTCGTACACTTCTGTCGTTCGGGCTGTCTACAAGGTATCGTCGTAAGAAATTTCAAAACAATCGGTCAATGCGTTTGGCAAAAACTGCGTACACTCGTCATCGTTAAATCAGAAGCCGCCATCTTGAAGTTTACTAGTTACCTCTGCGTTACCGATAGACAGACGGACACTTGCGTGAATTAATAAGAGTTCTTGGTTTTGCTTACGGAACCTTCAAATTTGCACGAAGACTGATGAGTTCACAATCAACACTGGAACCACAAAAGGATGTTGTCAACGCTCGTTGGCCCAGTAACCAATTGTCGGATATCTTTGTTCACCATAATTCATATTTTCACCGTCGAAACGTTCACAAAACACTTCGAAAACAACTCGAAGCTGTAATTTTCGTCCGGCCGCGATACTTTCTCCGGGAAGCGTTTAATTAGAAGCGGCCTGATTAACGGGCGCGGCTATAAATTTGGGCCCAATTATTCGGCAGCCACCTCGGTGACAAATTGTCTAGGTTAGAGTATCTGTGGGCGTGGTCGCGTTGCTATGGTTACCACGTAAACATCCCCCTCTCTCCCTGACACCTGTTCTCTGTTTATAACAGCCCATTGATCACTGATTGAAAGCCTGGTTATGAAAAAGTAATTCAAGACTACTTGTTAGCTTTGTCAATGGGAAAGAGTGTATTATTTTTTTGTGAAAGCAGCTCATTAAGGAAGTGTCTTACAATAATAGTCTAAAGTATGATTCCATTTTACTGTTATACGAAGTATAAAGCAAGATTGATTATCCTACAAAAATAGATCTTGAGAAGTTTGACTTGGAACTCTCTCTCTCTCTCGCCTCTCTCTCTCCCTCCCTCTCCCTCTCCTTCCCTCCTCCTTTTAATTTTTAATTATTACTTGGCTACGCGCGCGCGTGCGCGTGTGTGTGCGTGCGTGTGTGTGCGCGTGGGCGCGCGCGTGCGTGTGCGCGGGCGAGTGTGCATGTATTAGCACGCTCACTTTCGCAAATCCAGTCCGTTTTAATTTAAAGTTTAAACAAAAACTGATTTGAACAGCTTCTTTAACCAGCGAAAAATTTTTAAACCGTTTCAAGATGGCGACAGTTCGTCATATTTTCGTCCTAAATGTTTTTGTGAAAATGAGATTTCGCCTTTATAATCAGCATTAAAACTGCATAAATCAGCGTTTTGAATTTTAAAATTTCGCTGAAATAAGGGCATTCAATTTAGTGTCCGTATTTTTAGCATTTAAATGTTTATCGTATGCATATTTTAATATTGCTTACAACGGTGTCTTCAGAGTATAAACGTTTTCTTTTTGTAATTCGCTTCCATCACGTAAGCGAGACAGTTGCGTGCCGTTTCCGCTATTCCTATTTTCAAAAAAAAATATTTTAGTTACTTGTAAAAATTAATAGTTCAAATCCACTTACTTCCCGCACACCCTGTACAGCATACATGGTTAAATATTTTATACCTGTTCTCGTTTCCGCAACTCGTTCTTTAAGCTGTACAACACCCGAGAGACGACATCCTAATGATCCCTTTTCCTTAAGGACCTCCCCGGGATAGAAATGCTGTCAGTTCTTTATTTAATATTTTGCAGAGGAAAAATGAGCTTCGTTTCCGGCGGAAGTGGATATATAAGATTCTGAAGTGTTTTTTCTCCGGAAATACTTTAAATTTGTCGAATAAAATACGCACACAGTGAAACCAAAGAGGTGTACGATGTCTGTTCAAAAACAGACCGAACTTTAGTCATAAAATCTGTATTACAATACTAACAACTTTACATCGTGTCTCCTTCAAAGTCTCCTTCTTGCTTGCTGTGCACCGGTCCAGCGTTTTCCACTGTTCACACGCTCCCTGTGTGACGTTTGGTGTGATTTCGTTTAGCCGTGTCAGCGGTTCCTCTTGATTTTCTTTTACACTTTGAAAACGGCGTCCTTTTAAGGTGGATTTTAGTTTAGGAAATAGAAAAAAAGTCTGCTGGAGCCTTATCTGGCGAGTACAGAGGATGGGGAAGAAAGGCCAACCAGCGCGTTGTTTTCAAGAAAGGTCAGGACTTGGCAAAATTCAGTTCTTGTTTTACCATTAAGATTAAGATTATTACTAGAGGAAGGGATAATTCAACCCCAGGCACTGCGATTGACTGACCTATTATGCAACTTAAACTCTTAAAATACCTATTTCATCAGATCGGTGCCCCTAATAAGTTCCAACAACCCACTGACTAGCTCACTCTGCGGAAGATCCCTGGGGTCTTGGAAACCAAAAACCCCTAGTCTCCTACTAGCAAGAGCCCCATAATCATAAATTATGTGACCTACAGTTTTTTCCTCCTTCCTGCACAACCTACACACTGATTCTCCGTGGTACACACCTATCCTGTTCATGTGCACCCTCAGACCACAGTGCCCTGTTATGAGCCCCATGATCCTCCTGTGTTGTGCTCTGCCCAGGACATCTGCTGCCCCTTTAATTCCTCCAAATGGAGACATTTACTATGGGAATGCCCATGAAGGTTGTCACATCTTACCTGATGTTGACATGTAATCCACCCATTAATAACGGACCTGGCCAACGATAGAGAAATCCCTAAAGCCGGCTCAGGTCCGATAAACTCAGATACAGATCCAAGTCAAGCCAGTCGGTCTGCCTCCTCATTACCCTCAACTCCCCTATGCCTCATGAATACGAATACGTGAATAGGTATGAATATGAATATGTGCCTTCTTGAAGCCCCGATCCAAGTTCTCCCGAACAGTCATTGACGGCCATCACTTCAGCCTGAAATACTGTTGTATGCTGTCCCAGGGTAATAACTTTCTTTACCCTGTGTCTTAGGCCTGACTTTGTCTTGGATGTACGGAGGATGGGGAAGAACGGCCAACCAGCAGAGACTTGGCGCGTTGTGGTGCAAAATTCAGTTCTTGTTTTACCGTAGTTATATTACCGGTATTATTGCTAAATTGAAATTATACACAACTTAAAAGGAAAATGTAAACTTAGTTACATCATACACAAATATAAACCATCAGTTTTGTACAGTATAATCAAACTGTTAATGCTCTAATAATTGTGGGCTGGGCATGTAGTATAACGGCGTTTTTAATTTTAAATAATTGTTAATTAACTTATTTATGATTTTCAACTTTTTTATTTTAACTTATTAACTGTTCTTATAGCTAGCCGGCAGATAAGAACAGTCTGAATTACTATTGCAGATAAAAGGACTTTTTTTTTTTGTTCAACGTTTTTGTTTAACGTCAGACTATTGTGCACACTTGGGCTAATGCAGAGGATGGGATGATTTTATAGCGTATGGAAATGCCAAGCCCTCGTAGGGAATCGAACATGGGTCCTCGG
>CM040186.1:7752254-7794754 GCA_022606455.1 Callitettix versicolor | reverse complement strand
AATAACTAACTGGGAAGTCACCCATTAGAAGAACCCACCCGGAAAGACTAGGACTGGAAAAGGCGCTGTAACGGAGCTCGCAGGAAAGTAGAAAGGAACACAATAGTTCTAAAAAGGTCGCAGAGTTTTTTTGCGTTTAACGTCCGACTATTGTGCACACTTGGGCTTATGCAGACGATGGGATGATTTATAGCGTATGAAAATGCCAAGCCCTGGCCGGGAATCGAACCGGGTCCTCGGGGTGAAAGCCCAGTACGCTATCAACTAGGCCACCGAGGCGGCTCTCGCAGTGTTATAGTAACACTATAAGAAGACAAATAAATTTAAAATATAATAGTTTTTTACAATGTTATACAACACCCGATAAACACGACCGAATTTCAGTCCACCCTGTAAATGTTTCCAGTACATGTTACCTTACTCTCTAATTTCTAAAATTAATCTAATATCACATTTCACGATCTGCAATATTAAATTTATTGTTTATCGGTGCGTTTAATAATCTGCCTAATTGGAACATAAGCCCGGCTCGTCATCCCTCTACCCCTGCCCGACCCTCCGTACCCCTATAAAAATGGCGGCTCGTGTCTATAATTGGCTTGTTTTGCACAATGAAGGTATTTACATTTTTATGTCCGTTTAAGTAGTGTTGTTTAAATTTCTTCGCATTCTCTCTCCCCCCCGACGTCTGTCTATGCTAAGACGAAAGCACATTGTTTTAAAAAAGAACACCGAATGAAGATTGTAGAGTATAAAATAAAATTGAAGAAATTGTTTTGACGATGTTTTTCCTCGCAGACTAGCTGCAACTATTGAGAGGATTTAGACGTCCCTAGCGGTACCCGAGTCTGACACACACAACACTACACTTACGAATTTAACACTTTACACTCACACTTACATCCAGCCGCCTCGGTGGCGTAGTGGATAGCTTTCATCCCGAGGACCCGGGTTCGATTCCCGGCCAGGGCTTGGCATTTTCATACGCTATAAATTATCCCACCGTCTGCATTAGCCCAAGTGTGCACAATAGTCGGACGTTAAACACCAAAAAAAGCGATAATAGCCTGAACGTGCTTTTCGCTTTAAAATAACTAAAAAAGACAGTTTTTTTAATGTTTTATATGAAAAATTGAAGCTGTTAAGAACTTTCAAAGATTTGTTTGGTAAAAACCGGTTTAAACTGGTTTATTCTTGAGATAATTAAATGTTTAAAAAAATATTTTCGATTACTTCAGAACAAATTTGACCTTTTTTGTCTCAAAATGTCTGCTCATATTTTCTTTAAACTGGTATTTCGCGATCGAAAACTAAAAATTGACAAAGCTTGTCTTCTATCTATCTATAATTCGGTCTACAACGTTCTACGACGTCTTCCGATCTCCAACCTCCACCGATCGCGGTCCCACCACAGGTCTTCTGGTAGATCCCTTTTTTTTTATTTCCTTTTCGACTCCCTCTCTCCAGCTCAGTCTCGGCCTTCCTCGTTTTCTTCTTCCAGGTGTTCGCCATTGCATGATTTTTTTGGGAATTCGCTCATCCGGCATTCTTTGTACATGCCCGTACCAAACCAGTTGTTTTTGTTCCTATGTCCTCTACAATTGTATGCCTTACGTCCATTATCCTCCTCTGTCGTCTCCTTTTTATCCGATCCAATCCGAGGCTTAGGTTAGGTTTTTTAACATTTTTTTTCCGAGCATCGAGGAGTTGGCCCGATGGCTCAACCTTCAACCTGAAGGGCCAGGGCTTTATATCAGAGTATCCTTCTCCTATATGGGTTGCCTTCTCCACGGCTTTCTTAGCTCCACCTGTTGGTCCGCGGGTGGTATTTTATTTCCCACCTACCCGCCAGATCGACGGAACGCCGACCGGTTAGGGCATTCCCCTATCCGCCACCTGGGGACGCGCTCTCTAGAGGTTACAGGTTCCCCCGAGAGCTTGTTTTTAATAAGATTTAAAACTAGTACAATGAACAACAGACCACGGAGTATATTGTTCATCAACTGCCTGGTCACCGTTCTACCACATCATTCAGACCCGCTGGTAAAGTCTTCCGCCAGTTTAACCGGAACCGTATGTATTGACGTGAAATATTATTGGACAAACTTCATCGGGAATTTTATGCAATTTCTATACGGGGCTGTCAAAGTTACGACATGCCTTGCCGTTAGGCCTGGAAATTGTCGTTAAACCAGAGGACGCCATCTTGAAACGGCAGTGAATGGGAAAAATCTTACACTTACGTCATTGGGTTTTATACAAGACACCAAATTTCAAAACATTCGTTCATTGAATTTGGCCAAAACTGAATCCATTGTTGTTCTTTAAATCAGAGGCGGCCATCTCGAAACTTAGGTGAATGACAAAAAAATCTTACATTTTCTTAAGAAATTTTAAAATAATATGTCAGTTCGTTTGGCCGAACAAAATTACATACGGTCATCGTCATAAACCAAATTCCGCCATCTTGAAACGGAGCTTAATGGGAAAAAATCAAAGTACCTTCGCTCCAAAATGATAAATGCGTTTGGCCAAAACTGCAATCACCAAGCCAAATGCCAAACCGTTGAGTTGAACAGGCTATCTCGCTTCGCTCGGTCATTAATGTACCACTTCAGTAACTTAGCTATAAAATAGTGTTCTTTCTTGTTCATTTTGCTCTAACGTCCGTACTTCATATGGCAGTAATTAATAAGGGCCGGTGACAGGCGATAGGGAAGCTGACGCCAGTATATCAAGCTCGAACCTTCGACCTTCAGGTGCGCAAGTTGGGAGCGCTGATATGCCACTAAAACTAACTGCAATCAGTATTTAGTTAGTCTCTTTGAAGTTCGCCTTAAATAATTAAGTATGCAACCCGCACACCTGTCTCATCGGAATAGTTGCCTATCACACGCTTTGCAGGCGGTAATTTTCTATGCATACATTCACAGACAAACTGGTAAAAAGACGTGATTCAGATGCTCTTGTGGTAGATTATATCCGTTAATAAATCAAAATAATTTATATACGAACTTATATACTTCGTATAGTGAGAAGATAAATAGATTGGTGCATAAGTATTGCACAAACTTTCGACGATAACAACGGAGTGGCAGTGATTTTTCAAAAGAGTCCGTAGAATATTGTCGTTTGTAAAATTTTTAATTTCGAAAATATAAAATAGTCGCTTATCAAGTTAGTATCGTTAATTACCTTAGTGAAATCGGATTCAAAAAAATAACAGCAATTAATAAACCTTCCAAAGCTATTAATGGAATGAACGGACAAGGTACGAACGTTTATATATATATATATATATATATATATATATATATATATATATATATATATATACAAAATGTCTCATAGCTGTTCACCGTTCAATAGAAAAATCGATTATTAGGCCGTAAAAAATGCTCAGGTAGGTTATAATTTTTATCAAGTGTTTTATATCCCTCTAAGAGAGAATAGGCCAACTACAATCAATTTAAAAGAGGCGTAAAGCAGCCTACAGTAGCGACGCACGGGTATTCATCTGTTTTACCACACGTTAAAAGTTCCTTCCGTATTCGTGATTGTTGAACGCACCCACGCGATCACAGTAGGAACGGGAAAACAAAACTTTGGCCCGAAAAAACTTAACGGTTTCCGCCATCAGTCCGAGTTACCCGAAGGAAATGCCTCTCGATCGCTGTTTTTTTTATATAAAAGGGCAGTTTAATGAATTATTTACAACGAAAGGGTTGTTTGAATTAAACGCCCGTCTTGGTGTATCATTTTGTAATGGTTAAAGGTCAAGTACGCTTCTGTATACAGGGTGGTTAGTAATAGAACTTTTGATTTCGTATGTTTTTTTAACTAATTTTAAGGCGGCCCGTAGAATATCTTAGTTTTTCAAACTTTGACTTTATTGAGCTGGTTTACAAACCAGCTGATAGAAAAAGCTGAGCTTTTTTTTACAAACAAAATACGAAATACAATAAAAACACAAACGGTTAAATTTACTGAATAAAATAAAATAATAAAAATAAAAATAAATTAATATAGTAATAATAGAGTAAGTATTGTAATATATATATATATATATATATATATATATATATATATATATAATACCCCCGCAGGGGGTGCAGATTAGCTACACCTATTGAGAGGATTTAGACGTCTCTCGCGGTACTCGAGTCTAACACACACTTACACTTACAACTTTAACACTTTACACTCACACTTACATTTAGGGAGGCGATAATAGCCTAAATGTGCTTTACGCCTTAAAATAAACACACACACACACACACACACACACACACACACACACACACACACACACACACACACACACACACACACACACACACACACACACACACACACACACACACGCGCACACACACACACACACACACACACACACACACACACACACACACACACACACACACACACACACACACACACACACACACACACACACACACACACACACACACACACACACACACACATACGCGCACACACACACACACACACACACACGTACATATACACATATATACACATATATATATATATATATATATATTAAAAATCAGATTTCAAGGTCAAAGTTCAGGGTCAAACGTACGTTTTACAATTTCTGTATATTTCTCAGTTCTAAGACAAGTCTCAGCCTATGAACGACTCGATAAAATTACTTGATTTTTTTTTTAAATTGAAAATTCTTTATAACGTTCTACGTTCGTTAAAAATTAAGATTTGTATAGTACTAATTCAAGAATCGTTTAGTAAATTTAATTTCTTCGTCTCGCTGACGTGATGGAAACGAATATCCAAATTGTCTTTTTTTGATTTCACCATCACGATCAACCAATAAATTCTGCGTGTAGTAGCGTTTCAAATTTTCATATCAAATTGACAATACTAAAATGAACCCTGACCGCCGTTAAATTCAAATGGTAGTTGTCAGATTGAATTCAACGCGGTTAAAAATTGAAAACGTTTGTGCAGTTTATAGTGTTTGTTTTTATATTCGGACCAAGATAAAAAAAGGTTATGAATTTTTAACATTTTAATATGGCCGCCATTTTGAAACTGTTTAACTGATTTTTCTTGGTTACGAACTTGTTCATACTATAAACAGTATACATTTTTATGCTTCCTCTTTGGTTCCGGTTTTGGGGTCTTACAATGATGGCCACTTGAATAGTCTAATTTCCAATGGAAATATTAAAAAAAACATGTTTTTTCATATTTAACTATTTGCGATTCCATCAGAATTTGAAATTCCCTTGAATCGTTTAACGGCTATTTTTATCGATCAGCTGATTTTTTCGAATAGCTGTTTTCGTTTCGTCAATTTTGAGGTTATGTTTGACAACACTTCAGATGTCGCTAAACAAAGTAAAACCGTAATGAACCGGGTTCACCTACGGTTCGGGCAAGGTTGTATTCCAACGATAGCTCTGTAGCGATTAAATTCGGCCGAAACGACCGCAGCTTAACGACTATTTTTACCAATCAGCTGTTTTCGTTTCGTCACTTTTGAGGTTATGTTTGACAACACTTCAGATGTCGCTAAATAAAGTAAAACCGTAATAGATCGGGTTGACCCGCGGATCGGGCAAGGTTGTATTCTGACAATAGCTCTGTAGCGATTAAATTCTGCCGAAACTACCGCAGCTTAACGGCTATTTTCACCGATCAGCTGATTTTTTTCGAACAGCTGTTTTCGTTTCGTCACTTTTGAGGTTATGTTTGACAACCACTTCAGATGTTGCTAAACAAAGTAAAACCGTAATGAACCGGGTTGACCCGCGGATCGGGCAAGGTTGTATTCCAACGATAGCTCTGTAGCGATTAAATTCGGCCGAAACGATCGCAGCTTAACGGTTATTTTTACCGATCAGCTGATTTTTTCGAACAGCTGTTTTCGTTTCTTCTCTTTTGAGGTTATGTTTGACAACCACTTCAGATGTTGCTAAATGAAGTAAAACCGTAATGAACCGGGTTGATCCGCGGATCGGGCAAGGTTGTATTCCAACGATAGCTCTGTAGCGATTAAATTCGGCCGAAACGACCGCAGCTTAACGGCTATTTTTACAGATCAGCTGATTTTTCGAACAGCTGTTTTCGTTTAGTCACTTTTGAGGTTATGTTTGACAACACTTCAGATGTCGCTAAATAAAGTAAAACCGTAATGAACCAGGTTGACCCGCAGATCGGGCAAGGTTGTATTCTGATCATAGCTCTGTAGCGTTTAATTCGGCCGAAACGACCGCAGCTTAACGGCTATTTTTACCGATCAGCTGATTTTTTCGAACAGCTGTTTTCGTTTCGTCACTTTTGAGGTTATGTTTGACAACACTTCAGATGTCGCTAAATAAAGTAAAACCGTAATGAACCGGGTTGACCCGCGGATCGGGCAAGGTTATATTCCAACAATAGCTCTGTAGCGATTAAATTTGGCCGAAACGACCGCAGCTTAACGGCTATTTTCACCGATCAGCTGATTTTTTTCGAACATCTGTTTTCGTTTAGTCACTTTTGAGGTTATGTTTGCCAACACTTCAGATGTTGCTAAACAAAGTAAAACCGTAATGAATCGGGTTGACCCGCGGATCGGGCAAGGTTGTATTCCAACGATAGCTCTGTAGCGATTAAATTCGGCCGAAACGACCGCAGCTTAACGGTTATTTTTACCGATCGGCTGATTTTTTCGAACAGCTGTTTTCGTTTCGTCACTTTTGAGGTTATGTTTGACAACACTTCAGATGTCGCTAAATAAAGTAAAACCGTAATGAACCGGGTTGATCCGCGGATCGGGCAAGGTTGTATTCCGACGATAGCTCTGTAACGATTAAATTCGGCCGAAACGACCGCAGCAACAAAAAAAAAACCTCAGCTGAATAAATTTTATCGGAAAATTGCGAAACACGTGATCGATCCCTAGCTAATCAATATGGGAAACATCCCTGCCTTCTGTGATAGGGGCACATTTTACCCTTCTTCCGACATAAATAATTCATAAATCGACCAATCTGGAAGAATCAGGGTAACGATTGTGGGGGTGTTTCTGGGACTCACCACAAGATTGATAGCGGGGGTGTATATTTGAGAGTTACTTATCATAAACGGAAAAAATAACAGTTTTTACTTTTTGCTACTTAGGCTAATGAAATTATGGCAGCTCATGAATTCTCAAATGAGCTTTTTGAATTACTTGTGACAAAACTATATTCATTTCGGGCGACATTATGTGACAGTGAACAATTTGATATTTTAATAGGGACACTGTGACAGGTAGTGTCAAAAGTTGCATCGTCTCCGAATTTGCGCACCTCTAGTTCGTAGGTTCAAAACAGAATACATTTATCTCTTGCCGTTTACGCTGAACTTAGGCTTGTACGCCTAGTACTGAAGCGTATAAATAACCGCTAAAAGCAGCTGTCTCGCTGACGTGATAGAAGCTAATTTCTAAGTTTTTAAAATCTTATAATCATTTGGAAAATCGTAATCCACAATTAAAGCTGCACATTAACGTTTTAAACTTCATAGTTATATTCAAAATACGACAATACGAACCCTGACCGTCGTCTTCGTTTCTTGTTTTCAAAAGAAGTATAGGATATACAAATTGTTAGTTTTTAAATGACCGCCATTTTGAAACTGTAGAAATAATTTCGCTGGGTAACGAACTAGTTTTGTGCCGCGTTTGAATCAAATTGGACCGAATTTGCGATATTAAAAAGCTGTGTTATAGATCAAGATCAATGCTCATTTTAGGTTTCGTGTCCAGGTGCAGCAGCTTATTTTCCATTGCATATAATTATCCACGGATATCGTGTATATTTCTAAACTCGTTATAGTATCCGTTTTCTTCTGACCCGTTCATTTCAGAGTCCGTATTTGTCTTTTTGCCGGGACTAACTGAACCTGATGATGACGCTGCGAACTTCGAAACCAGTAGTTCAATTTGAATCAACGTTTCAATTAAGAATTCCATGTTAAATTACATTTTTCTATGAGAAAATCAACAGAAGTTTAGAATCTAAATCAACTTCATTGTGTGTGTGAGTGAAGCTATTCAACTTTATTTAAGAAAAATTCAGAATGAAAATCTCCGTACGCCATTTCAGCCGCGAACCGACTTGAATTCAAATGCTAATAGCAGAGCCAATGGGAGGCTGTGAGCTTTTCTATCTAATCTGCGTTGTGTACCATCTACATGGAAAACCTTTTTAGCTTTGGCTTCGCCTTTGTCAAACCAACTTTGTGTGCGCGGAATCGATTCCTCTTGTCTGTTCGTATACGCCTTTACCTCCATATATTTAGTGGGTAAATAAACGTTTCAGGAAATTGGGGTTTTTTTCTTCGTGTCGAAAGTTTTTAATTAAATTTGCGATTTTTTTTTAATTGCATTACCAAGTTAAACAAATATGCCAATGGAGATTTTGACACACATTGTTACGGTAAAGGTGTAAAGTGAAACATTGTGATTTTTTTAAGAATTAAAATTACCGCCATTTTGAAACTGTTGAACGAATATCGTAGCGTTGTCACAAGTTAAATAATTACAATTACATTTTGAAACTGTTGAACGGATATCGTAGGGTTATGCAAGTTAAATAATTAAAATTACCGCCATTTTGAAACTGTTGAACGGATATCGTAGCGTTGTCACAAGTGAAATAATTAAAATTACCGCCATTTTGAAACTGTTGAACGGATATCGTAGCGTTGTCACAAGTCAAAAAATTAAATTTACCGCTATTTTTAAACTTTTGAACGGATATCTTAGGGTTATTCAAGGGAAATAATTAAAATTACCGCCATTTTGAAACTGTTGAACGGATATCGTAGGGTTGTGCAAGTGAAATAATTAAAATTACCGCCATTTTGAAACTGTTGAACGGATATCGTAGCGTTGTCACAAGTGAAATAATTAAAATTACCGCCATTTTGAAACTGTTGAACGGATATCGTAGGGTTGTGCAAGTGAAATAATTAAAATTACCGCCATTTTGAAACTGTTGAACGGATATCGTAGCGTTGTCACAAGTGAAATAATTAAAATTACCGCCATTTTGAAACTGTTGAACGGATATCGTAGGGTTGTGCAAGTGAAATAATTAAAATTACCGCCATTTTGAAACTGTTGAACGGATATCGTAGCGTTGTCACAAGTGAAATAATTAAAATTACCGCCATTTTGAAACTGTTGAACGGATATCGTAGCGTTGTCACAAACGAAATAATTAAAATTACCGCCATTTTGAAACTGTTGAACGGATATCTTAGGGTTGTGCAAGCGAAATAATTAAAATTACTGCCATTTTAAAAACTGTTGATCGGATATCGTAGCGTTGTCACAAGTGAAATAATTAAAATTACCGCCATTTTGAAACTGTTGAACGGATATTGTAGCGTTGTCACAAGTTAAATAATTAAAATTACCGCCATTTTGAAACTGTTGAACGGATATCGTAGCGTTGTCACAAGTGAAATAATTAAAATTACCGCCATTTTTAAACTGTTGAACGGATATCGTAGCGTTGTCACAAGTTAAATAATTAAAATTACCGCCATTTTGAAACTGTTGAACGGATACCGTAGCGTTGTGCAAATGATATATTTAAAATTACCGACATTTTGAAACTTTTGAACGGATATCGTAGCGTTGTCACAAGTTAAATAATTAAAATTACCGCCATTTTGAAACTGTTGAACGGATATCGTAGCGTTGTCACAAGTGAAATAATTAAAATTACCGCCATTTTGAAACTGTTGAACGTATTTCGTAGCGTTGTCACAAGTGAAGATTTTTATGCTGCGTTTGAATTAATCGGTAACAAATTGTGAAACGCCAAGACCGGGTGGCCACCAGAGCGGAGTTGCACTGAACGGAGCGGACTGCGCATTCAAAACTTAACCAGATGTTTTTAATGTAAGTGTGGCCACTGAAAGCGAAACTGAACTGAGCCGAGTCAAGCGGCGTCGCTGGGCTTCGCTCGGCGTAGCTTCGACTCGGTCTAGGTTCGGTTTTGAAGCTGAATTTTCTCACACCCACCACGCTGACCATTTTTCCTAGTATTTTTCCTTAGTTGAAGAACACGTGCACATAACCGTTTATAACGCATTCGAAAGTAATATAAACGTTTTGTAATATTGTTAATATTGCTATTTCTTAACAACATAACCTGAAACTTATTATAGCCTAACAGCTGTTCAACGAAATCAGCTGATCGTTACGAATTAATATAAAACAGCTGATCTTTTACTGTAACTACCAGTAAAAAAGTTAACGATTAATTTCATATATTTACATCGGTCAAACGTCTTCGTAGTTTCCGTAGTGTAGTGGTTATCAAGCGCAAGTTCCCCGGTTCGATACAAAGGCGGAAACACAGAAAATTTTAACTAAAATTAATTTAATATGAGACTTGCGAAGCGAAAAACATACTATTATATAATATTATATAGTATAAATCTTTTCACTCTCATCACGCAAAATCCAAAATCACAACCAGTTTTAGAACATGATACCTGTTAAAATATTTCTGCGAATTATTTGAAGCTAGACGTAACACTGTAACTAAAAAATAACATTGTATTTTTCCTTAATTGAATTTTTTTTTTTGGTGTTTAACGTCCGACTATTGTGCACACTTGGGCTAATGCAGACGATGGGGATGATTTATAGCGTATGAAAATGCCAAGCTCTGGCCGGGAATCGAACCCGGGTCCTCGGGGGAAAGCCTAGTACGCTATCAACTCGGCCACCGAGGCGGCTTCCTTAATTGAAGAACACTGTAACCGTTTATAATATATTCGCAATTAATTTAAATGTTTATAGTAACATGTTATTAATATTAGTAATTCTTGACAACATAACCTGAAAATTATTATAGCCTATCAGCTGTTGAATGAAATCAGCTGGTCTTTTAAAATAACTACTGTAAATAATATCTAAGCTAGGTTCGCGTATTTATTTAAACAAAACATGATATTTGTAAACATATATTCAAACTTTATATATTAAGTTTGAAATATATGAAACAAAAACTTCTGTCGGTAACTCCCGAGTTCCACACAGTGTACTTTTTACGCTGTTCAACTTTTCTGCATTGCGGGAAAAGTAAATATGAAGCTATTCAAAAATCGTGTTTTTCTTCGGGCAAGAAATACGTTACAATAGCAAGTAAGAAGTCAGCTGAGTCGGTCTTGTTAATATATGTTTAGTTGGGGCGAAGCCCCCTCTATCCCCGACTTAATGCATTCCATTACAGGCTACTCCTCCCACAGTTTTAATGAAATTTGAAATATATATTCTTCTAGGTCTCAGGGGCGCATACTTCGAATTTTGTCAAAACATTTTGAAAAACAACCGAGTTATTGATGAAAAAGCCTCCCATTTGTTTTGTGTGTGTAAGACAGAGACAGTAACATGTCATTTTAAATATATATAACATGTTTCAAAACACAAAACATATTCTGTCTGTGTGTGTGTGTGTGTGTGTGTGTGTGTGTGTGTGTGTGTGTGTGTGTGTGTGTGTCTCAGTGTGTGTGTGTGTGTGTGTGTGTGCATACTGAATTGTGGGGGGGCTATTATGCACTAGGTCTTGACTTTTGTCAAAAATTTTGAAAAACAACCGAGTTATTGATGAAAAAGCCTCCCATTTGTTTTGTGTGTGTAAGACAGAGACAGTAACTGTTTGCTAGACGAAGATAACGTCCATCGCCGCTGCGGTATACGTCACTACTTACGTACGCGAGCAAACTCATCAAAATTACCTGAAATAATGAGTCAGATTGGGGTTCGGGCTCAGGTTTGGGTTTGGCGAAGTGATACGTCAGTAGTTTTCCGGTTGCGGGTCGTGAACATGCCACGTCCAAGAGGCAGAGGTAGAACTTCAATCGGTCGCTTGACGATAGATCAGCGAAACTATCGAAATCGATTCGCAAATATAATCAATGATGATAATCAACCTGGGAGTGTTAATTTTCAAAATAACACGCAGTTCAGACATTTGCAAATTGATTTCGAGAATGCTTTGCAAAACCTACAGTTATTTGAGTGCAATAATTGTTCTAGAGTTTTGATTAAAAACAAAGTATTTGATGTGTGCTCACAGTGTAAAAAAAATCGAAGCAAATACACATCGGCCAATAATATGAATCCTGGAGTTATTCCAAGTGAACTCGAAAATTTAACTTTTATTGAGCAGTTACTTATTGCGAGAGTGCAGCCTGTGATGCGCGTATACAGAGTCAAAACGCGCGGAATGCCGGGACAGTTTGCATATAAAGGCAATATAATTAATGTTGGTCAAAATATCGATGAAGTAGTACGATTATTGCCCCGAACTGCATCGAATTTGGATGTGCTTATTGTAAGAAGAGATGGTGTGGATCAACATAGGGATTTTCGCGTCAGGCGACAGAAAATAATTGATGCACATTACCGAATGTTTAGGCCTAATTATTCATTTGTGTAAAAAAATATTCTTATACTTTTTAGTATTCATAATCATAATAAATCATTGCTTCGCCCCATTTGTCCCGGGGGGATTCCTAGTCTATATTTGAAGCAAGTAGCCTACGTCAGCGCTTTAAAAACTCGTGATTGGCTGTTTCATTTTTTTATAATATTATGCAATTTTTAATCACTTCAATGGAATCAACGAGACAGCTATGTGTCGCACAGTTAAGTTTGTAAGTTTTCATAAACCTGTTACTTTGACCGACTTTCGATTTACAGTACAAACGGCATTGTCACTAACAGAAACTATTCCGCCATAACATTCCGTAACTAAACACTTGTACCAGTAGTGTATTATCGCGTTTTAATATTGGTACTCCTGACACGTGCTCTTGAAGTTTCCAAGTGTAAAACATTTTATGAGTACTCCGTACGTGTACTGTATTATATTGCAATGTCTGGCGCTGCACACTTCGTATAATCTCGTTTCACCAACAAAGTTCCTTCTTGCGAAGTGCTTGTTGCTTTATCAGCAGCGGAATATTGCACAAACTTTATCGTATCGAATCGGTAATGGTCTGAAAACATTTTACTTTTCTCTATAAAGAGGTTACGGCTGTCGGAAAGTATCTTAGATTTCAGTTAGTGTATACAGTTGTGGATTATACTTGCTTATCTCTTTATAATGAAAATCTCTCTATAACGAAAAAATGTGTTGTACCTTTTCCTTTCTCTATTAAAGCCAACACAGTTCCAAGAATGTCTCTATAACGGCGAAACACGAGCACCTACTCTTCTACCCTGTTTCTCAGTATGCAGACACGCCCATTTTACGCTTCTTATACCGCGTTGTGCACTTTGTATTTGTCGCCATGGAGTGATTCGGTTTCATCGAGTAGGCTTACGCGTAAGTAACGCGAGTAGGGGAAGTATTACACAGACCCCCTCCAGTTCTCAGCTCTCTCCTTTCTTTCGTCTGCCGGTTCCGACTGAGTTGGTCGCGCGCGTATGTATGTTTTGTGCCTGTATGTACATGCAACGTCCATGCTTATCTCTATCTTTTTCTTTTTTCTCTCTTTCTCTCCACTTTCCTTCTTCTCATGTTCTCGTCGCGCGCGCATGTAATGATGTTGTGTACATTGTGTATATTGCCAGCAGCAACAGTTCAATGGTATACGGTTTACATTCAGTAATAACACGTGCGTTTGGTTTTATTTTTCTTATATTCTCGAGACGTTTTATATATATATATATATATATATATATATATATATATATATATATATATATATATATAGAAGCTAACGCTTCTGCCGACAGGTCCCAGTGACTACCATTTTTATTTAAATACAATCTAATGGCTGTGTTCAGTATAATGATCTGCCTTCCATAGCTTCGTCAATTCTACTTTCGTTGACGCGTTTCGGAGAACCTCCATCTTCAAAAACTATATCAGAGGTTCTCCGAAACGCGTCAACGAAAGTAAAATTGACGAATCTAGGGAAGGCAGATCATTATACTGAACACAGTGATAATAATCCTCGCAGAAAAGAAGAAGAATATAAAAAGAATTACAGTGTAATGGCGTTCTAAACGGAAAATTTTATCGTTAGATGTAAAGGTTAGAGTTTTGCGTCAGTTAGATCAAATAGATGTTTGCCGAAGTTTTAATTTAGCTTGTTCTTCTGTTGGCACGGTATTGGAAAATAAATATAAAATAATGAAGGCCTCTAATGAAGGAAATATTTAAAAAAAAAAAAAAATCTAGAATTTGAAGAAATTTACGAAGCGTTCTACAGTAGTTTCGGCAAAATATTGCCATTTTCTTTCAATTACAGTATTTTATTCATACGGTATTATTTAATAAGTATTGTTTTTTAAGGACTGTACGTCGTATAATTTTAGTTCAATAAACTTTGCACTCAATACTTCGTATTAAAAATAGTGCGTAACACGTTTTACAAATAAAAACACATTTTATACACGTTTTGGTTGAGCTGTCTCTGCAGTGGAGAAGAATTTTTTCAATGCCTATTTAGTAAGGAGATTTTACCGTATTAGCATTTTTAAACTTTTGCATTGAAAATACGAAAATGAACCCTGACCGCCTGAAATGCTAATTTATGCAGTTTTCAACGCTGATCGTAATTGTGAAATCAGATTTTCAAGACAAAATAGTTATGAGTGTTTAAATATTTGAAATGGCCGCCATTTTGAAACTGTTTAACGGATTTTGCTGATTAACGAACTTGTCCAAGTTATTAATAAAATAGATTTTTTTGTTGAATTTTTGAAACAAACTGAATAACAATTGCGAACACGTATGTACATAAAATTAATGCCCTTACAAATAGTGATCTGAAGATCAGGTGCTCATTTCAAGGGATTTTACCATTTTGGTCACTCCAATAGCTCATTTTCAAATGAAAATGCGTGTCCTTAGTGATTCGCTAAAGATCATGGGCGGCGTACATTCGGAGACGTAGCAGAATAGCAGGTGCTGCAACCGTCTCGGACACTGGCCATTTCAAGTCAAGTAACGCCCTGAAGATGGAAGTTAGATCCGAAACGCGTCGGTACTTAACGTATATTTTGTCTACAAAATATCGCATAATAAGTGTAGAAATTTAAATACTATTGAAAATAAATTATAACAATTTTTAGGCTCGGTGGTCGAAGTGGGTAAAGCATTCGGTCGGTCTACTCACTCATCGCAGACGTAAAGTTTCTCAGAGTCGAGCCGCAGTTGCTCCCGTTGCTTTCCCTTACCGTTAATACTGACGTCAAACTGGCATAAAAAAAAATATAGTAAAGGTGACTTAAATAAAAATGCATGCGCCTTCAACAAATATGAAGTTTTTTTTAAGAGATACGCTATTTTCTTAGAATTACTAAAATTATAAACTGAAATAGGTCAAAATCCAAATCTCATTATGCACGACCCACATCGGTGCATTACCAGTGAAGTACCACGGAAGCTATATCAATATTAATGTACACAAATTGGATTAGGTAATGCTGCATCAGCTTTCGTAAAGAAACTTCAGCATTTTAAGACAAGTCGGGAAACTTTAACGCCGGGATTAAGTAAGATGGTTTTAACTTGTCTGTTTAAAAAACATTAAAATTCTATAGATTATACATTACAGTGTTCGTTTGACTGTTAAGTTATTTGCAATTAGCATAGTTTTTCAGGAAACTCATTTTTTTTCCATTTATTTATTTATTACAATCTTAATCTTACAGATTAAATGAATAATACATATAATTGATCTAACATGTATTGGACTTAGCGAACTAAATCATGCGGCTTATGACGCTTAAGTCGTCTTGTCCAATTCCACATCTAAGAGTTGGATGGCTTCGACGTTCGAATGTTGATGTAGTCTCTTCTCGTGCCGAGAGGCGCAGTCTTGTATTATCTCCTTTACATACTTCAAGTCTAGGTCTGCGTGAAGGTCATCATTCCTCCGGTACCGTCTTGCATTTGTCATTGCACGAATAATAAGATTTTGTACTCGCTGGATAATCTGTTGATACACCCCCAAAGTTCAGCACCATATGTCCAAATAGGCCTAATTACTGATATGTACAATAATCTCTTGCGGTACAAGGCCAACTGAGATTTTCGTCCCGTCAGCCAATACAAATCACGCAGTTTTTGTTTGCTTTGCTCTGCTTTCTTACATACACGATGCTTCCACGTAAGGCGTTCATCAAGATGCATTCCAAGATATTTAGCAGATTTACTCTGTGGAATTCGTTTGTTATTAAGATACACCCCATAACTTGGATCTATGTACCGCAATGAAAATGTCACTTGAGTAGACTTTAGTTCGTTGACTTTAATTTTCCAGTCTTCTGTCCACTGTGTTATGTGATTGAATGCCGACTGAAGATTTCCTGTCGCTTCAGCTAGGCAATACATGAGCCTTATTTTTACGTTACGAGGTGAATCGTGCAGATTTTGAGGACGCGGGATATAGGATTACTACACAGTAGGATAAAACTAACGTCATACGTCCTCCTTGGGTCAATGGGTATCATTTATTACGACTAATTAGTTTTAATTATTGACCCAATATTTCGTTTTTCTACTGGGAACTCACAAAAATGTACCTACGGGCTATCACAGTTCATTTTCAACAATATGCAAGTTAAAAAGTTACTGATATCGATACAGAATAAATTTATTAACATATTGGTCTCCAACACTATTCCCACCTTTGAACAACCGTATACGAGGTGTGTTCAGAAAGTAACGAGAATTTAAATTTTTTGATCAAAATATTTATTTATTCTTCTATATTGATGTTGTCGCCTTCAAAATAGTCCCCGTTGGAGATTACTCACTTGTGCCAGCGCTTCTTCCAATCCTCGAAACACTTATCAAACTCGATCTTTGAGATAGCCTTTAGTTCTCCGATGCGCTTTTAATGTCATCTACGGCTGTAAAACGACGGCCCTTTAAGGTTCTCTTTATTTTTGGAAATAGGGAAAAGTCATACGGAGCCATGTCTGGCGAATATGGAGGCTGGGGCATCGTTACAGTACTGTTTTTGTTCAAAAATTCACGATCAAGCAATGAAGTGTGAGCTGGTGCATTATCGTGGTGCAAAAGCCATGAATTGTTTTTCCACAGATCCGGGCATTTTTTCGGATTGCTTCACGCAAACGGTGTTGAACTTGTAGGTAGTACTCCTTATTGACCGTTTCATCTGGTGGCAGGAATTCATGATGCACTATGCCATTAATATCGAAGAACACAGTGAGCATAACCTTCACGTTCGACCGCACTTGTCGAGCCTTTTTCGGTCTTGGCGAGCCAGAATGCCTCCACTGGGATAATTGAGCCTTATTTTCGACGTAATATCCTTAAACCCATGTTTCGTCACCTGTTATAATACGTTTCAGTAATTCTGCATCGTCGTTGACTTCATTTAGTGACGCCTGAGCGACTTCCATTCACCTATGTTTTTGTTCAAAATTATACAATTTTGGAACGAATTTGCTGTCACGCGTTTCATACACAAAACATTGGAAACAATGTCATGACATGATCCAATCGATATGCCAACATCATTAGCGACCTCTCTAATTGTGATTCGGCGATTGTTCATAAACATTTCTTTCACTTTTTCCACATTTTAATCGGTTGTTGACGTGCTGGGGCGTCCAGGGCGTTCGTCATCTTCAGCGTCTTCACGGCCTTCTTGGAAACGCTTATAAAACTCGTAAACTCTTGCTTTACTCATAGCAGACTCACCGTAGGCCTTGGTGAACATTTCACACACTTTGTTACACTTTATTCCATTTTTTACGCAAACTTTGATACAAATTCTTTGATCCATTTCTGTTAACAAACGAAAATCGCCGAGCTCATAAAAACATGTCTAACCTTAGTGGCTGTCACAGACAAAGTCAACAATGAAAACAGCTGAATGTTTTATCATACTTCAAGGGCATGTATACCAACATAATAAAAAAAATGTTTGACAATCGGACTTTCCAAGCCCGCGAAATTTAAAAATTCTCGTTACTTTCTGAACACACCTCGTATGTTTAAATTATCATTATTCTTATCTAAGCTCTTTATATACGAACTCGTAGTATGATACGTGATAAGGGTATCAGAATACCACTTTGTACTGAAGCAATATGTAAAAAGAACAGCATTTATACTGCCATAAAATATTTTCAATCAACTGCCAGTTCATCTAAAGAATTTGTCTGTTTTTTATAAAACAAAGAGAAAAAAACGCTGGTTAATTATGTAAAAGAAACTTATAGTTAACTTTATGAGATATTTATAACTTTCGATAAACCATAATGTTAACTTTTTACTATTATTACTACTTTAAGGCGAAAAGCACATTGAGGCTATTATCGCCTCCCTAAATTTAAGTGTGTGAGTAAAGTGTTAAAGTCGTAAGTGTAGTGTTGCAAGTGTAAGTGTTAAACTCGGGTACCGTGATAGGTGCAGATAGTCTGCACCTCCTGCATGGTGTTAACTTTTTATATAAGTGCATTTATTGCCAGTGTATCTACGTAAGTATTATTGTAATGTAATAATTCTTTTGTTTTCCAGTTTTTAAGTGTTAGTTTATAAGTTGTAGCTCCCGATCACAGAGAAGTATGCATTGTGATGGCAGTATTACAAGAAAGTCAACAACTACACTCGACGTTGTTAAATCAAACGCCGCCATTTTGAAACGTAAGCGAACGGGAAAATATTACACACGTCGTTCAGACTTTATATAAGGTAAGAAATTTAAAAACAATCGTTCAGTGCTATCGGCTTCGAACTGCGTACTTTCGTCATCGTAAATCAGAGGCCGCCATCTTGAAACGGAAGTGTATGGGAAAAAAGCTTACTCGTCGATCGGGCTTTATACGTGGTATCTTTATAACAAATTTTAAAAAAAATCGGTCAATACGTTTCGCCTAAACTGCGTAACAAACGCGCAAATTAAATGCCGAACAGTCGAATTGGCTCGCACCGCTCGGTCAATTTTACACATTTGAGATATTATGCCAATTTTACACACTTGAGATATTATGCAAATTTTACACAATTGAGATATTATGCCAATTTTACACACTTGAGATATCATGCCAATTTTACACATTTGAGATATTATGCTAATTTTACACATTTGAGATATTATGCCAATTTTACACATTTGAGATATTATGCCAATTTTACACATTTGAGATATTATGCTAATTTTACACATTTGAGATATTATGCCAATTTTACACATTTGAGATAATATGCCAATTTTACCCATTTCAGATATTATGCCAATTTTACATATTTGAGATATTATGCCAATTTTACATATTTGAGATATTACGCCAATTCTACAAATTTGAGATATTATGCAAATTTTACACATTTGAGATAATATGCCAATTTTACACATTTGAGATATTATGTCAATTTTACAAATTTGAGATATTATGCTAATTTTACACATTCTAGATAATATGCCAATTTTACATATTTGAGATATTATGCTATTTTAACACATTTGAGATATTATGCCAATTTTAACACATTTGAGATATTATGCCAATTTTACACATTTGAGATATTATGCCAATTTTACACACTTGAGATATTAATGAAATTTTACACATTTGAGATATTACGCCAATTTTACATATTTGAGATATTATGCTATTTTAACACATTTGAGATACTATGCCAATTTTACACATTCGAGATAATATGCCTATTCTATAAATTTGAGATATTATGCCAATTTTACACATTTGAGATATTACGCCAATTCTACAAATTTGAGATATTATGCCAATTTTACACATTTGAGATATTATGTCAATTTTACACATTTGAGATATTATGCCAATTTTTCGGTTTGTATAGCTAATTCGTTGGGGAGAGATAACAAACGCGCAAATTAAAACCGAACAGTCGAATCGGCTCGCACCGCTCGGTCAATTTTACACATTGTATTGTATCAATTCGGGATACATTGTATCTCCTAGGAGTGATGTATTCATAGCTAAATAAATTGAACTGAATGCTTGTGAAATATGGTTTTCAGAAAACGTAAGGTAAACAAAAAATGTTTGAAATTTGCTTCCATCACGTCAGCGAGACGTGGCGTTTGTTTCTGTTCCGTCGGTGTTCGGAGACGGTGTGGAAACACGTCCCCACAACACTGTACAGTATCCGTAATGATGACCAGTGTTCCGGAAAAACCTTCACGTTTGTATTCGGTAATGAGGCGTTCAATCGCGCAGTTGTGCAACGTACACCAGTTAGGAAACAATACGGCCCAGCTGACGTCTCGCCCAAACCATTGTTGCCCCGAGTCCATCTTCCCACGAACAGTGTGTAGCGAGAACGGAAGTACAGGCGATGTAGCATTACAGTAATTAACAATGTGCTAGGATGCGTGCGAGTACAGTATAGCCCGAGGTACTGTGCCGTGTGCTCGAGTGTCGTTTATAGGTTATGTGCGAAGTGTTTTAGTGGGGCGGAGTTTGGAGCCGCGAGAGTGTAGTGGTGCGTCGGGAAATTGTTAAATAATAAATCACAAATTTTGAAGGAGAGGTCATAAGTCGTGTTACGATCAAAGTTTAAAAATATGTGTTTTTCTACAAGAAAGAAATCTTATTTTTCAGGATAATTGGGAGTGAATTTTTTACTTATTCTTTCTCTTAATAAAATGTGATTATACACCGTGCGGGAGTGGTAATTAAACCGAGTGCTAATGTACTTAGATAATTAATTTTTATTTGTCGATTCATTAGCCCATATAGTTGTAGAACGATGCATTAACTGAAAAAAGTTTTAGTTTTAAAAGAATAAGGCCATTAACGAATAAAGTTTTTCGTCAAAATTCATTAACTCGTACAGTTTTACAATATAGATTCATGAACTAATAAAGCTTGACGTTTAAATTCATTAACCGATAAAGTATGACGGGAGGAACCGATAAAGTTTTATAAGATAAAAACGTTTAACGAATAAAGTTTTACGCCTGTATTAATTAACGTATTAAGTTTTAAGAAAAGGACTAATAAAGTTTTACAAGTTAAAGAAATTGACTAGTATATAAAATGTAGTTTAACGTTAGAAGCTAATAAAGATTAAATAATTAATCTATGAACAAATAAAGTTTGACTTAATTTTTTAATACAGTTTTGAAAAGAACTAAAAAAGTTTTAAGAACAAAACCGTGATTAAGTTCGATATTTAAATTCATTAACCAATAAAATATTACAATAACGTTTTACATCTACTTAGGCCAATTTGTTAACGAAAAGAACTAATAAAGTTTTACAAGATAAACGAGTTGAGTAATGAAGTTTTATATCTAAAAGTAATGGTACTGTACTTAGTTTAACCAAAGGAGCTTGAAAATTAAAAAAATTTGATCATGATATTTAAATTCACTAACCAATAATCTCGTACAGATGGAACAAATAATGATTGAAAAATACACTCTTGGCTAAAAATTCCATGTTTATAGATTCGTTAACCAATAAGGTTTTACACGTTGAACCAATGACGTTTTTTACGATAAAAAAGTTAACAAATAAAGTTTCACATCTATATTAACGAATTAAGTTTAACAAAAAGAAATAATAAAGTTTACAAAATAGATCCATAAACTAGTAAAGTTTCACAGCTGAGCTAATTAACCAATAAAGTTCGTAAGGGTAGCTAGTTACATAGAACCGGTACCAACAGAACCACAATGTTCCCCATCTTCTGCAAAGGTTTCGGTTAAACGGAATAAAGATGTCACACTTCTGGGCCCCCACGCCCGTACCAGAGAAACAGCGCTTCGGGAACAAATTGCGACGCCGTTGGAGCGAACTGGAGCTTGTGCGTGCGTGCAACCGCGGCCGTTACCAGGTGGCGCCTGATTCGCCGCCGCCCAGGAAGTCACCGGGGATAGTGTCGCTGTGCGCCGGCAGGAGGCGCTCCAAGACGGAGTCAGCTTTGGACTTGCGTCCACGCGCCAAATTCAAGTTGAGGACATCGCCGGACGCGTACCACGTGTCGGCCAGACTGGTGGATGACCGGGAAGCCGTGTTCACAGTGATGCATGGCAAGCGAGGCAAGACTTCGGTCCACTTTGCGGACACTATGCTAGACTCGGTTAGTGGTTGTCTGATAACGTATCTTCTACTTCCTACAGTAAGAAACTTAAGTCTGCTGATTCTGTCGGCCATATTGAAACTGTCGGCCCTATGAGACTATACAGGTTACTCCGCTATTTGTTAAGAGAGAATTATGTTTGATAACTCATTTCAAGGTCCTGCCTGAACAGATTTTATGCTTATGGTGATATCAGAGTTTCTGGTTCGATTCCCGGCCAGGGCTTGGCACTTTCATACGCTATAAATCATCCCATCGTCTGCATTAGTCCAAGTGTGCACAATAGTCGGACGTTAAAAAAAAAAAAATCAAAAAAGGATTGGTTAACAAAAAAATTACTTTTGTAAATTCGTTCCCATTATTCGAGCGAGACAGGTGCGTGTACACTCTGCGATCCAATAAATCACCTTTCAATCTTCCATAATTAATCGTAACCGTTTTATTGCCTTCCCTTTCTAACGGATCGCGGTGCAGGATGCCGTAAAGGCTTATATTTACTTTAATTGCCCGTTTACGGTCCTTTCAATTAATTTGCCGGGGCTGAGCTTTTCTTTTTTTACTGCTTCCCCCTGTCAAAGTCATCTGATAAACGAAGACGTTATTAATGTCGGCCGCTTTTATTGCTGGTTTTATTGACTTTGCGAATATTCTACTTTGTGCGGTTTTATTGTTATTGAAAACACCTTGGTTACTCAGCAGGTGTATTACAGGCGTTGAGGGAAATGTAGATTTTTTTTTAAGGCGAAAAGCACATTAAGGCTATCATCGCCCAAGCACAACTACTAACGAAACAACATTACTTACAAACTAGATAACATTTATAACAAGAATAAATAACTTAAAATCAAAACAATATAAAGGTGGATTGTAAAGGGGTCCTAATCAAACAGAAAGATAATAAATATTATGAAACACAATAAAATTACCTAAAACTAGTTAAAAAGAATAGAAACTATAAAAAATATATAAATACTAAGGATAAAAATAAAACGAAATATATTGATACGAGGGCGGTTTGATAAGTCAGTGACTTTTTGAATAAAACATTTTATTTTTCTACATAATCACCTTTTAGCTCGATACATTTAGTCCAGCGTTTTTCTAATTTTTTTATTCCCTCCAAATAATAGGTTTCCTCAAAGCTCTGAAAATACGCGTTTGTTTCGGTAATGACTTCTTCATTCGACTCAAATCTCTTACCGCCCAGACATTTCTTTAGGTTTGGAAACAGAAAATAGTCGCAGGGGGCTAAATCTGGAGAATATGCTGGATGGGGTAGCAGTTCGTATCCCAATTCGTGGATTTTGGTCATCGTGGCTAGACAAGTGTGCACACGTGCATTGTCTTGATGGAACAGCACTTTCTTCTTCGCCAAATACGGCCGTTTTTGCTTCAAATCAACGTCGAATCTGTTCAAAACTTTGAATAATATTCGCCGGTGATCGTTTTACCTTTCTCGAGGTAATCGATGAGAATGACACCGCATGCATCCCAAAAAACTGTGGCCATGACGTTGGCTGACAGACTCTGTTTGGCCTTCTTTGATCCACTTTCACCCCCCAGCAACCCACTGTTTCGATTGTTCCTTGGTCTCTGGCGTGTTGTGATGGATCCTTGTTTCGTCCACAGTAACAAAACGGCGCAAAAATTCGTTCGGATTACGGCTGAACATCGCTAAACACTCTTTTGAAGTGGTCACACGATTGCGCTTATGGTCGAATGTGAGCAATCGCGGCACCCATCTCGCGGAGAGTTTTTTCATGTCCAAATATTCGTGTAAAATATGATGTACCTGTTCAGTTGAGATACCTAAAGCATGAGCCAACTCACGCACTTTCATTCTCCGATCATCCAATATCATTTCATTGATTTTATCGATGATTTCCGGCGTGATCACTTCTTTTGGGCGACCTGAACGTTCGGCGTCACTAGTGCTGGTACGACCACAACGGAACTCTGTAAACCACTTCTTAACCATTGAAATTGATGGTGCTGAGTCCCCGTAGTATTTATCAAGTCTTTCCTTAGTTTCAGTGATGGATTTTTTAAGTAAAAAGTAATGCTTAATCAGCACACGAAATTCACTTCTTTCCATTTTCGTAAAAATTCACGAGGTTGTCTGTTTTGAACGGCTATCAAACACCAACTGCACGACGTTTGCTCAAAATTAGAAAGTTGACCACTGATTACAGTTGACGGCAGCACTGTTGCATTTGGAGTAACTGCGCGGGAAATTCAAAAAGTCACTGACTTATCAAACCGCCCTCGTATATATGCAAGCGCCTCAGGAAGGCCAAAACGCGATCAATGATTGACGAATCGTCCCCCAAGATCGCCTGCGTACAGTTTCCTAATCCATATTAGAACAGTGAATTTCAAATTATGACTACTATGTTACTAAGAACTCTAACTAAAGCAACCCCCGGCCGCCGAACTCCTTCCCAGGTCCTCTACTGACTAGTCGCTTTGAGCTAAGCGTTTTCGGCTGCGACCTTTCATCTCAAAGACGTAATGGAAGCGAAATTTCAAACAGTTTTATTCGTCTTGCTCTTCTTTTAATATTGTGAACGCACCGTTAAATTCAGCGTTAAAATTTGCATATATCAGCATTTTAAAAGATTAAATTTACTCCGAAAAACTTGTGAACGAACCACACTGTCTAAATTTCAACGGATTTTGTGAATCGGCAGTTTTCAACGACGCCATTTTGTAACTGATTTCGATGCGTAACGAAATTATAAATGGTACTGTTAAAATTGATTGCGTGTTTAGTTTGAATTGAATTGAAAAAATGCATGCGTGAGAGAATATTTGCAAAAAACAATTTTTAACTACCGCTCAAACATCGATCCAGGAGGGCAGTATCGGTGCTCAATTCAGCCCGAGTCTGAGTTTTACCATGATGGCCGCTTCATTGTCCAAGGAAATCCCATAATAACATAAAATGACTTTTTTAAGTTCACACAACATAAAAATTGCAAGTTAATTTTAATATTTCTTCCACGTCAGTTCGTGTACCAAATTTTCTAGTGATCTCTTGTTACAATAATTATATTTTTAGGAAATCCGCGTCCTTTTTGTTTGTAACAGTCCCGTGTATAAGCGAGCTTAATCTGTCCAGTGATCTGGTGGGGGGGGATGAAAAAACAATACATAGTAATTAAGGTTCACAAATAAAACACAGCCATAATCCACTCTAAATTACTCTATAGTGGATTAAAACTGTGTTTTATTTATAAACACACCGTGTTATAACATCACCATTTTATGAAGTTAATAAGTTTTGTTTTGCTTGAAAGTAGTATTAGTAAGCTATGTTTTGCCTGAATATAGTTTTAGTAATTTTTGTTTCTCTTGAACATAGTTATAACAAGTTTTGTTCTGCTTGAACATGGTTTTAATAAATTATGTTTTGCTTGAACAAGGTTTTAATAAATTTTGTTTTGCTTGAAAATAGTTTTAATAAGTTATGTTTTGCTTGAATATAGTTTTAATAAATTTTGTTTTGCTTGAATGTAGTTTTACTAAGTTATGTTCTGCTTGAACATAGTCTTAATAAGTTTTGTTTTGCTTGAACGTACTTAGTTTAACCAAAGGAGCTTAAAAAATTAAAAAAAAATTTGATCATGATATTTAAATTCACTAACCAATAATCTCGTACAGATGGAACAAATAATGATTGAAAAATACACTCTTGGCTAAAAATTCCATGTTTATAGATTCGTTAACCAATAAGGTTTTACACGTTGAACCAATGACGTTTTTTACGATAAAAAAGTTAACAAATAAAGTTTCGCATCTATATTAACGAAATAAGTTTAACAAAAAGAAATAATAATGTTTACAAAATAGATCCATATAGTTTCACAGCTGAACTCGTTAACCAATAAAGTTCGTAAGGGTAGCTAGTTACATAGAACCGGTACCAACAGAACCACAATGTTCCCCATCTTCTGCAAAGGTTTCGGTTAAACGGAATAAAGATGTCACACTTCTGGGCCCCCACGCCCGTACCAGAGAAACAGCGCTTCGGGAACAAATTGCGACGCCGTTGGAGCGAACTGGAGCTTGTGCGTGCGTGCAACCGCGGCCGCTACCAGGTGGCGCCTGATTCGCCGCCGCCCAGGAAGTCACCGGGTATAGTGTCGCTGTGCGCCGGCAGGAGGCGCTCCAAGACGGAGTCAGCGTTGGACTTGCGTCCACGCGCCAAATTCAAGTTGAGGACATCGCCGGACGCTTATCACGTGTCGGCCAGACTGGTGGACGACCGGGAAGCCGTGTTCACAGTGATGCATGGCAAGCGAGGCAAGACTTCGGTCCACTTTGCGGACACTATGCTGGACTCGGTTAGTGGTTGTCTGATAACGTATCTTCTACTTCCTACAGTAAGAAACTTAAGTCTGCCGATTCTGTCGGCCATATTGAATCTGTCGGCCCTATGAGACTATACAGGTTACTCTGCTATTTGTTAAGAGCGAATTATGTTTGATAACTCATTTCATGGTCTTGCCTGAACAGATTTTATGCTTATGGTGATATCAGAGTTTCGGGTTCGATTCCCGGCCAGGGCTTGACACTTTCATACGCTATAAATCATCCCATCGTCTGCGCACAATAGTCGGACGTTAAAAAAAAAAAAAATCAAAAAAGGATTGGTTAACAAAAAAATTACTTTTGTAAATTCGTTCCCATTATTCGAGCGAGACAGGTGCGTGTACACTCTGCGATCCAATAAATCACCTTTCAATCTTCCATAATTAATCGTAACCGTTTTATTGCCTTCCCTTTCTAACGGATCGCGGTGCAGGATGCCGTAAAGGCTTATATTTACTTTAATTGCCCGTTTACGGTCCTTTCAATTAATTTGCCGGGGCTGAGCTTTTCTTTTTTTACTGCTTCCCCCTCCCTGTCAAAGTCATCTGATAAACGAAGACGTTATTAATGTCGGCCGCTTTTATTGCTGGTTTTATTGACTTCGGGAATATTCTACTTTGTGCGGTTTTATTGTTATTGAAAACACCTTGGTTACTCAGCAGGTCTATTACAGGCATTGAGGGAAATGTAGATTTTTTTTAAGACGAAAAGCACATTAAGGCTATCATCGCCTAAGCACAACTACTAACGAAACAACAGGGCGATAAAACTTAACATTACTTACAAACTAGATAACATTTATAACAAGAATAAATAACTCAAAATCAAAACAATATAAAGGTGGATTGTAAAGGGGTCCTAATCAAACAGAAAGATAATAAATATTATGAAACACAATAAAATTACCTAAAACTAGTTAACAAGAATAGAAACTATAAAAAATATATAAATACTAAGGATAAAAATAAAATGAAATATATTGATACGAGGGCGGTTTGATAAGTCAGTGACTTTTTGAACAAAACATTTTATTTTTCTACATAATCACCTTTTAGCTCGATACATTTAGTCCAGCGTTTTTCTAATTTTTTTATTCCCTCCAAATAATAGGTTTCCTCAAAGCTCTGAAAATACGCGTTTGTTTCGGTAATGACTTCTTCATTCGACTCAAATCTCTTACCGCCCAGCCATTTCTTTAGGTTTGGAAACAGAAAATAGTCGCAGGGGGCTAAATCTGGAGAATATGCTGGATGGGGTAGCAGTTCGTATCCCAATTCGTGGATTTTGGTCATCGTGGCTAGACAAGTGTGCACACGTGCATTGTCTTGATGGAACAGCACTTTCTTCTTCGCCAAATACGGCCGTTTTTGCTTCAAATCAACGTCGAATCTGTTCAAAAGCTTTGAATAATATTCGCCGGTGATCGTTTTACCTTTCTCGAGGTAATCGATGAGAATGACACCGCATGCATCCCAAAAAACTGTGGCCATGACGTTGACTGACAGACTCTGTTTGGCCTTCTTTGATCCACTTTCACCCCCTAGCAACCCACTGTTTCGATTGTTCCTTGGTCTCTGGCGTGTTGTGATGGATCCTTGTTTCGTCCACAGTAACAAAACGGCGCAAAAATTCGTTTGGATTACGGCTGAACATCGCTAAACACTCTTTTGAAGTGGTCACACGATTGCGCTTATGGTCGAGTGTGAGCAATCGCGGCACCCATCTCGCGGAGAGTTTTTTCATGTCCAAATATTCGTGTAAAATATGATGTACCTGTTCAGTTAAGATACCTAAAGCATGAGCCAACTCACGCACTTTCATTCTTCGATTATCCAATATCATTTCATTGATTTTATCGATGATTTCCGGCGTGATCACTTCTTTTGGGCGACCTGAACGTTCGGCGTCACTAGTGCTGGTACAACCACAACGGAACTCTGTAAACCACTTCTTAACCATTGAAATTGATGGTGCCGAGTCCCCGTAGTATTTATCAAGTCTTTCCTTAATTTCAGTGATGGATTTTTTAAGTAAAAAGTAATGCTTAATCAGCACACGAAATTCACTTCTTTCCATTTTCGTAAAAATTCACGAGGTTGTCTGCTTTGAACGGCTATCAAACACCAACTGCACGACGTTTGCTCAAAATTAGAAAGTTGACCACTGATTACAGTTGACGGCAGCACTGTTGCATTTGGAGTAACTGCGCGGGAAATTCAAAAAGTCACTGACTTATCAAACCGCCCTCGTATATATGCAAGCGCCTCAGGAAGGCCAAAACGCGATCAATGATTGACGAATCGTCCCCCAAGATCGCCTGCGTACAGTTTCCTAATCCATATTAGAACAGTGAATTTCAAATTATGACTACTATGTTACTAAGAACTCTAACTAAAGCAACCCCCGGCCGCCGAACTCCTTCCCAGGTCCTCTACTGACTAGTAGCTTTGAGCTAAGCGTTTTCGGCTGAGACTTTTCATCTCAAAGACGTAATGGAAGCGAAATTTCAAACAGTTTTATTCGTCTTGCTCTTCTTTTAATATTGTGAACGCACAGTCAAATTCAGCGTTAAAAAGCCGCCTTGCTGGCCTAGTGGATAGCGTACTAGACTTTCACCCCGAGGACCCGGGTTCGATTCCCGGCGAGGGCTTGGCATTTTCATACGCTATAAATCATCCCCACCGTCTGCATTAGCCCAAGTGTGCACAATAGTCGGACGTTAAACTCAAAAAAAAAAAAAAAAAAAAAAATTAGCGTTAAAATTTGCATAAATCAGCATTTTATTAAAAGTTTAAATTTACTCCGAAAAACTTGTGAACGAACCACACTGTCTAAATTTCAACGGATTTTGTGAATCGGTAGTTTTCAACGACGCCATTTTGAAACTGATTTCGATGCGTAACGAAATTATCAATGGTACTGTTAAAATTGATTGCGTGTTTAGTTTGAATTGAATTGAAAAAATGCATGCGTGAGAGAATATTTGTAAAAAAAATTTTAACTACCACGCAAACATCGATCCAGGAGGGCAGTATCGGTGCTCAATTCAGCCCGAGTCTGAGTTTTACCATGATGGCCGCTTCGTTGTCAAAGGAAATCCCATAATAACATAAAATGACTATTTTAAGTTCACACAATATAAAAATTGAAAGTTAATTTTAATATTTCTTCCACGTCAGTTCGTGTACCAAATTTTCTAGTGATCTCTTGTTACAATAATTATATTTTTAGGAAATCCGCGTCCTTTTTGTTTGTAACAGTCCCGTGTATAAGCGAGCTTAATCTGTCCAATGATCTGGTGGGGGGGGGTGAAAAAACAATACATAGTAATTAAGGTTCACAAATAAAACACAGCCATAATCCACTCTAAATTACTCTCTATAGTTGATTAAAACTGTGTTTTATTTATAAACACACCATTTTATGAAGCTAATAAGTTTTGTTTTGCTTGAAAGTAGTATTAGTAAGTTATGTTTTGCCTGAATATAATTTTAGTAATTTTTGTTTCGCTTGAACATAGTTATAACAAGTTTTGTTCTACTTGAACATAGTTTTAATAAATTATGTTTTGCTTGAACAAGGTTTTAATAAGTTATGTTTTGCTTGAATATAGTTTTAATAAGTTATGTTTTGCTTGAATATAGTTTTAATAAATTTTGTTTGGCTTGAATGTAGTTTTACTAAGTTATGTTCTGCTTGAACATAGTCTTAATAAGTTTTGTTTTGCTTGAACATGGTTTTAATAAATTTTGTTTTGCTTGAACATGGTTTTAATAAATTTTGTTTTGCTTGAATATAGTTTTAATAAATTTTGTTTGGCATGAATGTAGTTTTACTAAGTTATGTTCTGCTTGAACATAGTCTTAATAAGTTTTGTTTTGCTTGAACATGGTTTTAATAAATTTTGTTTTGCTTGAACATGGTTTTTATAAATTTTGTTTTGCTTGAAAATAGTTTTAATAAGTTATGTTTTGCTTGAATATAGTTTTAATAAATTTTGAATGGCTTGAATGTAGTTTTACTAAGTTATGTTCTGCTTGAACATAGTCTTAATAAGTTTTGTTTTGCTTGAACATGGTTTTAATAAATTTTGTTTTGCTTGAACATGGTTTTAATAAATTTTGTTTTGCTTGAATATAGTTTTAATAAATTTTGTTTGGCTTGAATGTAGTTTTACTAAGTTATGTTCTGCTTGAACATAGTCTTAATAAGTTTTGTTTTGCTTGAAAGTAGTATTAGTAAGCTATGTTTTGCCTGAATATAATTTTAGTAATTTTTGTTTCGCTTGAACATAGTTATAACAAGCTTTGTTCTACTTGAACATAGTTTTAATAAATTATGTTTTGCTTGAACATAGTTTTTATAAATTTTGTTTTGCTTGAAAATAGTTTTAATAAGTTATGTTTTGCTTGAATATAGTTTTAATAAATTTTGTTTGGCTTGAATGTAGTTTTACTAAGTTATGTTCTGCTTCAACATAGTCTTAATAGGTTTTGTTTTGCTTGAACATGGTTTTAATAAATTTTGTTTTGCTTGAACATAGTCTTAATAAGTTTTGTTTTGCTTGAACATGGTTTTAATAAATTTTGTTTTGCTTGAATGTAGTTTTACTAAGTTATGTTCTGCTTGAACATAGTCTTAATAAGTTTTGTTTTGCTTGAACATGGTTTTAATAAGATTTGTTTTGCTTGAACATATTATAATAAATTTTGTTTGGCTTGAAAATAGTCTTAATAAGTTTTGTTTTGCTTGAACATAGTTTTAACAAGTTTCGTCCTGCTTGAACATAGCCTTAATAAGTTTAGTCCTGCTTGAATATAGTCTTAATAAGTTTTGCTTTGCTTGAACATAGTCTTAATAAGTTTTGCTTTGCTTGAACATAGTTACAGCCACAAATCAAAAACGAAGTAATTTCTCGGAACATGTATGTTCCAGATGTTTTGGATTTCCTAGTATACCTAAATTTGTGTATGATTTAAAATTTAAAATTCCGTTGTTCATTTCAGCTGAAATTATCAGAACGAAATGGGTTCGTTGTTTGAAATACGGTGTATTATTTTTCCAGTTGTTTTAGCTTATTTTGTAGGCTATTAAAAAACGTAGGTTATCTCTCCCCAACGAATTAGCGATACAAACCGAAAAATTGGCATAATATCTCAAATGTGTAAAATTGGCATAATATCTCAAATGTGTAAAATTTGCATATCTCAAATGTGTTAATATGGCATAATATCTCAAATGTATAAAATTTGCATAATATCTCAAGTGTGTAAAATTGGCATAATATCTCAAGTGTGTAAAATTGGCATAATATCTCAAATGTGTAAAATTGGCATAATATCTCAAATGTGTAAAATTGGCATAATATCTCAAGTGTGTAAAATTGGCATAATATCTCAAGTGTGTAAAATTGGCATAATATCTCAAATGTGTAAAATTGGCATAATATCTCAAGTGTGTAAAATTGGCATAATATCTCAAGTGTGTAAAATTGGCATAATATCTCAAGTGTGTAAAATTGGCATAATATCTCAAGTGTGTAAAATTGGCATAATATCTCAAGTGTGTAAAATTGGCATATTATCTCAAATGTGTAAAATTGACCGAGCGGTGCGAGCCAATTCGTCTGTTCGGCATTTAATTTGCGCGTTTGTTACGCAGTTTAGGCCAAACGTATTGACCGATTATTTTGAAATTTGTTACAAAGATACCACTTATAAAGCCCGAACGGCGTACGAGTAAGGTTTTTTCCATACACTTCCGTTTCAAAATGGCGACCTGGTATACGCAGTTCCAGCCGGTAGCACTGAACGATTGTTTTTAAATTTGTTACCTTGTGTAAAGTCTGAACGACGTGTGTAATATTTTCCCGTTCTCTTACGTTTCAAAATGGCGGCGTTTGATTTAACAACGACGAGTGTAGTTGCTGAGTTTTTTGTAATAGTGTCATCGTAATTGTGACCGCTTCACGGAGAGAATTTCCAATAAAGTTGGTCCGGTATAATTTTCCCTAAATATTACGGTCACCGGTTACATTGGCGGAAAAGGTTACCAGCTCAGTCCTGGAGCGGTGGTCAGGTAATCAACTAACATTATATTGCGAGGTATGCTGTTCTTTGAAGTACTTATAAATCCTGTTTCGCCAAGGATAAACAGGATCGGTAAGGACATGTTTTTAAAACTATCGCTTTGTTAAAATATATTATAAATTCGAATATTTTAAAAAAATATTTTATAATTTACAATAGTAAACCTGCACTACTCAATAGGGTAGCAAAAATTAAAAAAGCACAGCTACTAATTTGGCCAACGTACAAGAAAAAATGTCTGTCAATAAAAACAAAAATACGCCACTACAAATCAGTGGTACTCCCAAAAACATTATACGCCAGTGAAACTCTCTTCCAAATCAAAAACAATAACAAGACGGACCCGCTGCTTAAGACAGAGAGAAGGATCATCGGAACGTGTCTCAACAAAAGCCACCGGAAAGACGGGACCTGGAGAATAGCCACCAATGAAACAGTATACAAGTATATCGATCCAGTTCTCGGTGTAATGAAAAAACGAAGAATTTCCCACTTCTTTCACACATTAAGAATGCCGAAGGACAGAATCCTGAGACAACTGGTAATGAGAAGCATCAACAGGAAAACACAGGGAATATACATCACACAATACCTCAGTAAAATAGGACTGAAAATGGATGATGCAACAGACAAATGTAAAATAACACGCATTCTTAAGACTAATAAATTTAAAGTGGATAAACCGAAGAGACACAAGAAGGTAGGGATCACAGACGCCGTCAGAAAGCAGCGATCTGATCGAATGAGGGATTATTGGAGGAAAAAATTACAGCCCGATGTTGAGAAGAACTGAAGTTTATACTAAAGTGGTCCCGTGAGGCCAAAAAAATAAATAATAATAATACAATAGTAATTGAATTAACTTTCCCCGCAGGGGTGCAGACTAGCTGCACCTATTGAGAGGATTTACACGTCCTTCGCGGTACCCGAGTCTAACACACACTTACGCTTACGACTTTAACACTCTACACTTACACTTACATTTAGGGAGACGATAATAGTGCTTTTCGCCTTAAAATAAAAAAAAAAACAAATTGAATTGTATTTTTATTTAAATAAACGTAGGCCTATATAATCCATTAGAAAAATGTTTTCGAAAAATATAAACACTGAGTTTGTATGGAACTAAAAATTAATATTAACTTCCTGTGAAACCGTAAACCGGTTATCTGGGTTAATCTCATTTTTTCCGTATAAAAATTGTTTATATTAAATAAATAGATTAAATTAAAAAAAATATGGCAGTCGCGGGACTGACCGACAGAAGTGAAAACGATTAGTGGAATTTACTCAGTCAGTATAAAAGATTACCTTTTGCATCACCAGTCTTAAAGATTTATTGAAAAAATAGAATACATGCAAGATATAGCTACGGCGTGGTCAACTTTCCGGTAGTTATTTTCCCGACCGTTTTGGCGCTGCTAAAAAGTTCTTTGAATCGCCAGTACACGTAGCGCTGGTCTTAGTTCTCATAAAATGCAAGAGATGGCGTTGATTGATGTGACGTATTTATTTAATTAAAATAAATTATTAGTGTTAAAAAAATATAAAGAATAATAATTTCTCAATTTCGCTACTACATACTATACACTCATATATGCATATATATATATATATATATATATATATTTTTTTCTTTCTCGCGTTTTCTTTTTCTCTTTCTTATATACTGCGTTACGTTACAGATTTGATATGAGTCAGCCATTTTTCCCTTCTTCCCAGAACTAACAATCAGCTGTATTTAACAATGTAAAAAAATACTTTAAAATGCAGTCTAGGTTAACCCATCAGCACTCCAAGTAGGCTATACTATGCTGAAAGCTCAAAGGGCTTGGTCCTCTTGAGTCTTCTACGTAGTTCATCATTAACGAACAGTTTACACGTCTTCCTCATTAACTTGAATTTCTAGCCGTCTCTCAAGGCTTTAAGCACACTTTTTAATTTCTTCTGCAACAGTGGTCACTCTTAAGTCCCTACGCAGATCGTGATTACTAACATACCACGGTGCGTTAGCTGTCTTTCTCAAGTTTTTATTTTGGAAACGCTGAATAATTTGCCTGTTAGCATTTCTAGTGCATTCCCGTAACTGTGTGCCTTACGTCCATATGGGTTTCAGCGCTTGTTTGTGCAGAGATAACTCGGATTTTCTGTCCAACAGTCCGTTATATCTTAATCTGATGTTCAGTTTTTCGTTTTTCTTTTTAACGTATGCGATTCGATGTGCAAAAATTCTGACACAACGCGCCCAAAAACGTTTTCGCTTCGAAAATATTTTATATAATATTGATTGTTTTAGGTTTAACGGTGCAAAGTTGCAGGAAAATCTATCGTGCGCTTCAAAACTAAGGAAAACCTATCGTGTGCCTCAAAATTCAGGAAAGCCTATCGTGTGTCTCCAAACTCGGGAAAACCTATCGTGTTCTTTAAAACTCAGGAAAGCCTCAAAACTCAGGTAAACCAATCGTGTGCCTCAAAACTCATGAAAACCAATCGTGTGCCTCAAAACTCAGGAAAACCAATTTTGTACCTCAAAACGCATGAAAACCAATCTTGTGCCTCAAAACTCAGGAAAATATATCGTGAGCCTCAAAACTCAGGAAAACCTATCGTGTTCCTCAAAACTCATGAAAACCAATCGTGTGCCTCAAAACGTATGAAAACTTATCGTTTGCCTCAAAACTCAGGAAAACCTATCGTGTGCTTCAAAACTCAGGAAAACCTATCGTTTTCTCAAAACTCATGAAAACCAATCGTGTGCCTCAAAACGTATGAAAACTTATCGTATGCTTCAAAACTCAGAAAAACCAATCGTGTGCCTCAAAACTCAGGAAAACATATCGCGTGCCTCAAAATTCAGGAAAGCCTATCGTGTGTCTCAAAACTCGGGAAAACCTATCGTGTTCTTTAAAATTCAGGAAAGCCTCAAAACTCAGGTAAACCTATCGTGTGCCTCAAAACTCATGAAAACCAATCGTGTGCCTCAAAACTCAGGAAAACCAATTGTGTGCCTCAAAACGCATGAAAACCAATCTTGTGCCTCAAAACTCAGGAAAATATATCGTGAGCCTCAAAACTCAGGAAAACCTATCGTGTTCCTCAAAACTCATGAAAACCAATCGTGTGCCTCAAAACGTATGAAAACTTATAGTTTGCCTCAAAACTCAGGAAAACCTATCGTGTGCCTCAAAACTCAGGAAAATACATCGTGTGCCTCAAAACTCAGGAAAACGTATCGTTTGCCTCAAAAATTGATTTTAAAATTTGAGAAGTTATGAGTGGAGTGAAGTCTAATTTTACGTAGGACCTATCGTATGAGGGAAAGTTTGTGCGATGTTGAAATTTATTAAGTTGGTCCGTAGATTAACTCTATTACCGATAAAACTGAGCCTTGTTCTACTTCGTATAAGGTAACCTAATTACATGCTGTACCGTTACGCGGCGCATAAAAGCTGATAAATCACTTAAGGAGGAAGCGTGATATCGATAAAACACTCAGGTGTTGAAGGGAATTTTAGTGCTAGTGTGGTGTAGTGCGGGACGGTCGCTATGGTTACCGAATGCACTTAAGTAATCGACTGTAAAGCAAAACACACAAGTTGTGGTGTAGGAGGGGGAACAGTGGGAAGATATGTGCACATTTCATGATCGTTACTGTCCATTGTGTGACAGTACTAATAGTGTGAGGGAAGCGAATTTTCAAAAGTAACAACACAGTTGCTCCCCCCCCATCCCAACACGTCCTTGAAAATGTCATCTCGCCACGCTCACCGGCGTTAAATTGCAATTAGTTTAATACTGTGAACCTTGACTGCCGTCTGGTTCATTTTAAAAGTGATTTGGTTGATCAACGATTGTTGATAGTCGATATGGAAAATTTTGAATTTAGTAGATTTTAAAATCGAATTTAGTAGATCAGTTTATCCGTAAGTGGTATAACTCTGCAACCCACCCGCAGCCCCTATGGTATGGTGGCCCTCCACCTCTATCCTTAAAGGTTTTGGTCCCTAACTGAAGGGTTTGGGTTCGGAGATGTGGGTGCCTAAATGTATTACGTACTAATGGGCTTCTTATGGGAAATCGGTGAAACAGCTGGAAATCGAGTGCCGAAGTGGCCGAGACTGACTAGAATGTTCTAGAATTTTCCAGTAGGTTTGAAAATATTCTAGAAACGGGAAATGAAAGTTTATAAGCTTCTGGAGTATTCACGAACATTTCATTATCCTGTTTTGAAGATACGTTTCAGTTCAGAGGGTGTGTATAGGCGATGGCGAGACGTATGCGTCAGTGTAGTGGAAATCTATTAGGAATGTTCTGTAATTTTCCAGAATGTTCGAGAATGTTCCAGGATGTTAAGTCGGTGAATCGAACGCCTAAATGGCCGAGACTGGCCAGCATGTTTCTGAATGTTCTAGAATTGGAAAATGTTGTAGAATATTCCAGAATGTTTTGGATTCTTCAAGGTTAGAGAATATTCTGAAATATTCCAGAATGTTCTAGAACTGAGGAATGTTGTAGAACGTTCTGAAACGTGATGGAATATTTCAGAAGGATAGAGAACCTTCTGAAATATTCCAAAATGTTCAGGAATGCTCTGAAATGTTCCAGAATGTTCTAGAACTGAGGAATGTTGTAGAACGTTCCAGAACGTGATGGAATCATCCAGAAGGTTAGAGAATCTTCGAAAATATTCCAGAATGTTCAGGAATGCTCTGAAATGTTCCAGAATGTTCTAGAACTGAGGAATGTTGTAGAACGTTCTGGAACGTGATGGAATCTTCCAGAAGGTTAGAGAATCTTCGAAAATATTCCAGAATGTTCAGGAATGATCTGAAATGTTCCAGAATGTTCTAGAACTGAGGAATGTTGTAGAACGTTCCAGAACGTGATGGAATCTTCCAGGAGGTTAGAGAATCTTCGAAAATATTCCAGAATGTTCAGGAATGCTCTGGAATGTTCCAAAATGTGCTATAACTTCCCAGAATGTTCGACATTGTTCTACAATATTCCTGAATGCCAGTTACAAGTCAAATAGGTCTATTTTAAGAATATTTTCATCTTATAACTCTATCAAATCCTGTATTTATAGTTAGTATTGTATATATCTCGTACATACATACTAAATTTTAAAAATTTAAATAATGACTTGAAACTTTAAATGTCTAAATAGTAGAGATTTTAATATTGATCACGAAGAATAAAAAGGAATGTATGAAAAAAAGTTGTTTTAAACGGTTTTTTAAAGCGGCTGCCATTTTGAAACGGAAAATAATGTCAAACTACTAAATAGTGGGAATTTTAACGCTGATCACCACGAATAAAAAAAAATGCAAGCAGAAAAAAGTTGTGTTTTAAACCGAATTTTATAACGGCCGCCATTTTGAAACGGATATATTTGGTTAACGAACTTGTCAAAATTTTCGCGTATCAAATTGTTTTTATTTTACTTGGCGGTATTCTATGGTTTTCGTGTAAGCGAGACAGCTGCGTGCGGCGATTACAATTGCGTTTGCAATCTGGGGCCTGGTTAAGAGACCGTGAGCGAAGGGGGTTGATAATTTAATTGGATCAGCACGCGGACACATGCTGCGTTTATTACCGGAACGCTGTCGCCGTTTTTAGTAAGATTAAATTCCTCCTTAGATAGGAAGGCGCTATCAGCTGGTAGCTTGTGTACTCTCGATTGTTCCGCGGAGCGTGCTCGCTTGCGATGACGCTATCTAGTTGGGCCGATAGGTTTGGTTCGCTGCGTTCGTCATGCCATTCGGCTATAATATACCAACTGGGAAACCGATTTAGATGAATTGAAGTGTGTGAAAGTATTTGTAAGTATTTTAGTTTATATTAATCAGCTGTTTATGGTGGTAGCAATATACTGCGCCTAGTAGTTATGCTATCTACTGTCGAAGCTGTAAAAACATTGTTAGTATTGTTTGTAATGTTGAATCTGTTTTTCGATTTTATAAGTTGTTATTTAGTGAAAGAAATTTTAAGTATATGGTTAAAAAATATACACATTTTAATTGAAAGTTTTGCAAATTATTTGTGTGTATTGAAGAATGTACGAAGTTTCGAGAGTATGGGTCAAGTTTCGTTAAAACATCGCTTTGTTTTCAAGAGCTATAACTGAAGACTGGATCATCTGATTTTCGTGTCGTTTAAATTGCCGCGACGTGAACTAGACCGCACCAGTAACTCAGAACATAGCGCAGGCAGTACCGCATGTTCAAGTTCTCCTTTGTTAACGACACCCGAAGTTAATAAAAATACATCTCCATTAGTATTTTTGCTGAATTAGTTTAAGGATATGTTTACAAATATTTTGTTTTGTTTAAATAAATAAATACGTGAATCTTGCTTAGATAGTTTTTAACGAAGTTATAGTAAAAGATCAGTCGTTTTATATTATTTCGTAACGATCAGTTGATTTAATAGAACAGCTGATAGGCTATAATACGTTTTAGGTTATGTTGTTAAAAACTAGCAATATTAACGACAATTATTATAAATATTTATATTAATTTCGAATGTATTATAAACGGTTACGTGCACGTGTTCTTCAACTAAGGAAAAATACCGAAACCAAAGCAACAACGTATAATACGCGTGTACTGTTATAGAAAAGGAGGAAGAAAAAGAAATAGAGACGAAATTCTGTCGCTCGTTCGTTTCATATTTCCGTTACACTCTTCCGTTCGGCACTAAAAGTTTCGCTTTAGTAACTTTTGAGTCTTATTGTACTTAGTTTTACCATTGAACGTGAACGGACTAGAAGTACAGCCACCGCTATATAAAGCGTGCTCGATATCAGCGGCTAAAGTCCAAGTAGTTGTACTGTCTGCCGCTACGAACGCTGCAAGGTGCAAGATTAGGGGCGGAGACGTATGAGAAAATTGTACTATTATCTACTTAACTCTAGTTGAACACTCTGCCGCAAGATGCCACCAGCAGCGAGCGCTCACATATCTCTCATAAGGGTTATCATTATGGTACGTTTATATTCAGTGCAAATGGCGTAAAAAAACGGTTTTGTCGAGGCTTATATGTTGAAAAATGTGTAACAACGATAAAACCGGAAGAGTAGACCTCGCAGGGTATTTTTATTAATTTTCTGGCCACCGCTCAGCGACAGCGCTCTGACGCCCTTTTTTAAAAAGGTTTTGGACCAAATTTGTTAGAAATTATGTGCTCTTTCTCCGTGAAGCAGTTACAATTGTGATATCACAAGCCATTCAATGAGTATTAAAGGGCAACTACACTCGTCACCGTTAAACCACAGGCCGCCATCTTGAAACGGAAATGAATAGGAGAAAATCGTACACATACATCGTACGGGCTGTATACAGTCTACCTTCGTACCAAATTTCAAAACAATCGGTCAATGCGTTCGGCCAAAACTGCGTAAGAAACCGAATGCCGAACGGTGGAGTTGAGGAAAACTAGAAAATTTGAAGCTCTCTATAAAGTCTTTACGTACAAAAATTATACATACTTTATCAGTATCACTTCTGGACTGAAATGGTACGCCACACAAGATAAACAAAAATTACACTATTTTTTCCGTTAACGTTTATAATTATAACACGAATATTAATTTGTTTTTAAAATGATCTATTTACTGTCTGTATGGAGCTGTGCCAATGTAAACAACGAAGGCTGCAGTGCATTACTGTAATGTATATCGACTGTGTTTGTTTGTTTGTAGTCGTGGTTTTTTATTGTGTTTGTGTTAGTATGCATTTCTATGGGTGGGTGTTTGTACTGTATTTGTGTTTTCAAAGGGGACATTAGAAATTTATATACGAGGGTTGATCAAATATAAACGAGACTGATTTTTTAAAAAATTTATTGCTTACTTACAAATTATTCTTGATACAACTTATTTTTCTACATAGTCTCCCGCACGAGTAACACATTTTTCCCACCGGATTGGAAGTTTTTTAATTCCATCTTCGTAAAAAGTTCTCGGGCGTTCATTGAGCCATTGGAGCACGAAGGTCTCCACCGCAGAATCGTCTTCGAAACGCTGGCCTCCAAGCGCCTCTTTGAGTGGCCCAAACAGGTGATTGTCGCAGGGTGATAAGTCTGGACTGTATGGGGGATGTTCCATTGGTTCCCAGCCAATTTGATCGAGTTTAAGCCTCGTAGCGTTCGCCGAATGTGGTCGGGCATTATCGTGAAGAAGAATGACGTTTCTCGCCGGTTTAGATTTCCTTTTCCTACGAAAAGACTGTTTTGCGGCCTCTAAAACATCGCAATAATATTGTGCATTTATTGTGCGTCGTTGATGGAGGAAATCGACGTGAAAGGCGCCTTGATTGTCGAAAAATACAGTGGCCATTACCTTCCCGGCCGACGATCGTGATTTGGCCTGGAGGTTTTCTACTGCTTCCCGTCCTTCGGCGAATTCCTTGTGCCAAGCAAAAACGCGAGCTCTTGACAGGGTCCTGTCCCCGTATTGAGCCGTCAATCTACGAAAGATTTCAGTCGGATTGACCCCCTCCTTAGCCAAAAACTTAATAATAATTCTCTGCTCCACGGAAACGTGCACTTCACTCTCACTCATTGTGTAGTTTAATACTGAAGGGTCCGAACGGAAATGTTGCCCGTCTACGCCCGTCCCAAACCTCCCAGGCTACCTGAAACCCCACCCTTTAGAGTTCAATGTCCAACGGAAAAGTTTTTAGAAAGTCAGTCTCGTTTATATTTGATCAACCCTCGTATAATGTCGGTTGAAACGTGCAGCGACGTTGTCCGATTACCAGATTCCACTCTTTCCGATCTTACTATTGTCCGATTTGTAAATTTCGATCACTCGTAGCTTTACGGATTCATTCCATCCAGCTCTTTCTTGGTCTTCCTCTTGTTCTTTTTAAGGTCGGCACCCACTCCATTGCTTGTTTCGGCAGTCGCGCTTGGCTCATCCGTTGGACATGACCGTACCAAAATAACTGACTCCTCTCAATATCCTTTATAATCGTGTCCTCTGTTCCCATCTGTTGACGAATTACCTCATTTCTTATTCTTCGGACTCCCGATATCCTAGCAGATCTTCTCAACGCATCCATTTCTACAGCCTCTATCCTTTTCTTGGTTTTTTTCTGTAATTCTCCACGTCTGAGCTCCATATATTAAAAAACTTTTAATAATCGCATTAGATATATTGAGCTTTTGTTATATTCTTACTCCACAATACGCCGTTCAAGCATCCTATTATTTTCCTTGGTTCTGTTATTCTCGATCTTATTTCGTTTTCATCCGTACCGCTTTTGTCGAACTTTACGCCCAAATATCTATTCTCTTCACATGGTATGTCCTCCGTAGAGTCAGTGTCTAGACTACTCATTTTGTCACCTATACATAAATATTTTATTACATTAGAAAGTTACAGCCCGTAATTTGAAAGTTATGGCCTTGATTTTAACGCTTTAAGACCGACACGAATTGACAGAAATCCACTTTATATTATACGATGTATAAGTTCCTTACTAAATCTACGACTCGGTTGTCGAGGCGGTAAGTCACCGGCCAGTCTTCTGCGTCCCCTGAACTGCGCATCTCATAGTTTTTAGTTCTAGCCGCAGTTACTCCCGTTGCTTTAACCGTACCGTTAATCTCTCGTCCTCATTAGTCTGACTGGCGTGATCTATGGGCGTGAAAACAAATCTAATATTATGTAAGTAATTTCTGACGGTACGCCTGATGACGTCATGCGGGTGTATTGTACCTCACTTCCGGCGCTTGGGTAATTGGATGCTTTCAAGTAAGATCTTCACAGTGAAGCGAGGCCGTTTGTCTGTTACAGTGTTGCCAGATTTTCACCTCACATACAGCGATCCCTTTCTATGAAGGACACTTAGGGCCCGGAACCTAGTTTATGGCCGACTGTAATGTGACCATTAGAGTTTCTGAACGGTAGTGCATATCTGAGGTCTGA
>CM040186.1:7742254-7747254 GCA_022606455.1 Callitettix versicolor | reverse complement strand
ACATTGCTTTTGAAGACGTTTTGTAAAAATTTATTTTAAAAATAGGAAAAAATACTGTATATAACGTTAATATCATTTACAGTAATACTATTTTTTACAATAGAATGTTTTACGACAAATATTTATATTTACTGATTTCCACTTGAAGTATTTGCACGGGTCACCTAGTTTTGTTGAGTGTAACAACATAGGTTTATAAGAATCGGCTAAATGTCATACAATTTTTTGTCGTCTCAGATAAGGGAAGACATTAACTATATAAATATAATATAAGATATTATCATCTTTATTTGTTTCACCCAACTTTGGGGTACACTAAATCAATCACTTTTTAATGTTCTGTGCCTTCCTCGCAGCCCAGTATTGCTTCATTCGTTGTGATCTTGCTTTTCTTTCTTCGTCAGAGATTTGGATCGTTCGCTTGGATTTAACTTTGCCTTGGAACCGTTGTTTCTTGTCCTTGGTTATTGTTTTGGCTGTTTTATATTATGATATTATCTTATATAATATAAGGCATTATATTTATATAAATATAAATATAAGATAAGGTGTAAATATAAATGACAAATATTTAACCTTTACGTAAAGACGCTCTTGAAAGATTAACATGGGTTAATATTACATAAGCTACAATTTCTTTACAAATAACAGATTTTTGCTTTAGTAAATTTCCATTGGAAAATGAGCCATTGAAGCGGTAATCACAGTTACGCCCAGACCTGGGACATAATATGAGCGCCGACACTGATATTTAGATAAGTTTTTGTGAGGGTGTATGTTAAACGTTTTGTATGTGGTATGTTTGTGTGTGTGAGCTCACTATCGATGCTGTAATAACTTTGGACAAGTTAACCAGCGAATTTCGTACGACAGTTTTAAAATGGCGGCCATTTTAAATCTTTAAAATTCATAAATTTTCAATTCGAAATTTGTGTTTAAAACCGATTTGACCACCGTTAAAAACTGCTTGAATTCGCTTTTAAAATTTTCAATGTTTGGGATTTTACACGGTAGGGTCAAAAAGTTACCGGAATTCGTTAATGAAAATTTATTGAAAGTACGTATATTTTAACCTTACTCTTACCTTGCGTGTACATACATAAATTGTTGGAAACATTCATGAAAGCAATTTTTGGAAATTTCATTTCCACTTGCGAAGCATCAAAACGATGTCCCTTTCAATCGTAGAAACAGGTAGTAATCCGGTGGTGCAAGGTCGAGAGAATAGAGAGGTAGTCCATTGTGCTTGGCAAGGTATTGTTTCACCATCAGCGATCGATGTGACGAGCATTGTCATGCAACAAAACCCAATCGTTTCTTGCTGAAGTTTTGATTTCCATTCAGCAGGCTGACGTTTCGTCAGGGTGATACTAACACCAGGCTCATACTACCGGATTTTTATCTGTTTCCACGACTGAATGTGACATTGAAGGGTCATTTTAATGATTCACAAGAGGAAATTGCAACGAAACGGCTTTCACGTGTGCTTCCACCAATTATATAAAAGGTGGAAGAAGAGTTTCATCGTTCACCACCGTCCAGCCAGAGTGTCAACCGTCGCCCAGGGTGTATTCACTGCTCGCCGTCTCCCGCCCAGGGTGTATTCACTGCTCGCCGCCCCCGCCCAGGGTGTATTCACTGCTCGCCGCTCCCCGCCCAGAGTGTATTCACTGCTCGCCGCTCCCCGCCCAGAGTGTATTCACTGCTCGCCGTCTCCCGCCCAGGGTGTATTCACTGCTCGCCGTCTCCCGCCCAGGGTGTATTCACTGCTCGCCGCCCCCGCCCAGGGTGTATTCACTGCTCGCCGCTCCCCGCCCAGGTTGTATTCACTGCTCGCCGTCTCCCGCCCAGGGTGTATTCACTGCTCGCCGCTCCCCGCCCAGAGTGTATTCACTGCTCGCCGTCTCCCGCCCAGGGTATATTCACTGCTCGTCGCCCCCCCGCCCAGTGTGTATTCACTGCTCGTCACCCCCCCGCCCAGGGTGTATTCACTGCTCGCCGTCTCCCGCCCAGGGTTTATTCACTGCTCGCCGCTCCCCGCCCAGGGTGTATTCACTGCTCGTCACCCCCGCCCAGGGTGTATTCACTGCTCGCCGTCTCCCGCCCAGGGTGTATTCACTGCTCGCCGTCTCCCGCCCAGGGTGTATTCACTGCTCGCCGCTCCCCGCCCAGGGTGTATTCACTGCTCGCCGTCCCCCGCCCAGGGTGTATTCACTGCTCGTCGCCCCCGCCCAGTGTGTATTCACTGCTCGTCACCCCCCGCCCAGGGTGTATTCACTGCTCGCCGTCTCCCGCCCAGGGTTTATTCACTGCTCGCCGCTCCCCGCCCAGGGTGTATTCACTGCTCGCCGCTCCCCGCCCAGGGTGTATTCACTGCTCGTCACCCCCCGCCCAGGGTGTATTCACTGCTCGCCGTCTCCCGCCCAGGGTGTATTCACTGCTCGCCGTCTCCCGCCCAGGGTGTATTCACTGCTCGCCGCTCCCCGCCCAGAGTGTATTCACTGCTCGCCGTCTCCCGCCCAGGGTGTATTCACTGCTCGTCGCCCCCCCGCCCAGTGTGTATTCACTGCTCGTCACCCCCCGCCCAGGGTGTATTCACTGCTCGCCGTCTCCCGCCCAGGGTTTATTCACTGCTCGCCGCTCCCCGCCCAGGGTGTATTCACTGCTCGCCGCTCCCCGCCCAGGGTGTATTCACTGCTAGTCACCCCCCGCCCAGGGTGTATTCACTGCTCGCCGTCTCCCGCCCAGGGTGTATTCACTGCTCGCCGCTCCCCGCCCTGGGTGTATTCACTGCTCGCCGCTCCCCGCCCAGAGTGTATTCACTGCTCGCCGTCTCCCGCCCAGGGTGTATTCACTACTCGTCGCTCCCCGCCCAGGGTGTATTCACTGCTCGTCGCTCCCCGCCCAGGGTGTATTCACTACTCGTCGCTCCCCGCCCAGGGTGTATTCACTGCTCGCCGTCTCCCGCCCAGGGTGTGTTCACTGCTCGTCGCTCCCCGCCCAGGTTGTATTCACTGCTCGCCGTCTCCCGCCCAGGGTGTATTCACTGCTCGCCGCTCCCCGCCCAGGGTGTATTCACTGCTCGCCGTCTCCCGCCCAGGGTGTGTTCACTGCTCGTCGCTCCCCGCCCAGGTTGTATTCACTGCTCGCCGTCTCCCGCCCAGGGTGTGTTCACTGCTCGTCGCTCCCCGCTCAGGGTGTATTCACTGCTCGTCGCTCCCCGCCCAGGGTGTATTCACTGCTCGTCACTCCCCGCCCAGGGTGTATTCACTGCTCGTCGCTCCCGCCCAGGGTGTATTCACTGCTCGTCGCTCCCCGCCCAGGGTGTATTCACTGCTCGCCGTCTCCCGCCCAGGGTGTGTTCACTGCTCGTCGCTCCCCGCCCAGGGTGTATTCACTGCTCGTCGCTCCCCGCCCAGGGTGTATTCACTGCTCGCCGTCTCCCGCCCAGGGTGTATTCACTGCTCGCCGCTCCCCGCCCAGGGTGTATTCACTGCTCGCCGTCTCCCGCCCAGGGTGTGTTCACTGCTCGTCGCTCCCCGCTCAGGGTGTATTCACTGCTCGTCGCTCCCCGCCCAGGGTGTATTCACTGCTCGTCACTCCCCGCCCAGGGTGTATTCACTGCTCGTCGCTCCCCGCCCAGGGTGTATTCACTACTCGTCGCTCCCCGCTCAGGGTGTATTCACTGCTCGCCGTCTCCCGCCCAGGGTGTGTTCACTGCTCGTCGCTCCCCGCCCAGGTTGTATTCACTGCTCGCCGTCTCCCGCCCAGGGTGTATGCACTGCTCGCCGCTCCCCGCCCAGGGTGTATTCACTGCTCGTCGCTCCCCGCCCAGGGTGTATTCACTGCTCGTCGCTCCCCGCCCAGGGTGTATTCACTGCTCGCCGCTCCTCGCCCAGGGTGTATTCACTGCTCGCCGCTCCCCGCCCAGGGTGTATTCACTGCTCGTCACTCCCCGCCCAGGTTGTATTCACTGCTCGCCGTCTCCCGCCCAGGGTGTATGCACTGCTCGCCGCTCCCCGCCCAGGGTGTATTCACTGCTCGTCGCTCCCCGCCCAGGGTGTATGTACTGCTCGCCGCTCCCCGCCCAGGGTGTATTCACTGCTCGCCGCTCCTCGCCCAGGGTGTATTCACTGCTCGCCGCTCCCCGCCCAGGGTGTATTCACTGCTCGTCACTCCCCGCCCAGGGTGTATTCACTGCTCGCCGTCTCCCGCCCAGGGTGTATTCACTGCTCGTCGCTCCCCGCCCAGGTTGTATTCACTGCTCGCCGTCTCCCGCCCAGGGTGTATGCACTGCTCGCCGCTCCCCGCCCAGGGTGTATTCACTGCTCGCCGCTCCCCGCCCAGTGTGTATTCACTGCTCGTCACTCCCCGCCCAGGGTGTATTCACTGCTCGTCGCTCCCCGCCCAGGGTGTATTCACTGCTCGTCACTCCCCGCTCAGGGTGTATTCACTGCTCGTCGCTCCCCGCCCAGGGTGTATTCACTGCTCGTCGCTCCCCGCCCAGTGTGTATTCACTGCTCGTCACTCCCCGCCCAGGGTGTATTCACTGCTCGTCACTCCCCGCCCAGGGTGTATTCACTGCTCGTCACTCCCCGCTCAGGGTGTATTCACTGCTCGTCGCTCCCCGCCCAGGTTGTATTCACTGCTCGTCACTCCCCGCCCAGGGTGTATTCACTGCTCGTCACTCCCGCCCAGGGTGTATTCACTGCTCGTCACTCCCGCCCAGGGTGTATTCACTGCTCGTCGCTCCCGCCCAGTGTGTATTCACTGCTCGTCACTCCCCGCCCAGGGTGTATTCACTGCTCGTCACTCCCCGCCCAGGGTGTATTCACTGCTCGTCGCTCCCCGCCCAGGGTGTATTCACTGCTCGTCGCTCCCCGCCCAGTGTGTATTCACTGCTCGTCACTCCCCGCCCAGGGTGTATTCACTGCTCGTCACTCCCCGCCCAGGGTGTATTCACTGCTCGTCACTCCCCGCCCAGGGTGTATTCACTGCTC
>CM040186.1:7694754-7737254 GCA_022606455.1 Callitettix versicolor | reverse complement strand
AATCCAACGACCGTTTTATTTTAAATTTTAAATTTACAACATTGATTGTTCTTAACGTTTAGATATCTTCTTCAGGAGTTGGGCCGGTTTCGGGTTACTTTGTGTGTTTCTTCCAAACCAGAATTTTCCTTGAAATAATTGAACGCGTGAAATTTTGTGTCATGCTTGAGCACCATTTGTTAACTATTGTTGTGCAGACTTGGCCTACATCACGGTAATTTTCTTATTAAACGAATGTTATGTTGGCAACAGTGTGTGATGCGACACGTTTATTCACGTTTATGTCATGTCTCAGTGTAGTCGCGGGAAAGGTAGGGCCCCTACCTTCAAAAGAACAAGAATTTGAAATGTTCTTATTAGATTATATTTTCAACGTTTCTTATTATCATTGTTAACGTTCTTATTAGATTATCATTGTCAACGTTCTTATTAGATTATTATCATTGTCAACGTTCTTATTAGATTATCATTGTCAACGTTCTTATTAGATTTTCATTTTCAACGTTTCTTATTATCATTGTTAAACTTCTTATTAGATTATCATTGTCAACGTTCTTATTAGATTATTATCATTGTCAACGTTCTTATTAGATTATCATTTTCAACGTTTCTTATTATCATTGTTAACGTTCCTATTAGATTATCATTGTCAACGTTCTTATTAGATTTTCATTTTCAACGTTTCTTATTATCATTGTTAAAGTTCTTATTAGATTATCATTGTCAACGTTCTTATTAGATTATCATTGTCAACGTTCTTATTAGATTATCATTGTCAACGTTCTTATTAGATTATCATTGTCAACGTTTCCTATTTGATTATCATTGTCAACGTTTCTTATTAGATTATCATTGTCAACGTTCTTATTTGATTATCACTGTCAACGTTCTTATTTGACTATTATTGTCAACGTTCTTATTATATTATCATTGTCAACGTTTCTTATTAGATTATCATTGTCAACGTTCGTATTTGATTATCATTGTCAACGTTCTTATTAGATTATCATTGTCAATTTTCTTATTAGGTTATCATTGTCAACGTTCTTATTTGATTATCATTGTCAACGTTTCTTATTAGATTATCATTGTCAACGTTCTTATTCGATTATCATTGTCAACAAACTTGTTTTATTATAGTTTTCAGTACACTTCTTTTTACTAATGTCAACATTCTTCTTTGATTATCATTGTAAATGTTCTAGTTTGATTATTATTATGAACATTCTTGTTTCAGTTTAATTTCATTATAATTTTTTTGTTATATTTATTATTATCAATTTTGTTATAATTGATAAGGTTCTGTCAACATTCTTGTTTAATTATCACGGTAAACATTCTTGTTTGACTATAATTGTTCAGTTGTGTTCTATTTTTTTTCAATAAATCATTGAAATACTACCATTTCCGGTTACAACAATACGTATTATGCCTTTAAAAATCCCGACATCCGGTGAAAGTAAACCAGTAAAAACAAAAACATTGTTAGCATTTTTTATCTTTAAACTTTCACCATTCACCATTTAAACAGGCGTTAAATCTACATCAAATTAACGTTTTAAATATTCACCAGACGAAGGTGAACCCTCACCGCCGTTAGTTTCGTATATTCTGTGGAATTCAACGCCGGTCATGACAGTGAAATAGATTTTAATTAAATCAGGTAAGCTAATAATGTTATACATTTTTTGAGATTTGAAATAGCCGCCATTTTGAACTGTACGTAACTTGCTTACGGAGTACGGAAGTAGTCCCAAACTGTTACACATCGAAAATCGGTGTTAAACGAAAGGGTAAAGGTTACGGCAATAACTACATTTTCGAACCTACGACCTTGAGGCGCACACATGCAAGACCGGTGCTTTAGCCACCTCGACCACCGTGACATGTATATACAATTTTTAACACCCGTTGTAAAAGTGATCCATAGGTCAAGATCGGCTGTCATTCCTAGTTCCCTGATTCGCGTCTCGCAGCGATAGCCGTGTACTGATGGGGTAGTTTTCGATGGAAATGCGCGGAAAATCACCTTCCTTGAAGTCACGTGACGCGGAGAGCGAGGGTTTGTTTATAAATCGTCGCTAAGCGCGGGTACGTGACGTCACAAAATATTCGTGAGAGGCAAATTCAATTTGCAGTAAAACTCAGCAGACCAAACAAAAGGTGCCCCCTCCCCCCCCGTCACACTTGTTGGCTCTGTGTGTTGTGCTCACCTTTTATCTGTTATCTCAGTCTTTTGGTGTTCACTATCTCCTTAACGTACTCGCACACGCTCTGCATGTGTTTGTACAGTCGCACAGCCGAAGTTCCAATTTCGGTGCACAGTTAACATCAATCGTTTCAGTTTATAATTTTCAAAAACTGATAAACCAACCTAAATTGCGCAAACAATATCCTTCCGTTTCGCTGACGTGATGGAAGCTAATTTCCAAAAGTATTTGTTTTAATCTTACCCACTGTCTTAACACCGTCGTAAACAGCAGTAGAAGACGCCTCGGTGGTCTAGTGGATAGCGTACTAGGCTTTCACCCCGAGGACGCGGGTTCGATTCCCGGCCAGGGCTTGGCATTTTCATACGCTATAAATCATCCCATCGTCTGCATTAGCCCAAGTGTGCACAACAGTCGGACGTTAAACACACAAAAAAAGCAGTAGTAACTTTCGGAAATACAAAAATGTAACCTGACCGCCGTCAAATTACATTTTTCAATATCAATAATTCTGATTTCTGTAATTCTTAAAGCCGATTACACCATTGTAATTAGGTTTTAAAACATATGTAAGAAAATAATGTTTTACACTTCAAAAAGACCTGAACAGACAATTTAGAAATTTTTGTAACAATTTTAGTCGGTTGATTAAGTTATCTAAGCTATTACCAAACTGGATTTGAATTTGTGTGTGACATACAGGATATTAATGTTCGCAATAATCAGGAAATCTGATGGTATCTTCCTTAATTCCTTCTTATCTCTTTTCATATTGTTCCCTTTTTTAACCCTAGAAGCGCTGAACGACTTAAAGTCGTTTAAAATCCTACCTCTAAGTGATGAGCGACTTATAAGCCGTTTGAAAACACCGTTACTTTAACACACTGTTTTAACACATTTATCCTGTTGCAATCTTAATAAAATAAATACCATTAGAAATTAGAGATTCTAAGCTTTATTTAGCATGTTTTAGATTTATGAAATTTGTATATAAATTGTTACAATAAATTCATAAGTAAACACACTAATTTCTAGTACTCGCCTTTGCTTCTAAGCATCCGCCATATTGCCTGTTTTCAAACTAATATTTGACCTATTAAATAATTTTAAATAGAATTGTAGTTGGTATCGTTTGAAAGATGTATCCTTTCGCTTTAATTCATCTGTTGAAAATTTTACCTACGAAATATAGTTCTGTATCTGTGATTTTTTAAACTGTGGTCTACATACGAAGTAAGAAACGACGAAATTACAGAGGTCCAAGAACTCCTCGATTTCTAGTATGTTTCTTGTCATAGATCAACTATTTTCTTCACAATAGTAGTGGGAAAGTTTCACTATAAAGTGATATATTGGCCATAGACTAAACCGAAAGGCCAAGCCTTTTTTTTTTAGTCCTGAAATGTTGGTCATTTTTCGTCCGAGTAAGCATCAGTCCGCCATTGTGTGCCGTGCATGAAAGTGTGTGTTATTTCTCGTCATAATTTTGAAATTTGTGTTGTTTTTTAATGTTTATAATTGTGTAAATATTTTTAAATATAGATTGTGAAATTAAAAATTGTTTTTATTTAAATATATGTGATAAAAGCGACTTAACGGCTAAACTAAAGAATTTTAGGGTTATGTTTACTGCGTAAAATAAACTCTTTTTCGAAATTTCAATTTTTATCATTTTTAAAGTGAAAATTGTTAGTTATGATGTATGTTATTGATCAGTGGTTCTTTTTCTTCAAGTAAGTATAAAAACATGTGTATTTGTTTCAGTTTACATACTGTTTTACACAGCTAAATGTTACTTGGCGATTTTCACAAATCGGTACTCAGAGTCTTTTTACGTTTCAAACATTAAAACTTATAAAACAAACATATATTTGTGTACACCGTTTTATTTGCAAATAAATTTGAAAACGTTTGTATATTTTGAGAAAAATTACAAAAAATATTTTTATTTTTAAATGGGGCTATAATTTGATTGTTTTATTTCACAAAAAATATATATATATTCCAACGGTAATAACTACCTTTAAAATTTTTTTTGAATTTTTACTGGAACCATCACTGAATTGTAAAGTTCTTTCAGAAAAAATCATACACAACTCTTTAAGCTTTAAACAGAAATTATATTTTTATTTGAATTTCAAACATTACCATACATAGTACAAGGTAAACTGCTTACACTTCACTGTGTTCTACATTACACTTATTAGAGTTAAGGACTCTGTATAGATCTTACTCCCCAATACACCACAGGATATTTACAGTATCTCTGAGTACTATGCTGTGAAAGGTGTCCATATCCTGTTCGTTTTCCTCTTTAACTCATATTTATGACGTTTTCCTTAACACTTTGTTTTCGTATAACAAAATCTTCAGCCGTGCATCCTCTTCATTTTCCACTTTTCTTTTGCCAACAGTCGGTCGATTGGCGGCATTTCCACCAAGGTAGCACTTAACGTTTAGACGCTAAGCAGTGTCACTGTCTTAAATAAAATCACGCGAACCAAAATTTTGAAATTCAGTTGTAAACGGGAAAAATCCCGTTCCCAGTACCTGGTATTAAACTGTTCAGCGCGATAAATCTTGCACGTGCTTGCGATATTTAGTGTCGGTACGTTGGTAACACTGTCCACTAACGGATTGATTCATCTATCCACGGGTGGGCGTACATTACAGCTAATATCCCTTCACATTATTCAAATGGCGGCCTAGTTTAGTGTCGGTGTAGCCGTTGCCAACATACGAGAGGTAATTACTCAGGTGGACTGTTAAATTAGCGTGTATCTTTAGATAAATATTTTACGAAATGTTTAGAAAATATTTAGAAAAAAATATCAGTTATGGAGGCAAAGTGTTTAAAACAGTAGGTTTTTCGATGGCTGTCCTATTTTGTTCATCCGAGAACTAAATAAATTGTTTGTTTTCGATGAAATTCTCCATTTAACTGTAGTTTAATCGTATTTTCTTTTAAATATGATTTTCGATTGGATTTTTTGTTTTTTGTTGTTTTTTTTTGGTGTTTCACGTCCGACTATTGTGCACACTTGGGCTAATGTAGACGATGGGATGATTTATAGCGTATGGCCTGGCCGGGAATCGAACCCGGATCCTCGGGGTGAAAGCCCAGTACGCTATCAACTAGGCCACCGAGGCGGCTTAATTTTTCTATTGGTAATACATTGTGAGTACTGGTTAGGCAATCCCGAGACGCCCTAGCTGGACCTAACCTTTCTTCATCTATCTGCCTTTAAGATCCGTTTATCCCAAGCCAGCAAGGGGGTGTAGACTACCTGCACCTATTGAGAGGATTTAGACGTCCCTCGCGGTACCCGAGTCTAACACACTGTTATACTGACTTGCGACTTTAACACTTTACACTCACACTTACAGTTATGGAGCGATAATAGCCTCAATGTGCTTTTCGCCTTAAAAAAACCAAGCCAAGGTGGAACAGCGTACAGAAGGAGTTTAGCTTAAATGTACGGTCTTCTGATACCAGGCGACCTCTAGATTATAACGGTCAATCCACTGAAACCGTCAAGAGTACGGCACGACGCAAAATAACTGACTCGTATTGTTTAGACTACGAGCCTTTCCGCTGGTTACGTCACGTTAATGCGTCGTCATCCGTCGGTCAACGCGCAGGATTCGAGTGATGCAGCTGTCAGTTGGAGTACGGAAGACGTATTGAAAACGTGGATAAAGAAGTTCTCTTACGATTGCCGAGAACCAAACACGTCAGACGCACGAAGTGCATCTCGACTTGCTGCGACGTACTTGACGGATGCAGTTGAATTGACCTCTTTAATCTAGTCTTACCTGTGCATGCGAGGCCCTCTATGGGTGGATATTTTATTTCCCTAGCTACCTGTGGCATTTGTGTGGTTGCAAACAAGACTTCAAAGCCAAGAAAACCCATTGGGAACCGGCAAAAGTTGATCTGGGCGTGAAAATGCATAGAATCCTAAAGTTATTAATTGCAGCAGACTGTATGGACGCTAGATGAACCTACGCAGTGTGCAGTGAAAGATGTACAAACGTCCATCGGGGCCGCAAAAATACAAACTGATAAAAGATAAAGCGATAACAAAGGGGCTTCTAAAGAGACCTAGAAGACCTCCGAGGGATCAAACCTTGAGGGGAGAAACAACACTTATAATGCTGCGATGACAGACATGACGGAAACTGTACTTTAGGACTGTTAGTCAGGACTATTAAGGTTCAGAATACCTAGAAGATCTCCGAGGGATCAAAACCTTGAGGGGAGAATCACAACCCTTATAGTCCGTCAGGACTATTAAGGTTCAAGATGACCTAGAAGATCTCTGAGGGATCAATCACAGAAGATCTTAAGGGGAGAATCACAACCCTTATAGTCAGTCAGGACTATTAAGGTTCAGGATGACCTAGAAGATCTCTGAGGGATCAATCACAGAAGATCTTAAGGGGAGAATCACAACCCTTATAGTCAGGACTATTAAGGTTCAGGATGACCTAGAAGATCTCTGAGGGATCAATCACAGAAGATCTTAAGGGGAGAATCACAACCCTTATAGTCAGTCAGGACTATTAAGGTTCAGGATGACCTAGAAGATCTCTGAGGGATCAATCACAGAAGATCTTAAGGGGAGAATCACAACCCTTATAGTCAGTCAGGACTATTAAGGTTCAGGATGACCTAGAAGATCTCTGAGGGATCAATCACAGAAGATCTTAAGGGGAGAATCACAACCCTTATAGTCAGGACTATTAAGGTTCAGGATGACCTAGAAGATCTCTGAGGGATCAATCACAGAAGATCTTAAGGGGAGAATCACAACCCTTATAGTCAGGACTATTAAGGTTCAGGATGACCTAGAAGATCTCTGAGGGATCAATCACAGAAGATCTTAAGGGGAGAATCACAACCCTTATAGTCAGGACTATTAAGGTTCAGGATGACCTAGAAGATCTCTGAGGGATCAATCACAGAAGATCTTAAGGGGAGAATCACAACCCTTATAGTCAGGACTATTAAGGTTCAGGATGACCTAGAAGATCTCTGAGGGATCAATCACAGAAGATCTTAAGAGGAGAATAACAAACCCGTATAGTCAGTCAGGACTATTAAGGTTCAAGATGACCTAGAAGATCTCTGAGGGATCAATCACAGAAGATCTTAAGGTGAGAATCACAACCCTTATAGTCAGTCAGGACTATTAAGGTTCAGGATGACCTAGAAGATCTCTGAGGAATCAATCACAGAAGATCTCCCCTTAGAAGATTTTAAGGGGAGAATCACAACCCGTATAATGCTGCGATGACAGACCTGACGGAAACCGTACTTCAAGACTGTCAGTCAGGACTATTAAGGTTCAGGATAAATGCAGCTCAGAAAATCATACAGGACACTGTGGCCTGAGTGTATACGAGGAAGAAACTGTGTGTATGTTATGCAAGAAGGAAGAGGAAAGTTCAGGTCACGTAAGCTATGATTGTGAGGCTATCAGGAGGTAAATGGTGTTTGGCTTCCAGGCTCCTGAGGACCTCAAGCACTGCTAAAACTCACTGTGGGTTCTATTGAACTAGAATCTAAGAGGCTTAGTTGCACAGTAGGTTCTATGAACTCGGTGCTAGGTGTCACCAAACTGTATAACCTCAAAAAGTTAAACTAACGTAATCCATCAACCAAAGCAGAAAATTGGTCAAATTTATCAAAATTTGAAATAATACACAGGCTTTAGTTATTTATGTGTGTGAATAAATTGGATGAATCGACTTTTTTACATCGACTTTGTTTGTCGATAGCTTTAGAATTTTATTTTCGACAAAACAAGCGAGGAAGTTTGTACAATCGCCCAATTTGAATTTCCAATAGAAATAACGAATTCTAACGATTTAAGCCGCCTCGGTGGCCTAGTTGATAGTGTACTGGGCTTTTACCCCCGAGACCCGGGTTCGATTCCCGGCCAGGGCTTGGCATTTTCATACGCCAAGCCATGAATATAAATCATTCCATCGTCTGCATTAGCCCAAGCGTGCACAATAGTCGGACGTTAAAAACAAAAATTCTAACGAATTGAAACATTCCGGGCGTTATGTTTAGAAGAAGTTCTCTAACACGTCTGTACTTGCGCAGTAGGCGTTAAACAACAACCGTTAGACATATTTAGCGCCAATTAATACTTCTGGTTCGAGTCTCTAATTTTACTTTAATACGTGAATAGAAGTACGACGGGTCAAAAATCAAGGTCGAAGAGCGATTAGTAGAATTTCATTTTTAGCGAGTTTTATTAAAAAATAAATTGTTGGGCGCTTTCGTGATCACAATTTTGGTCCGATTTTACTTTTGGTCTGAGCACTGTGTTCTGAGGGTGCACATGAACAGTGTAGTTATGTACCACGGAGGAACTGTGTGTGGGTTATTCAGTAAAGGGGAAGAAACCGCAGAAGCTTCATGATTGCGAGGCTCTTGCTACCAGGAGGCTCAGCGAGTTTGGTTTCCAGAACCCTAGGGACCTCCAGCAAGAATAGCTACGCACTGGATTGTTGGAACTTACTAAGGGCACCAATTTGCTACTTGGAGCGAGTTGGTTTTTCGTCAGAACTCGCAAAACCGTTTCAAAATGGCGGCCATTCGTAATTTAATCGCGGCGCACAGCTGTTTTGCTGACGTGATAGAAGCGAATTTCCAAAAATATTTTTAATCTTTTAAAAATTCTGATTTCTCCGTAATCACCATGTAAATCTTTTCAAAATAGCGGTACTCAGCTGTTTCGCTGACGTGATAGAAGCGAATTTCCAAAAATATTTTTCATCTTTACTTTTTTAGAATTCTGATTTCTCCATAATCAGCATGTACATATTTCCAAAATAGCTGCACTCAGCTGTTTCGTTGACGTGATAGAAACGAATTTCCAAAAATATTTTTAATCTCTACTTTTTAAAAATTCTGATTTCTCCGTAAATCAGCATGTAAATCTTTTCAAAATAACTGTACTCAGCTGTTTCGCTGACGTGATAGAAGCGAATTTCCAAAAATATTTTTAATCTCTACTTTTTAAAAATTCTGATTTCTCCGTAATCAGCATGTAAATCTTTTCAAAATAGCTGTACTCAGCTGTTTCGTTGACGTGATAGAAGCGAATTTCCAAAAATATTTTTAATCTTTACTTTTTAAAAATTCTGATTTCTCCGTAATCAGCATGTAAATCTTTTCAAAATAGCATACTCAGCTGTTTCGCTGACGTGATAGAAGCGAATTTCCAAAAATATTTTTAATCTTTACTTTTTAAAAATTCCGATTTCTCCGTAATCAGCATGTAAATCTTTTCAAAATAGCGTACTCAGCTGTTTCGTTGACGTGATAGAAGCGAATTTCCAAAAATATTTTTAATCTACTTTTTAAAAATTCCGATTTCTCCGTAATCAGCATTTAAATCTTTTCAAAATAGCGTACTCAGCTGTTTCGTTGACGGGATAGAAGCGAGTTTCCAAAAATATTTTTAATCTTTACTTTTTAAAAATTCCGATTTCTCCGTAATCAGCATGTAAATCTTTTCAAAATAGCGGTACTCAGCTGTTTCGTTGACGTGATAGAAGCGAATTTCCAAAAATATTTTTAATCTCTACTTTTTAAAAATTCTGATTTCTCCGTAATCAGCATGTAAATCTTTTCAAAATAGCTGCACTCAGCTGTTTCGCTGACGTGATAGAAGCGAATTTCCAAAAATATTTTTAATCTCTACTTTTTAAAAATTCTGATTTCTCCGTAATCAGCATTTAAATCTTTTCAAAATAGTGGTACTCTGCTGTTTCGTTGACGTGATAGAAGCGAATTTCCAAAAATATTTTTAATCTCTACTTTTTAAAAATTCTGATTTCTCCGTAATCACCATGTAAATCTTTTCAAAATAGCTGCACTCAGCTGTTTCGCTGACGTGATAGAAGCGAATTTCCAAAAATATTTTTAATCTCTACTTTTTAAAAATTCTGATTTCTCCGTAATCAGCATTTAAATCTTTTCAAAATAGCGTACTCAGCTGTTTCGCTGACGTGATAAAAGCGAATTTCCAAAAATATTTTTAATCTTTACTTTTTTTAAATATTGATTTCTCCGTAAATCAGCATGTAAATCTTTTCAAAATAGCTGCACTCAGCTGTTTCGCTGACGTGGATAGAAGCGAATTTCCCAAAATATTTTTAATCTTTACTTTTTAAAAATTCTGATTTCTCCGTAATCAGCATGTAAATCTTTTCAAAATAGCGTACTCAGCTGTTTCGCTGACGTGATAGAAGCGAATTTCCAAAAATATTTTTAATCTCTACTTTTTAAAAATTCCGATTTCTCCGTAATCAGCATGTAAATCTTTTCAAAATAGCTGTACTCAGCTGTTTCGTTGACGTGATAGAAGCGAATTTCCAAAAATATTTTTATTCTTTACTTTTTAAAAATTCTGATTTCTCCGTAAATCAGCATGTAAATCTTTTCAAAATAGCTGCACTCAGCTGTTTCGCTGACGTGGATAGAAGCGAATTTCCCAAAATATTTTTAATCTTTACTTTTTAAAAATTCTGATTTCTCCGTAATCAGCATGTAAATCTTTTCAAAATAGCGTACTCAGCTGTTTCGCTGACGTGATAGAAGCGAATTTCCAAAAATATTTTTAATCTCTACTTTTTAAAAATTCCGATTTCTCCGTAATCAGCATGTAAATCTTTTCAAAATAGCTGTACTCAGCTGTTTCGTTGACGTGATAGAAGCGAATTTCCAAAAATATTTTTAATCTTTACTTTTTAAAAATTCTGATTTCTCCGTAATCAGCATGTAAATCTTTTCAAAATAGCGGTACTCAGCTGTTTCTTTGACGTGATAGAAGCGAATTTCCAAAAATATTTTTAATCTTTACTTTTTAAAAATATTGATTTCTCCGTAATCAGCATGTAAATCTTTTCAAAATAGCGGTACTCAGCTGTTTCGCTGACGTGATAGAAGCGAATTTCCAAAAATATTTTTAATCTTTACTTTTTAAAAATATTGATTTCTCCGTAATCAGCATGTAAATCTTTTCAAAATAGCGGTACTCAGCTGTTTCTTTGACGTGATAGAAGCGAATTTCCAAAAATATTTTTAATCTTTACTTTTTAAAAATTCCGATTTCTCCGTAATCAGCATGTAAATCTTTTCAAAATAGCTGTACTCAGCTGTTTCGCTGACGTGATAGAAGCGAATTTCCAAAAATATTTTTAATCTTTACTTTTTAAAAATTCCGATTTCTCCGTAATCAGCATGTAAATCTTTCCAAAATAGCTGTACTCAGCTGTTTCGCTGACTTGATAGAAGCGAATTTCCAAAAGTACAATTTTATCTTTACTTTTATTAAAAATTCATTTCACCATAATCTTCCCACATTTGAAACTTCTAAATCACACTGAAAATAAAAAGCGAACCGTGACCGTTGTCAAAGTCAATGGATTTTGAAAATTCAAAAAGTGCTATTTTACACAGTTGTTTCCGCTTCTTACGGTGAAATAAGATTTGAAAATAAAAGTAAGACAAAAATTTATGAATTTTTACTAACAATATGACCGCCATTTTGAAACGGTTTGTACTGGTTAACGGACTCCTCCGGTTATCGTATATGTTGTATATGTTAACGCTTTTCTAATTAAAACATTTTTCCCAAACATGGGACCAACCTGAAATGTTTTGAACCTGAAGAAAACGCTATATTTCAAAAATTGTATTATAATGATTAAGTATGTCTTCCGGGAAAAAGACGTTTATACGCAGACAGATATTGTTTTGCTTGCATCACAATAAAATTATACACTTTGACAATCATTGTTCCTGTCTTATTAAATGAAGAAATAAATCTCCATTAATAATACGAATTATATTTTCAGAAATTTAATTAATATTTACGATTGTTATACCAGCTGATTAAATATAAACAATAGTTAAGAATCAGCTGATTGGACAGTATTCATATGGCCTGAGTTAAACAAGTTTTTTCTAATTAAAACGAATTTTAAGAAGATGAGACCAAACTATATCGATTATTGAGCCAATAAATGTTATATTCCAAGATTATGTCAAAATAATTATAGTCTTTTTCGAGGGATAAAGGACATACAAAGATAGCTTGATTAATATTATTAGGTTAGGTTAATAACAAATAAATAGTTCATATACGAGGGTTGATCAAATATAAACGAGACTGATTTTTTTAAAAAATTATTGCTTACTTACAAATTATTCTTGATACAACTTATTTTTCTACATAGTCTCCCGCACGAGTAACACATTTTTCCCACCGGATTTGAAGTTTTTTAATTCCATCTTCGTAAAAAGTTCTCGGGCGTTCATTGAGCCATTGGAGCACGAAGGTCTCCACCGCAGAATCGTCTTCGAAACGCTGGCCTCCAAGCGCCTCTTTGAGTGGCCCAAACAGGTGATAGTCGCAGGGTGATAAGTCTGGACTGTATGGGGGATGTTCCATTGGTTCCTAGCCAATTTGATCGAGTTTAAGCCTCGTAGCGTTCGCCGAATGTGGTCGGGCATTATCGTGAAGAAGAATGACGTTTCTCGCCGGTTTAGATTTCCTTTTCCTACGAAAAGACTGTTTTGCGGCCTCTAAAACATCGCAATAATATTGTGCATTTATTGTGCGTCGTTGATGGAGGAAATCGACGTGAAAGGCGCCTTGATTGTCGAAAAATACAGTGGCCATTACCTTCCCGGCCGACGATCGTGATTGGCCTCTCTCCCCTCTTCCGCCACTCCATACTTGCCTGTTTCGACTCGGGAGTGTAATGGTGAACCCATGTTTCGTCACAGGTGACAATCCGGTTTAATAATGTCTCACCATTTCGTTCAAATTGGGTCAATAGTCGCTGGCAAATCTCCAAACGATTCCGTTTGTGAATGTCGGTCAAAATTCGTGGAACCCACCTTGCAGATACTTTGCTGAGTTCCAGGTTTGATGTAACGATTTTTTGAACGCTACCATAGCTCAACTGGAGTTCATCTGCAATAAATCGCAGCGATATACGTCTGTCTTCGTCCAGGAGCTTCCGAACAGCATCAATGTTTTCGTCCGTGACGGAAGTGGTCGGGCGACGATCATGGCTGAGGTTTTCTACTGCTTCCCGTCCTTCGGCGAATTCCTTGTGCCAAGCAAAAACGCGAGCTCTTGACAGGGTCCTGTCCCCGTATTGAGCCGTCAATCTACGAAAGATTTCAGTCGGATTGACCCCCTCCTTGGCCAAAAACTTAATAATAATTCTCTGCTCTACGGAAACGTGCACTTCACTCTCATTCATTGTATAGTTTTATACTGAAGGGTCCGAACGGAAATGTTGCCCGTCTACGCCCGTCCCAAACCTCCCAGGCTACCTGAAACCCCACCCTTTAGAGTTCAATGTCCAACGGAAAAGTTTTTAGAAAGTCAGTCTCGTTTATATTTGATCAACCCTCGTAAATAACTATTTGTAAAATAGTTTATATTTATAATTAGTTTATTTATATTTAAAAAATATAAAAACAAAATTGTAATCGTATTTTAATTTCCCAAAATAATTTGTTTTCCAATCCCTTTTCTGACTGAAAAATATTAACAAATTAACGAAAATAATATCTACCCCAACTGTATCTTCTAAGTCCCCAAATGGGACTGATCAGGTGGCCAAGTAACACATGGTTTGACCCTTTGATGTCAAGATGAGATTGGAGGAGGAAGATCGTCTGTTGGGAAACCCTGGAGATCTGGTATGATCCAGGCACGGGGGCTGGGGTTGTACTGCCGGAGACCAAGGGCAAAGAAAGATGTTTTCTTGGGACAGTATGCAACACTATTCCAAGCGGAAGTAATGGTCTTTAATGACTGTGTTTAGGAGAATTTGAAACGAGCCTTCAAGAAGGCTCGTGTTCATATTTATACCGATAGTCAGGGCAGTCAAGGCACTTGGGAGTCGTATAATTCGGTCCAAACTGGTCGGGAGAAGCTCAGTGCTCTATCTTTAGGAAAGCGGGTAACTCTTCACTGGGCTCCGGGACATAAAGAAGTAATGAAGAGGCAGACTTATTGGCTGGACTGGGTTCTGCATCGAATCGGCTTTTGGATCTTTCTATCGTTCTGGAGAAGCTCAGTGCTCTATCTCTGCGAAACAGGGTAACTCTTCACTGGGCTCCGTGGCATAAGGGAGTAATGAGGAGGCAGACTTATTGGCTGGACTGGGTTCTGCATCGAATCGGCATTTGGATCTCTCTATCGTTCTGGAGAAGCTCAGTGCTCTATCTCTGCGAAACAGGGTAACTCTTCACTGGGCTCCGGGGCATAAGGGAGTAATGAGGAGGCAGACTTATTGGCTGGACTGGGTTCTGCATCGAATCGGCTTTTGGATCTCTCTATCGTTCTGGAGAAGCTCAGTGCTCTATCTCTACGAAACAGGGTAACTCTTCACTGGGCTCCGGAACATAAGGGAATAATGAGGAGGCAGACTTATTGGCTGGACTGGGTTCTGCATCGAATCAGCTTTTGGATCTTTCTATTGTTCTGGAGAAGCTCAGTACTCTATCTCTGCGAAACAGGGTAACTCTTCACTGGGCTCCGGGGCGTAAGGGAATAATGAGGAGGCAAACTTATTGGCTGGACTGGGTTCTGCATCGAATCGGCTTTTGGATCTCTCTATTGTTCTGGAGAAGTTCAGTGCTCTATCTCTACGAAACAGGGTAACTCTTCACTGGGCTCCGGGGCATAAGGGAGTAATGAGGAGGCAGACGTATTGGCTGAACTGGGTTCTGCATCAAATCGGCTTTTGGACCTCTCTATCGTTCTGATGAAGCTCAGTGCTCTATCTCAACGAAACAGGGTAACTCTTCACTGGGCTTCGTGGCATAAGGGAGTAATGAGGAGGCAGACTTATTGGCTGGACTGGGTTCTGCATCGAATCGGCTTTTGGATCTTTCTATCGTTCTGGAGAAACTCAGTGCTCTATCTCTGCGAAACAGGGAACTCTTCACTGGGCTCCGGGGCATAAGGGAATAATGAGGAGGCAGACTTATTGGCTGGACTGGGTTCTGCATCAAATCGGCTTTTGGATCTTTTTATCGTTCTGGAGAAGCTCAGTGCTCTATCTCTACGAAACAGGGTAACTCTTCACTGGGATCCGGGGCATAAGGGAGTAACGAGGAGGCAGACTTATTGGCTGGACTGGGTTCTGCATCGAATCGGCTTTATGGATCTCTCTATCGTTGTCCGTGTCTGCTATCAGTAGGTCAATTAACTAGTAACACCAGGTACGATGGGGCAACTTTCATGGGCATTCTCATAGTAAACTTCTTTTAGCTACCGTTCCTTCGGGAGACTTAGAGGGACGGCATACTCTTGAGCGGCGCACAACTCAGGCAAATCACGGAGCTCATTATTGAGCACTGTGGTCTGAGGGTGCGCATAAACAGTGTAGTTATGTACCACGGAGGAACTGTGTGTGGGTTATGCAGTAAAGGGGAAGAAACCGCAGAAGCTTCATGATTGCGAGGCTCTTGCTACCAGGAGGCTCAGGGAGTTTAGTTTCCAGAACCCTAGGGACCTCCAGCAAGAATAGCTACGCACTGGATTGTTGGAACTTACTAATGGCACCAATTTGTTGAACCAGTACTCAAGAGGTTTGGTTGTATAATCCCTTCGTATAGCTTGTAATCTAATCTAATCTAATTCTCTTGGGTGCCAAAATTTGTAGTTATTTTATGGTCAGTGGTGATTTAACCATTTTTTATGTAAAATCGGTTGATCCGTTAAGAACTCATGGTTTAATATACGTGCATACGAGGTTTGTCCAATAAATACGCGAACTGGTCGAATATGGTGGCCATTACGAAGAGTTAAGCCACGCAAACTGGCCTCACGTGTTGTCTGGGACCCAATGAGCCGTCAGTGCTTGGCAGAACGTTACGCTGTGCGGATCTTGCGAGTAGAGTTATTTTTAGTTTTGCATTATTTTTTTGTTCGTCGATATGGAAATTGACCAATTCACTGAACAACGAATTAACATCAAGTTTTTGGTAAAGCTTGGTAAAAATTACCAAGAAATTGCTGAAATGTTGAGAGTTGTTTATGGTGATAATGCTATGAAGAAAACAGCCATTTTCAAGTGGATTAAGCGCTTTAAAGAAGGTCGAGAAGACGCCACGGATGATGCAAGAATTGGACGACCTTCAACCTCTTGTGTGCATGAAAACATTGATCGTGTGCGGCGTCTTGTCCTTACTGATCGCCGAAAAACTGTCCGAATGATAGCTGAAGAACTAAATTTAGGAAAATCAACAGTGCACACAATCTTAACCGAGCATTTGGGCTTAAGAAAGGTTTGTGCGAAAATCGTGCCAAAACTGCTGACTCCGCATCAAAAGTTGAGAAGAGTCGAATGTGTTACTGACTGGAAAAATTCCATGGAAAATGATGTTGTATTCTTAAATAGGGTTATCACTGGTGATGAATCGTGGTTTTTCGAGTATGACCCCGAATCGAAATCGCAAAGCATGGAGTGGAAAGCAACAGGTGAAGCTCGAACAAAAAATCAAGGAAAAGCCGATCAAAAATCAAAGTCATGCTCCTGGTTTTCTTTGATATCAAAGGTGTTGTTCATCATGAATTCCTTCCTGAGGAAAAAACGGTAAATTCTGAGTTCTACCTTAATGTTCTCAAGCGTTTGAGAGATCGAGTGCGTCGTGTGCGACCACATTTGACTCAAAACGATGGATGGATTCTTCATCAAGACAATGCACCCGCACATTCGGCTTTGATTGTTCGCCAGTTTCTGGCTAAAAATTCAATCACTATCCTTGATCATTCCCCTTATTCACCGGACCTCGCCCCCTGCGACTTTTTTCTATTCCCTAAATGCAAAAATGTGATGAGGGGACAGCATTGGGAAGTTGTGGACACAATAAAACAAGAAACGACGAGGAGACTGAAAAGCCTGACTTCCGAGGACTTCCAAGGGTGCTTTGAAGAGTGGAAAAGAAGATGGAATAAGTGCATAGCAGTGAATGGAGAGTATTTTGAAGGGGACAAAATCAATGTAGATGAAATTTTGTAAAATAAAGTTTTTATGACCTTAGTTCGCGTATTTATTGGACAAACCTTGTATGTATCAATACTATACACACACGCAACTAATTTACCCCATTGTGGGTGATTTGGATGACAGTTTTGTAGCTTTTGACGCTTCTGGTGATTTCGTGAATCCAACGAAGCTAAGGTAGATCAAAATCGGACGAGTCGTTTAGAAGTTATAATGGAACAAACGTAACGGACATACACACATACACACATACACACTTACCGAGGCACTACAAACATCGCTCCTTTTTTGGCAGTCTTATAAAAGTATATTACGGAATTACAGATATTGAAACATAACCGCTGACTAGCTTTTATTGTCAATATCTATCGAATGAAAAATGTATTGGGGGGAAATTTTTCGTAATTGTGTATGAAAAAGCGCGCGCGCATGCGTGTGTGCGTTCATGTGTGTGTGTGTGTGTGTGTGTGTGTGTGTGTGTGTGTGTGTGTGTGTGTGTGTGTGTGTGTGTGTGTGTGTGTGTGTGTGTGTTTGTGTGTGGGTGTATGTGTGTTTGTATGTGTGTGTGTGTGTGTGCGTGCGTGCGTGCGCGTATATGTGTGTGTGCGCGCGTGTGTGTGTGTGTGTGCGCGTGCGTGTATGTGTTGTGTGCTCGTGTGTGTGTGTGTGTGTGTGTGTGTGTGTGCGTGCGTGTGCGCGCATGTGTGCGTTTGCGTGCGTGTGCGCGCGTATATATATGTGTGTGTGTGTGTGTGTGTGCGCGCATGTGTGCGTTCGTGTGTTTGTGTGTGTGTGTTTGTGTGTGTGTGTGTGTGTGTGTGTGTGTGTGTTTGCGCGTGTGTGCGTGCGCGTGTGTACGTACACGTGTGTGTGTGTGTGTGTGTGTGCGCGCGCGCGCTCGCGCGTGTGTGTGTTGTGTGTGATATCATAGCACCAGAACGGACGAGTGGACGTAAACCTTCGCCTAACCGCAGACTGGTGTATAAGTACCCGGCGTGGGTCATCGTCCATTAATTATCCCCCCTTTGTCTTCTTGTTGAAACTAATGCACATATGTTCCGTTTTCTTACCAACCAAGCCACTCCCGCCTATAAATAATTCATCAGAGCTCCCGAGGAACACAGTGACAGTTCTTGCGCTAACTTTAAGATTAATGGACGAACAACACTTTTCCCAAGAAGAAGAGGAGACGGATTTCTTGTAGCCCGATTCACCAGCAGCCAGCAGCAGTACTTTGGGATCCTCTGATGGCACGAAGGACTCTCACTGCGCTTGATTTGTTGCCGGAGCGAATGATTTTTATAGGGAAATATTCTTTTGCCTACACAAAACACGTGCAAAAATTTCAAAATCAATTTTAAATAATCGCTGCACGCGGATATCTCGCCAACTTCGTGGAATTGAATCTTCAAAAATTTGTATTATTTTTTATTGTTCTGCAAGATTGTTTTGTATTGTTCTGTATGATTGCTTTGCATTGTTCTATATGATTGTTTTGTATTTTTCTATAAGATTGTTTTGTATTTTTCTATAAGATCCTTCTGTATGATTGCTTTGTATTCTTCTGTATGATTGTTTTGTATTTTTCTGTATGATTGTTTTGTATTTCTCTGTATGATTGTTTTGTATTGTTACGTATGATTGTTTTGATTTGTACTATACGACTGTTTTCTACTGTTCAATATGATTTTTTTTATATTGTTCTGTATGATTGTTTTTATTGTTCTGTATGATTGTTTTGTATTGTTCTGTATGATTGTTTTGTATTATTGCGTATGATTGTTTTGTATTGTACTATACGACTGTTTTCTACTGTTCAGTATGATTGTTTTGTATTGTCCTGTATGCTTGTTTGTATTTCTCTGTATGATTGATTTGTATTGTTCTGTATGATTGTTTTGTATTGCTCTGTATGATTGTTTTGTATTGTTGCGTATGATTGTTTTGTATTGTATTATACGACTGTTTTCTACTGTTCAATATGATTGTTTTTTATTGTTCTTTATGATTGTTTTTTATTGTTCTGTATGATTGTTTTTTATTGCTCTGTATGATTGTTTTTTATTGCTCTGTATGATTGTTTTGTATTGTTCTGTATGATTGTTTTGTATTGTTGCATATGATTGTTTTGTATAGTATTATACGACTGTTTTCTACTGTTCAATATGATTGTTTTGTATTGTTCTGTATGATTGTTTTGTATTGTTCTGTATGATTGTTTTGTATTGTTCTGTATGATTGTTTTGTATTACTCTGTATGATTGTTTTGTATTGCTCTGTACGATTGTTTTGTATTGTACTATATAACTGTTTTCTACTGTTCAATAAGATTGCTTTGTGTTGTTCTGCATGAATGCTGTTCTTACATGAGATTGTTTTTTTATTATTGCTTATGAGTGTTTTGTGTTATTCTATATGTTTGCTTTGTATTTTTCTGTATGATTGTTTTGTGTTGTTCTTTATGATCGTATAAGAATCATGTAATTTTGTATTTATCTGTATGATTGTTTTGTAATGTCCAATATGATTGCTTTTTATTTTACACTCTTGATTGTTTTGTATTGTTCTCTATGATTATTTTTGATATGTTGTTACTGTTTCAGGGTGAACTGGTTTGGTTCGACCCGGGCGTCGGCCACGCACTTCCCGGAGAAGTCTTGGAGTACCACAAACCCGCTCAGGTCCTCACCGTGCAGGCTGTCATCGCAGGCAAGGTAATTTAAAAATACGTTACATTGTTAGATTTAAAAAAATATTATTGTAGTAAAATATTGAAATTTGTACATCTATGTAAAGGCCGAGGCTTCAGAACAGATTCGTACGAATAAATTATCGAATGTCTAGGATTACTATTGCACTGCGGCCTTGGTAGGTCTACTGCACCCCCTTTATATATTTCTGAGATAAGTTACGTCGCCTTCTCGAGCTCTAGTCTCTTCGTAAAGTGTAGGATTTGAGGGGATTTAAGGTGGGTAACGTCTGATTGGTACCTTCCCAATTCTTCATTGTGGTGCCTGCATATGTTTGCACTGCTGAGTCCTCTTTGATGTTTCCTTCACTTAAACCCCTATCACAGAAGTGTTACTTCATCAGATCAGCTGTTTGTTGCGTGGTGATGTCCCGCGCATTCTACTTTACGTTGTTCACACGAGTAGCTAGTGAAATGAGGTCCGCCCATACAGAGCCCTGCATGCATGTACGGCTGAGTTACACAGGGAGGTCGCCAGGGCTCCGTTTGATACACAGTTAGGCAGGTGTCGTTCACTCCATCAGCACGGGTTACTTTACACTGTACTGTTAGCGAAGCTGTGTGGATGAACGAGAGTAGTATGAGATACGTGGGATCGCTGAGCCCATCAGCTGCCCCCGCCGAACACTAAGCAGGTTAATAGGATCATATTTAAAAGAGCCGCAATTTATCTGCATATATTCTGTTTACTCGCGAATAGAGTTCTTCCAAAATAATTATAGATTTAAAAATACCAACGATCTGTCTCTCTTCAGTCTGTCTTGTCAGCTTATTGAGCTAAATATTCGTTCCGCACTGCTTTATTCAGCTATGTGGACACGCGCGCACACGCACACACGCACACACACATACACACACAAACACATACGCACACAAATACACGCACGCACACATACACACACGCATGCACGTACATGCACGAACGCACACTCACGCACACAAGCACACACACACACACGCGCGCGCGCACACGCACACGCACACGCACGCACACACACACACGTACACACGCGCGCGCACACACACGCACGCACATACACGCACATACACACACACACACACACACACACACACACACACACACACACACACACACACACACACACACACACACACACACACACACACACACACACACACACACACACACACACACACACACACACACGTACACACACACACACACACACACGCGCGCGCGCACTCACACACTCACACACACGCACGAACACATACACGCGCGCATGCATGCACGTACACACGCGCACACTCACACACACACACACACACACACACACACACACACACACACACACACACACACACACACACACACACACACACACACACATGCACACACGTACACATACATACACGTACACACACACACGCACACACACACACACACACACACACACACACACACACACACACACACACACACACACACACACATATATATATATATATAAATTTTACTGAATCCTCAAAAGGTAATTCAGAGATTAGGATCGGTGCTTATTTGAAGGTCGCGAGTCTTGGTCATACCGACAATGGCAGTTTCAATAGAATGGTCATTTTCCAAATGGAAATTTACTAAAAAGCCTATCTTCAAAGGTAAGTACTCACTCTCCCTTCTTCGTTACAAGTTCTGCTGTCCCGGACCTGCGCAATGTGACTCAGAATCGATCCGGTAACCGCATTAAATAAATAGACCCTGTTTTGACGGAAAAACCGATCGAGTCATTATCCAGCTTCCTGTTCCATAACTTGGCTTTATCGCACTGTTATTAAGAATTATTTAAAGTTTCAACAAAATCGGTCGAAGAATGAAGTGGAAAACGAAAAGCGTGCACAAAACCCGAGGCCGAGCGCAGCGAGTTGACCCACGTGATTAGTTTTTTAAAGCAGAACAACTACTGTGTGGGTGTATTTATAATTAACGGTAACACTTCCACCCTTCAGCAATATACAACCTTCTATGCTGCAATTATTTTTACAAAAAGTTAATAAAACCACCCCGGGAGGGATAAGGGATGAGGGATGATATATTTAGCAATAAGCAAGGATTTATAGAAGGACTAAGGACACCTCCCTTGTGTCCTGTATTGTTATTTATTATTACTGTGTTGGTGCTTTCACAAAGGGTTGAAATTGGTAATACAAGGGTTGACAGGATTAGGCGAGCGGTGCTCAAAGTCTTTATTTTGGAATAACTAAATTAGTTTATTTTTTTTACCCCATCAGTTTATATTAATGTCTTTTAACAATACTTTAAAGACACGCATCTTACTGTGTATAATATGAATTCAAGTATTCCAGTAACAGATTAAAAATGTGGCAGTCGCATGACTGCCGACAGAAGTGACTACTTCTTATCACGGGTTATGGCTATATATTTTACACCACAAAATAAAATTTATAGTCGATTTTCAAAATCATGAGTACATTCATTTCAGTTTCTTTGTTTGTTTCACCCAACTTTGGGGTACACTAAATCAATCACTTTTCAATGTTCTGTGCCTTCCTCGTAGCCCAGTATTGCTTCATACGTTGTGATCTTGCTTTTCTTTCTTCGTCAGAGATTTGGATCGTTCGCTTGGATTTGACTTTGCCTTGGAACCGTTGCTTCTTGTTCTTGGTTATTGTTTTGGCTGTTCTGTCCGTGAGCATAGTGTCAGTGATCTGCAGTTCTGTTATGTCTTTCTCCGTTTCTCTAAACCAAAGAGGTTTGGCTCTTCTACTGCGAAAGTAGTCAAATATTTTTCTGGTTAGTCTATTTTTGTCCATTCGGAGGATGTGCCCATAAAAATCAATTCTCCTTTTTCTTATTGTGTCTGATAGTGTTTCAGTTTTTTGGTAAAGAGTTTCATTACTGATGTGGAGTAATTGGTTGTTACGGAATTTGGGGCCTAAGATTTTTCGTAATATCTTTCTTTCTTTGATCTCCAGCCTGTCAAGTGGGCCCTGGGTTGTGAGAGATAATGTTTCAGCTGCATATAAGGCTTCTGGTTTAAGCCTTATATGCATATAAGGATTCTGCATATATTTTCATTTCAGTTTAATATATTTCTAAATACAATATTATATGATTTTTGGTTTTTTGCCAAGACATAGATTTTTGCTACTCGACACTAGAATAGGCTATAACTGACCACGGGAGAAGCTCGGAGTCCCAAATGTATTCCTGTTATACTTAATATGTGACCCTGTGACTTATTAATTGTCATTGTAAATGCCAACTTCAATGGAAACTGCAATATTTTAATTTGAAAAGTCAGGTTGTTTGGAATTATAAGATTGTTTGGAATTAAAAATTGTTACACAGTTAACACTTGTCATAAAACTAAATACTAAATAAATTTGAACTGGGTAAGTAGTATAATTGCGTTTAAAATAATTTAAATATTTATTATTCACACCTACCAATATATAATAAACTTATAAAACGTCATACACAGTTAAACTTGACACAAAACTAAATAATTAAGTTGGACTGGGTGAGTAATATGATGGCGCGAACATACAAGCTTTCACTTAAAAAATACATTTTTAAACAAAAATATATATAAGAGCGTGATGCGTGACGGCAAACTGAATTCTTTTCCCGTGCACAACATACATCCATACTCCGCCATAAGAAGCACTCACTTCAAAACAGTAAATAATTGTATTTTCTAATGCCTGTCACGTGACCTCATATTTCGTCCTTTAATTAGCGTTTGAAGATATCTATGTCTGTCAGTTTATTGCACATTAAAATAATTGCAATGAATCATAGCAACAACTACGTACATTTGAACTACCCTTTCGAAACGCGATCTAACTGTCAATATCGGTGCTCATTTCATGGCTATTACCAAATTGGCCGCTCCAATAGATCATTTTTCAAAAAACAAATTCCATAATATCACATTAAATCCAATTTTTTATAGGAAAATGAGTTATTCTAACGTTAATCGTACTTTTTCCATTATTCTTGAAGACAAGTATTTTTTCGTTTTCAAATTTGTCACCTTGACTTGCTTCGAAAAAAGTCGAATAATTAAATTTTTAGCAGAACCTGACGAATATATTTTCGGAAATAACGAAAATGAGTTATACTTGCGTTGATATTTTCAACCGTATTGGTAATGAGCTATTTGAACGGCCATCATAGCAGGGCAAAAAAATTTCAAATTAAAGTTCCACATTTTCAACCTTCTTTTATGTATGTCTCTAGATTTAGATTCTCTTTATTGCAATAACCGCCGAAATACTTTTTATTTTTCGTCTATATTAATTGGAGAAAGTTAACGCGTTGTTCTCCCCTCCCACGCAGCAATACACTGCATTGCACTTGAAACCTGAAACAGATGGAATCCGAGGCAACAAGTAATTTCCACAGCCGGCATGTTGCCAGCACTGTGTTCTGTACAACATAACCTCAGCACAGGCAGTATTGCCAACATTACAGTCAGACACGTCAAAACCAGATATACGCGTTATATAACCCGGCTGTGATATTGATAATGTTAGCTAAGGGGTGCATTCATACTCTGAGATATTGTGTCTTTTGTACAGAATTCGACGGGTATTAAGCCGTTGTTATCTGTTTGAACTGTTTCTCGTTGAGTCTACTGAACGGGCTTTAATGAAATGTTCAGCGTGCAGGGATGCATAGTGTGGAACAAAACGTTTTAAAATTCATTCTCCCGAGAAGTTCATTAAGTGTTACTTATTGCGTTTCGTAAAATTGAAGGCGCTAGGAAATTGATTTTGCTTGTCTAGTCAGTATTGCCATTTTATATCTCTGCTAATCGTAAATCTAAAAACCAATCACGTGATTACGCAGATTAATGGACAAAGGCAGTGGTATAGAGTAAACATTAAAATTAATTTGCTGTTTTACTACCGTATAATTTATACTTTAAAAATGTTAAAAAAGCTAGAGGCGGGCGTTTTGCTATTTTTACAAAACGTCAACAAACTGTTTGTTGAGGAAAAAAGCTGCTTTTAAAACAGTTGGAAAAAAACTGGTTTAGTAAACTGAAACTCAAAGTTGTATTAGCAGCTAAAATATAAAGCACGTACGTTCAGTTTTATAAGGCTACTTTTACATTCCCACTGCCACCATGTCCTTAACTGTTTTTGAGTATAAAGCATTTAAAAAGGATACAAATAATCCTTACAAGTGTAGTAATAATTAAATTACATTATCAAAACGTAATAATTATGTAAGCCATTTTATGTACAAAATGGGATGAATTTCTAATAGAAGCATTTTTTACTTAAAAATTAAATAGTCCTTTGCATATTTACCAAAATGCAAACGATTCAGAATATTTTTAGTTGATTAAAAAATACTGATGATTGATAATAAATATAAATAATATGTTTAAATAAAATTAGGCTCTGTATTTACAAAATGTGAGAGGTTGTTACTACAACTCGCAACAAAATAGAGATAAACGTTGACATTGACCAAACAGTTCTTACTTCACTACAAGCAACTTTGAAATAAAGAGAAAAAGCATAAAAACAGGTAGAAGAAAAGCAGTTAGCAGGAAAACAGTTTTAGCGCTTGCGGCAACGTTCGAATAGAACAGTCCGTTCCTTGTTTAACAAATCATAAACCAGTCCAAATCCAACTGCTTGATTCCGTTTGAAAAAGCAGTTTGTTTGTCGTTCATAGAAAAGCAGTTTTTTTAACAGTTTGGTGTTTTCAGCCCCACCACTACAAAAAGCACATCCTGTAATCAGAATGGATGACGTCATCGTTGGTTAAAACCGGTTTAGTAGGTTAGGTTGTAGACACATCGTTTTGAAGAAAACGGTTAAAAGTGCTATTTTCAAATCGTTATTTTACACTCAACGTTTAAAATTGAGGTTAAATTTAAAGCGACGGAACGCTGCCACCACTATACGAACATAAAGTTATTGATCGTGGAAAAATCTGTTTTCAGATTTTAGGAACCGTTCTAGGAAACTAGGTTGCAAATGAAGATTTTACCGCGGACGTCAGGCCATAATTTTGTGCACCGATTCGAAAACGAAACAACAGATTTCGATAAAATTTTGCAATGTTGGTGTTTCCCCACATCTATACTATTGTGTATGTAAACCAGGGAGCCCCGTGCGGAAACTTTGCAATATGAAAGCTTTAAGTAAACACAGCCTTTTGAATAACTAGTTGTTGGAGTGAGGGCGGTAGTTGGAAGGAAGGGGAAACGTGTTTAAAAAATAAATCGAAAAGCGATCGATTAACGATAGGTAAATGCACTGGAAGGAGAAATCGCAAATATATTTCTGTAAAAACAGTGTCTAAAACGTGTGTTTTATATTCGAAATGCTTGTCACGGCTTGTCAGGGCTTGTACGACGTACTATCAATAGGTCCACGTAACCTGTAGGTTTAATAACTTCAAGGAAATGTTGAAATTGTTCTATGCACGTTATGCAAAAAAGTGGCATTGTCTATTCGTGATTAGTAAGTTAGCTTCGTAAAATGTACAAAATATTGTCTGATTTGTGACGCCGCGCATGCGCATTCACGATGTCGTTTTGCCTATGACAGTTAAAAGTGTCTTATGTTAAAATTGTCCGTAAACAGTAAGTTTTAGCGCAAAATCGTTTTGCAATGTCAAAAACCGGTTAAAAAAAATTCTTTCTAAAGATACCTCATTTATGCCTGTACGAATGGTATGTGCTGAGACAAAGGTATGTTGACTGGCGAAATAATATATATGATTATTAATGTTTCTTAATATCGGTTTTAACGATTTAGATAGGATGCTGTTTAAGCGCCTAAAAGGACACGCATTATCGCTGTCTCCAAGAAAAATGTGTCTAAAATGTTACCGAAATAAATTTCAACCATTTGCCTTAAAATGTCAGAATCAGTACTTTCATGATCTATTTTTTTATTTTTATTATTATTATTATTATTATTTTTTTGGTGTTTAACGTCCGACTATTGTGCACACTTGGGCTAATGCAGACGATGGGATGATTTATAGCTTACGAAAATGCCAAACCCTGGCCGGGATGGAAAAATGAGCTATTGGATCAACCGTCATGGTAAAACCCAGACCCATTACCTTGAAATGAGCACTGATCCTGATTTACATTTACATTTATCAAAATTTAATAATATGAACCATTACCAATAATATTAAACGAAAGGAGTATAACATATGCAAACAGTGCTAAATATCTAGGAATGACACTCGATGCAAAGCTCCGATGGAAGGTGCATGTAAAAAAGAAAAAAGAGGAGCTACAGCTCAAATTCAATAAAATGTTTTGGCTTATCGGAAGAAATTCAGAACTTTCGATAGCCAACAAGATACTGCTATACAAGCAAGTTCTAAGACCAATATGGACCTATGGTGCACCACTCTGGGGATGTACAAGAAAAAGCAATAGTAAAATTATTCAAGTTTTTCAAAATAAAGTATTGAGAACGATTGTCAACGCCCCTTGGTATGTGAGAAATGAAAACATACATAGGGACCTAGGTGTTGAATCTGTTCAGGAAGTCATTAAAAAGCTCTCGGTTAAGCATTATTGCAGGTTAGAACAGCATAATAATACAGAGATTGTCCAACTACTATGCCGCAGTGACATCACAAGAAGGCTGAAGAGGACCAAGCCAATTGACCTCTCCAGGCCGTAAACACATTGGGACCAGCTGTCGGACTGCACCCCAGCACACAGTGAACACAATGATAAAGAAAAATTACTAGATGGGGCACGCCTCAGTTGTAATTAATTAAAATAAAAAAAAATTTAATGAACCGAATTTTATGATTTTTGTTAACGTCCGACTATTGTGCACACTTGGGCTAATGCAGACGATGGGATGATTTATAGCGTATGAAAATGCCAAGCCCTGGCCAGGAATCGAACCCGGGTCCTCGGGGTGAAAGCCCAGCCTACCTTTCATGATCTAAACAAGCGTAAAAATTTTTAAAATGAAAACGTTTCCCTCTAACTGTATTGGTTTTTTAAAACTTTTAATTTTGTTACTGTGACTTGAAAAATAAATAAACTGTCTTTTACAAATTAAACCAATTTTAGTAAATTTTTATTGTAACTTACAATATTGAAAACACGTTTTTTGCATTGAATTAACGCATTTTTTTCAATTTAAGCTTCAAAAGTAAGACATATAAAAAATAATTTTGATCGCAATAAATTTAGGGTGGAAAACGTTACTTTTAACAAACCGAATCCCGGAGCTGGGGCTTCGGTAAAATGTCTCAACGCGAAGCTTCAGCCAAAGAACCTGCCACCTTACCTGTCAATTTCAATAATTTTATTAATCACATTTTGTGTTAACGCAAAACTGACATTTTTATTGCGTTTTTATCGAATTACTCGTCTTCGGCGTGGTACGTATTGTAACAAGGTTAGAGCGCCTTCCAACCTTAGGTTATGCAATCTGCGAGCTGTAATCGTTTTGCATAACGTACACATTGCAGGCGTTACGTTTGAATGGAAACTATTATTTTTTTGCAGTGTTTTAACGTCCGACTATTGTGCACACTTGGGCTAATGCAGACGATGGGATGATTTATAGCGTACGAAAATTCCAAGCCCTGGCCGGGAATCGAACCCGGATCCTCGGGGTGAAAGCCCAGTACGCTATCAATTTAGGCCACCGAGGCGGCTACAGTACTAAACGCAGTATCCCAATATAGAAGGTAAAACTGGTAAGCAACTTTCGGACTACGGCCTCGTTTGTAGTTAGCTAACGTTCTTTTAGCAAAATCAATTAGTAACTCTTGGTGAGTAAAAATATTTAGGTATCTTCGTATTTCGATAATATTTTTTATACAGATGCGTTGCCTCTGACGTCCCGAGGACCCGGGTTCGATTCCCGGCCAGGGCTTGGCATTTTCGTACGCTATAAATCATCCCATCGTCTGTATTAGCCCAAGTGTGCACAATAGTAGGACGTTAAATAAAAATAAAAATCAAATTTTGAGTAAACGGACGTTTAAATAATCAAATCAAAATGGGTCTGGGTATCGACGTTCTCCAATAGCTCTTTTTTCCAAATTTTGATAAATGTAAAAGTGTGCGATCTTCGGTTTTATTGATAAATGACGATCTTCGCTGGATTATAACTCTCAGGATCAGTGCTCATTTCAAGGTAATGGGTCTGGGTTTTACCATGACGGTTGATCTAATAGCTCGTTTTTCCATCCCAGCCAGGACTTGGCATTTTCGTACGCTATAAATCATCCCATCGTCTGCATTAGCCTAAGTGTGCACAATAGTCGGACGTGAAACACAAAAAAAAGTAGTTGCCATGGCGATGGTCAGTAGTGGTCGGTTTATTTAAACATATTAGTTTAAGATTTTTTTATTACACGAATAAAAATATAATCAAAGAATTTTAAAGATAACACTTTTAATGTCGTTATTGTTTAGTCCTAATTAACAAGATTCTTTGTTAATATTACTCAATCGATGGTGGTGTACTAGAACGCCGTTGGTGGGGTAGATAGTTATGCCAATAGGGACTGAGCCCTCTTCGCGAACGTTTCTAGACTGATTTCAAATACCTTATCAGGAACACGAAAATTGTAACTCAATTTTGTAATTGAGTGTTTGCAGTTAATTAAAGCAAGCACTATAATTTGTACCGAGTGTTGCTGTGGTAACAGATTCGCGTAATTGTATTTCAATATTGGTTGCTGTGGTAACGGATTTACATAATAAAATTTGTAAATATTAGTTGATAATGTAGTAATATGTATGCGTAAATAAATGTTAAAAATTTAATTCCATCGTAACAGATTTCAGTGTTGCCAACGTAACAGATTTTATTAAGCGAATTTTATTATTTGTTGTTTTGGCAACGGTGTACATAATAAAATATTTAATACTACGGGCTAGTGTAACACATTTCAATAATTAAATGTTTTTTTTTCGTTTCGTTATCAACAGGTTAACGTAATATCTATATATTATTTTTAAAATGCTTTTTTTTTGTCGGTATGAAATATCTTCGTTAATACTGTATCAAAAATAATGTTTGAAGATTATTTTCCCTTTCGATGACGAAAAATAAGTAAATATAGTAAAATTTATTTTTTTTTAAAAATTACATTTGACAAAAAAAAGTTGAGGTTATGTTTTTTTCACATGGACAGTTATACGTTGCTTTTTCACGAGTCTGCAAATTTAAAGACATCTTTGTGTTGAAGTTTTATGCGGGCAAAAAGTGAACGATGATCACGTCATAACCTCCAACATCGTTTTTATAGAAGTTGGGTTAAATTCATTAAAAAAAAGTACTGTATATAATGTTAATATAATTTACAACTAATAGAAAGTCATGCGAGAATGGAATAAAAAGTGTCATACAAACATTAAGATCGGCAGAAACATCACACTTAACTGCTTAGCGTTTGCAGACGAACTTGCCTTACTAGCAAGTACGCCGCCTCGGTGTGGCCTAGTGGATAGCGCACTAGGCTTTCACCCCGAGGACCCGGGTTCGATTCCTGGCGAGGGCTGGGCATTTTAATACGCTATAAATCATCCCATCGTCTGCATTAGCCCAAGTGTGCACAATAGTCGAACGTTAAAAAAAAAAAAAACTAGCAAATACGGTGTAAGAGGCTCAATTTCAGATCGTTGAACTTGAAAAAAATGCAGCGAAAATCGGACTACAAGTCTCGTTTGAAAAAGAAATGATGCCGACCTTCCGAATCGAAATACCAGCCATTCAACAATGGTAAACAAATTAAGATTGTGAACAAGTTCAAGTATCTGGGGGAAATTATAGCCTGGAACACAGACGAGAAACCATCGATAGACAGCAGAACATACAAACTGAAACAAGCGCAACGACTCACCTGGCCAACCTACAAAAAGAAATCGCTCTCAATGAATGCCAAATTTCGACATTATAATTCCGTTGTTAAACCTGAGGCAACTTATGCTAGTGAAACACTCTTCAAGTTGAAGATTAAATCAACAACTGATAAACTGCAGAAAGCAGATAGAAGGAGCATCAGAACAATCATTAACAAGAAACACCAAGAGATTACTTCCGGATGAAGTGGTATGTCGAGAAAGTGAGTCAATAATAGACACGATGTGGAAAATTGCTTTTTTCGGTCAATCCAGAAACCCGACTGGTGAAACGGCTATTTAGCTATTTCTGGAAGATTAAAACGCAGAATAATTGGTTCAAAGAGATCCAGAGTGATTTGGAAGAGTTAAATTTGACGGTGCCTCAAATTGAAGGTAGAGCAGAGAAGAGGATTCTTAGGAATAATTGCGATTCAAGCTAACAACATTTGAACGGAAGACCTATACCATAACTGATGAACAAAGGGCAGCCAGGTCGGACAGGATGAAGACATTTTGGGAACGGAAGAAGAGGCTGAAACGCTAGTCTCAATAGCGATGTTGGACTTGGAAGTGTATGGACTGATTGAAGTGCTCCAATGACGGTGTAAACTAAGAAAAAAAATACTAATTTTGTTATTATTTTTTTATAATAACATATTTTGAATTGACAAATATATATATTTACGTTTTTTCAATTTTCTTATACGTGTATTGCGTACGACGTATTTGCACGCGTCACCTGTTAAGTCTTAATATTGACTGTTTGGGTAATTAATATACGTAACTAGCATTACCCGTCGCGGCTTCGCCCACGAAACTTAAACTGTTTCAGTAATGTAATAATTTAGAAAAAATATATTAATAAAAGAGTGATCATATTAACCCGTGGTTATTTTACAGTGAATATGAAAAGATATTATAACCTGAATATGTTGTTTTGTTGTCTTCAAACGTGTTCCATTCGAATTTAAGAAAATTTGATTGAAAATATTTTTCTCCGATGCAAACGTTTATACCTCTTTTGTATTTTTGTCATTTTAGGGGATGAAATTCGGGGGAAAATGCTGAATTATGTGCATCACAATTTGTGTTTTAGAATATTTTGTTCGCTTTTAAGAAAGTTTGATAAAAAATATTTTTCTCCAATGCAAACACTCTTTTTTCTACGATCCTCTTTTTTCATTTTCATTCTTCTAGGGGATGAATTCTGAAAAATGTTGAAATATGTGTTTCATAACATATTTCTAGAATATACGGTAAACAAAATATTTTTTCAATACAAAATTGTACCCTTTTTTATATTTTATACCCCCTTTCAAACTCTTTAGAGGATGAGTTTTGGGAAAAGGTGAAAAATCTACTTTCATTACTAATATTTAAGAGTGACTATGTTACGTTTTTAAGAAGGTCAGATGAAAAACATATTTTATCCGATAAAAATTGTTGTACCTCATGTTTATCTCTTTGGGGGTTGAATACTGGAAAATCGTTTTTCAATGCACCCCTACATGTGGTGGTAACTTGGAAAATTTCAAATATTTAGCTATATTAGTATTGGCGGTACGTTGATTATTAAATTTAGACTGGGTAAATAGTTAATGTCGTTAAAATCAAATTTTTGCAAAATCCTTTCTTAGTGCACCTTGACATTGTTGTAAGAAGGTACCCTGAAAATTTCAAGTCTCTAGCTATAATAGTATTGGCTGTACGTTGATTATTAAATTTAGACTGGGTAAGTAATTTAATGGCTTTAAAATGAATTTTTTCAAAATCCTTTCTTAGTGCACGCCTGTATAGTAACATAAATGTAGCCTGAAAATTTCAAGTCGCTAGCTAAAATAGTTTTGGCTCTGCATTGGTTATGAAGCGGTCACTCAGTCAGGACTTCTTTTATATATTAAGATTAATATTTTAATATTGTGTGCTACTGTAAAATATTTCAATAAAAAAAATGTTTTTATTGGTTTCTATGGTAACAGATATACAAAACGTAATTTTAATTTCCATTGCTGTGATTGCAGATGTTTTTATATCGTCTGATTTTGTACGAGATTTTAATAATAATAAGTTTTGTATTGGCTACATTAACAACACATTTAGATAACTAAACTTTGTTAATTCCTTTACTAACAAACCTGCCAACCAAATTGGTGTATTGTAACCGTTATTGGGTACACTGCACTTAATACTTTAATAATAAAAGAAACCTCGGTTATACTGTCTATAACTGGAAAACATAAAGGAAGGTTTTTTTTTGTGTGTTTAACGTTCGACTATTGTGCACACTTGGGCTAATGCAGACGATGCGGATTATTTATAGCGTATGAAAATGCCAAGCTCTGGCCGGGAATCGAACCCGGGTCCTCGGGGTGAAAGCCTAGTACGCTATGAACTAGGCTACCGGGGCCACTGAGGAGGTTGGTCGTGAAGCGACTTAGCTTATCTGATAAAATACTTTAAGGACTTCCTTTTGCGGCCCTCGTCCTTAGTTTTTGTATCAACTCCCTTCGACCGTACTTTTGTTTTACCAAATACGAAAATCGTGGGCAGTGTCTAAGTCAATGAGATTGCAAAATTGCTTTAAAGTTAAACTACTTTTGCCGTTAAGTTACCGCAACGTTTAATACTTTTTTATGTTTCGCCCACGTGACTTTCCGCACATTTTTAGAATCCCATCCTTGTTAAAATGGATTGTAAAAACTATATTTTTCTTTCCTTAAAGTTACCGCATCCTGCAGTTAATTTTTATTGTAGTTTGACCTTCTCAACTGACCTTCTTCTGAAATTCTTTCATATTTCTAAACCAAACAGCTAAACAGTTACAATATTGTATTTTAAAGACAGATGCTAAATATTGTCACGCGTTTCTAGACAGAGTTCCTTTTAGTTATTGTGTATACTTTTCAAAACTATATAAATATATTTAGCTACATTTTAAATGTTGTTGGTTTTATATCTAAAGTAGCAAAGTAGTACGAAACATTTTGTGCCCTTGAGTAAGTCAGTGATCTCGCGTAGATTTTTTTTTTATCAAATTTTGAAAACTAAATTCAATATAATCCTGAACCCCGGAGTACGGATAGTAAATTTTAAAGACGTTTTGATATTTCCCCAGGCCGGAGAGCCGAGGTTATGACTGCAGTTAAATATATTTAACGGTCCGTTTAATGCTTAACGACGGTTTGATATGTGTGTGCCAGTAAAGAGATACGTTTAAATTTATGGTGAATTCGCAACGACTAGATTATACGTAAATTAATGTAAATATAAGACGGTATTTGATTTCATTAATTCATGAATATTTAACGGTATCTTGATTCCCAGTCGTGAGTGTGAAATTTATGTTTGTGTGAAAACGTTTTAACAAAGTAAAGTGACTTTAGGATGGCCTTGTCCAATATAACGTAAGTAGGCATACATTTATTTGAACGTTTTTTATAAGTTTTGTTAGCGTCAGGAATAAAGTATCTTGCAAACCGAGCATTGATGTATTTTAAAATTTTAGGTCATTAGACGTTTATCGTCATGGTCTCTGTGTTATCGTGTTTTTCTTCATTAAAACCAATTTTCCCAAAGAAAAAACCACGAAGCTCGGTTTTTTTAGTCCGTGAAGAAAGCACATACGTAAATTGCTGGTATTTATTTAATTTCACAATATATACCTTGATCATTATTCCTATCTTATTAAATAAACAAATATATCTCCTTTAGGCTGATACCTTTGTTCCGCGTAGCTTCGACTCTGTCTAGGTCGGTTATGAAGCTTCCCCCACCACGCTGACCACGCCTCCAAACTTATTACTACATCTCATCTTGGTTGCGGTTGCCTAGGTTACGGTTTTTAAACAATATTTCCTAGAATCCGTTACATTAGGCCTAAATATTTTAATTTAAATGATACAAACACGTTTTTTAAAGTTGTCTTTCACCTGAAGCTCTGCCCCGTATTTGGTGGTCGCGCGATCTTAACATTACGAATCCAATTTTGGGAAAACTAGTTGATATTTACGATTATTATATCAGCTGATTAAACAGCAAGTATCAGCTGATTTAACAGTAAGTATCAGCTGATTGAACAGTATTCATTGGCTATGGGTTTACTATTATCATTATTCATATCTACCCATATAATACGTATTAAATGTGTTTATTTATAGTTAAAACCAATTTTCCCTAAAATCAGACCCATATAGTTTGATTTTATGAACGCGACAATTATATAGACCATTGTGAAACGAGCTATTGGAGCTGTTATCATAGTAAAACCCAGACCCGCGATCTTGTAATGAGCACCAATCCTGACCGTGTACCAGTGCTTTTTAAATCAAACTGTAGGCACAATAATCGATTTTGCTAATACATTGAACGAATTCCTTAACTAGCGAAATTCGTTTAACAGTTTCAAAATGGCGGAAATTTCAATTCATTAAAAATTCGTAACTTTTTTTTTGAATTTTCAAAATCAGTTGGTATTAAGATATATCGTTTAACGGCGGTCAGGGTTCTTTTTCGAATTTTCGGTGCGATTTGATAGTTTAAAACACTTATATAGTGATTTTTCAGTGCTGTTTCTGTTGGTGAAATCAGAGCGTCCAAACAAGGGTAAGTTATAACGAACATTATTTTTTGAAATTCGCTTCTATCATGTCAGCGAGACAACTGCGAGCCGCATTTATTTTCCTTTCATTGGTACTACACACGCGCGCGCGCCCCCCCACACACACACCCACACACTTTCTCTCTCTCTCTCTCTCACACACACACACACATATACACTCACACTCTCTCGCTCTCTCACACACATATACACACGCACATACACGAACACGCACTCGCTCTCTCTCTCTCTCTCTCTCTCTCTCACACACACACACACACACACACACACACACACACACACACACACACACACTCACACACACATACATACACACACACACACACACACACACACACTCCACACACTCACACTCACACACACACGCACACACACACACACACAACACACGCACACGCGTCACATTCTCTCTCTCTCTCTCTCACACACACACACACACACACACACACACACACACACACACACACACACACACACACACACACACACACACACACACACACGCACACACACACACACACTCACACACATACACACACGCACATGCACGCACGCACACACTCTCTCTCTCTCTCTCTCTCTCTCTCTCTCTCACTATCTATCTATCTCTCTCTCTCTCTCTCTCTCTCTCTCACACACACACACACACACACACACACACAACATACCACACGCACAAACAACGCGCACACACACTCTCACACACACATCTCTCACACTCGCTCAAACGCACTCACTCACTCTCTCTCTCTCTCTCTCTCTCTCTCTCTCTCTCTCTCTCACACACACACACACACACACACAAATTATAACGACTCCTCTAAAAGTAATCGAGGTCAGGAAAGCGATAATTTCAAGGTCGCAATTCTGGGCGCTGGACGCTCCAATAATTCATTTTCTAACGAAAATCTGTAAAAAAATGTAATTCCTTAAAGACCGCCATTTTGAAACTATCAAAGGGTTTACTTGGTGAAGAACTTCTCTTAGCTATTACGACAAACAATTTTCCCGCCAAATGCAATAAAATCGGACTAAATTTGTCAACAAGTAAGCGCGCATGCAGAAAACTCCTTCAACCGTTCTCTCGGTATCAGGATTGTTGCACACTCCATGGTCTCACTTTGGCAGCCGTTCAAGCAGCCATTTCTCACTTTGAAGCTCGCATATAATTTGACGAATGGAAATCGGTTTTCTAAATTCCAAACCGGAGGCTTACTAATCCATACTGGAGCCTCTTGCAAAGTAAAAGAACTCACGAAGGCATGTTATAGGGTAAAAACAACAAATTTTCTCACAAAATCTCACGAACTCGGTAAACTGAAACGCCCCGCAGTATTTCCAAAATGACCTCGCGTCCGAAAATTGTTTTCGCACTACATAATGTCGCCGGTTTATGACGGTATTACATTGGCAGTAAATTGTTTATGGCACATTTTATGACCTTACAATTTCTCCCTTCACTTGCTGCAGTCATTACTCTCGGAATTCTGAAGTAATAACAGACGCGAATCGTTCCGTATTGAGATTAATGATTTTTTGAGACACCGAGACGTGTTGCCCCAACGACAGTTGGTTTACAGAGTAAAGACTTGTCTGTGGTGTAACGTCTGTAGTTTATGATAATCAGACTTAGTAAAAGGGAGGGTTCGATGGGACACATACAAAAAAAATTAACGGTTTTAACTAGAATGGAACCTGAGTACTCAGATATCGGGTGTTAAATGCCAGCTAACATGTCGATGCTAATACGAACGCTTCACTTAAAACAATAATAATAATAATGTTAATTTTATTTCCTTTTTTATGCAAATTAGGAACATACTTTGTTTATTAAATAATAATACGACAGGAATAATAATTGTGTGTGTGTGTGTGTGTGTGTGTGTGTGTGAGAGAGAGAGAGAGAGAGAGAGAGAGAGAGAGAGAGAGAGTGTGTTCGTGCGCGTGCGTGTGTGTGAGAGAGAGAGTGTGTTCGTGCGCGTGCGTGCGTGCGTGTGTGTGTGTGCGTGTGTGTGTGTGTGTGTGTGTGAGAGAGAGAGAGAGAGAGAGAGAGTGAGCGTGATGTGTGCGTGCGTGCGTGTGTGTGTGTGTGTGTGTGTGTGTGTTCGTGCGCGTGCGTGCGTGCGTCTGTGTGAGAGAGAGATAGAGTGCGCGTGCGTACGTACGCGCGTGCGCGCGCGCGCGCGCGTGTGTGTGTGTGTGTGAGACACAGACAGATAGAATGTGTGTGAGAGAGACAGGAATAATAATTGTGTGTGTGTGTGTGTGTGTGCGTGTGTGTGTGTGTGTGTGTGTGTGTGTGTGTGAGAGAGAGAGAGAGAGAGAGAGAGAGAGAGAAAGAGAGAGTATGTGTGTGTTTGTGTGTGTGAGTGTGTGTGTGTGTGAGAGAGAGAGAGTGTTCGTGCGCGTGCGTGTGTGTGTGAGAGAGAGAGTGAGTGTGTTCCTGCGCGTGCGTGTGTGTGTGTGTGTGTGTGTGTGTGTGTGTGTGAGAGAGAGAGAGAGAGAGAGACAGAGAATGTGAGCGGGTGTGAGTGCGTTCGTGCGTGTGTGTGTGTGTGTTCGTGCGCGTGCGTTCGTGCGTCTGTGTGTGAGAGAGATAGAGAGTGCGCGTGCGTGTGTGAGTGCGCGTGCGTGCATACGTGTGTGTGTGTGTGTGTGTGTGTGTGTGTGTGTGTGTGTGTGTGTGACACAGACAGACAGAGTGTGTGTGAGAGAGACAGTGTGAGCTCGTGCGCGTGTGTGTGAGAGTGAGTGCACGTGCGCGTGTGTGTGTTAGTAAGTTCAAGTTCGCAATTTTAGTTCGATTCGATTAAAACGTAACGCACAAATCTACTCGTATTTTGTAATTGCTTGAACAAGTTCGTAAACCGGCAGGATTTGTTCAACAGTTTAAAAATGGCGGCCTTCTTAAATCTTTAAAATATTGTAACTTAACTTGTCAAATAATTTTGAAAATCCGATTTGACCGTCGAAAACAGCATTAAAACTGCATGTATTAGCGTTTTGAATTTTGAAAAATCTGTTGAAATTAAGAAATCTATTTTGACATCGGTCAGAATTCATTTTCGTATTTTTAAACGAATTTCAAAATTTAAAACGCGCCTTTTAGCGCTGCTTGTGATGGCGCACTTGGAGTTTCAAGGTGTGTGAAAGATAAACATAAATACTTTCACAATTTTGCTTCTATCACGTCAGCCTCCCACGGTTATTAATTTTAACTTACGCTATTTGAAAATCAGATAAAAGTTTTATAATTATAATCACAAACTTTTAACGTAAACATAAAATTGAAATCACAAATTGTATGGCAGTGAAATACGAAAACTTTCGTTCATAAGATGTTAACCCTTCCATCCCGTTAGCGACACAGCTGCGTGCTGCGATGTACGAAGTATCCACTCTAATGCGGCATAAACACACTCAAAATATGCTTTTTTTAATATCGTTTTTTAATCCCGATATCAAAACGTTTGAATATTTATCGGGAAAACGTCTGTTTTCACAAATCCGATTAATCGAATTTTGTTTAAAACTCGAGTCTCGGTTGAAAATTCGAAACAAAAAATTATTAAAATTAAATACGAGAACAGTTTCACAGCTGTTTATGCTCCATTTGTTTTGCGAGATGAAGCGCATCGCTGAACGAATTGTTTACGTTTCACACAGTTCCGTAGCGCGGCCTGTATCAGGCACCTTTAGCGTGACCCTTTGTCTTTTTCCCGGATTTTTCTCGCCAAACAAAATTCTGTTTCAGTTGCGGATTCTAATGAAAAATAGAATTATTTAATTCCGCCCTCCCACGGTTGCCTAAGGGTTGCTAATTACTGCTCGCTCCACCCACGCGGTTTATTGTGTCAAGGTACGTGGGTAGATGAGCATCTTTCATTGCCGTGTAAAATACTCAGTCACTGGTTTTTGTAAAACTTTAAGGTCAGTGCACACGTTGGAGCTGGGTTGCGCAACTTGGTGTCACGACATTATATCTTACATTAAGCGGCGCAACTGGTGTATAGTAAATATCGTGTGAAACGATTTTGGGAATTATTGTTCGGTTTTGTCCGAATGGGATTTTTGTAGTCATTATATTAGGTGGTGGTTGTTGCTTACATGGTTTAGTATCACCTGGCACCGCTACCGTTTGATCTGTTGTGCAACAAAGCCTCCTAGGTACAAGTTTGTGTGCGCGCGCGTGTGCGTGCGTACCTGTGTGCGCGTGCGTGTGTGTGCTTGTGTGTATGTATGTGAGTGTGTATGTATGTGCGTGCACGTGTGTGTGTGTGTGCGCGCGCGCGTGTACGTGTGTGTGTGTGTGTGCGCGCGCGAGTGTGTGCGTGCGTACCTGTGAGCGTGCGTGTGCGTGTGTGCGCGCGCGTGTACGTGTGTGTATGTATGTGAGTGTGTATCTATGTGCGTGCACGTGTGTGTGCGCGTGTGTGTGTATGTGTCTGTGCATGTGTGTGTGCACGCGTGTACGTGTGTGTGTGTGTGTGTGTGTGTGTGTGTGTGTGTGTGTGTGTGTGTGTGTGTGTGTGTGTGTGTTTTGCGATGCTAGAAAAAGGTGGAAAGAAACTTTTTATAGACTACCTGGGGTAGGGTAACGCACTACCCCAGGTAGTCTATAAAAGACTCAAACAAATTAAGACTAAAAAAAACACCAAAAGCATTCCTCGTCTGTAAAGTCTCCCACAGAACCGCAGCCAGGCATTACTTCGTGGGAAGGTGGACTGGCTGACCGCCTACTCTTTTACAGCGATGGCTCTCCTTTCTGAATCCTCAGCCCTCAACCTCTTCATGACCACTGCAGCGAACCCCGCAATGGCTCTCCAGTTGGCCTCTCAAGCATTGTCGCAACCAGACTTTTCGGTGTACTGCTGCTTCACAGATATGTGTGCAGCTTCATCCTACCCTCGTCCAATCTCCGACACCGGAAAAACACTTGCTCCGCATGCTGTGTGTGTGCGTGCGTGCGTGCGCGCGATTGTGTGTGGGGGTGTGATGTTTGAGGCCATTAGTTTAAGTAGTTGTTGCTGGTTGCAGGGTTTAGTGTCACCTGGCACCTCGTTCATTGGATCTATTGTGCATTTAACCTCTCAGGAACAGTAGACTGGTTCTCTCACTGAACGTAAGCAGTTCGCTGAAAATCCTCGGGTCTGGGAATCCAAAACATTTTTCGCCTCCTCCTGGCAAGAGCCTCTCAGTTATAGACTTTATGTCCTGTAGTTTTTCATTCATCTTACAGTTTAATCCTACCCTTAGTTTCTCCGATTGTAAATCCTACCCATGCCAAACCAAAGTTTCTGGTACGTAGAGTCCTTACTGTCTTTCAATAAACGTTCCCGACAGCCTTCAAGTCTTTTTGAATGGATTTCCGTCAGCTCTTTCGTGCAGTCCTATAAGGATTCTGTTTCTCACCCAAGTTCGAGGTTCAGTTGGAATCCTCTTTGTTGCACCTTCATCTCTGTCACTGCTAGCCTCTGATAGATTTTCTGAACAGCCGTACCGATTTGTTTCTCCCCGCAGGGGATGCAAACTAGCTGCACCTATTGAGAGGATTTAGACGTCCTTCGCAGTACCCGCTTCTAACACACACTACACTTACGACTTTAACACTTTACACTCACACTTACATTTAGAGAGGCGATAATCCTCAATGTGCTTTTCGCCTTAAAATAACAACAAAAGAAAAGATTTTGTCTGTCATTACATATCACATAGGTCTGTCTGAAGTCTAAATGATGTGGGTTCCATGAGGTTAGGTACAGTTCAATAGCCAGTTCCGTGCTATTTTCACTCTCCAGGGTTTTGTAGTTTGTTTTCAACCTTTAGAGTCCCACAGGTAGCTAGGGAAATAAATGGTCGAACACACGTAACTACGCGTGCACAGGGACTGGAGTATCCAGGGTAGGCATACTTAGGGTAAGCTCCACGCTTCGACGTAGCCGTAATCCAGTCAGGCAATCGTTTATTCCGACATTTCTCATAATGTGTGTTAAAGGAAGCTGTACAAGACGTTTAGAGCGCATGCGTCAACTCTCGCCCCAGTCGTGAATGTTTTATCCAGGATTAGAATGCCAGTGTGTTACAAGTCTCTGTAATAAAAATAAAAAACAAATTCATTTATAATCCCTTGTGACAACGCCTCAAGCCTTTTGTATCTTATACAGCAATGTTACTACAGTATACTCTAGGCCTGTGTCTGCCTAGATTAATATCTCTTATGATTAATGTTGTACCATTTAAATCTGGGCGACGTTTGTAAACATATTGTCCTGGGTAACTAACCGGTCTAAGCGTTTGCTGAAATTGACTTTTGTACCAAAGTTTGTAACGAATCGTTCTGAAGTTCCGCGATATATCGAACGGAAAAACACAGCCAAATGACGGAAATTTTGTGCAAAATAACACTTTAAAATACACGCGTTTAAAAGTTATTTGTAAAGTTTTTAATTATTCATGAAAAGTGTTTGCAGATTCGCTGCACATTCTGTGGTCAAGGATGTGGATGTTACCATGATGGCCACTGTAAGGTCAGATAGGGGACTACAGAAAACGGAATCGCGAACCCTGAAGTTCGAAACACACACACACACACACACACACACACACACACACACACACTCACACACCACAAAACACAAATACATACACAATACACAGGCACACATACACTTACACACACACAACACACACAAACACACAATACACAAACACATAAACACGCACACATACACACACACACGCGCACGCACGTACAAGCGCGTGAGCACACGCACGCGAACACACGCACCACACACACAAACAGCCAAAACACACACAAACACACAAACACAACACACACATACAAAGACAACACAAAACATACACGCGCGCGCGCGCACACACACACACACAAAATGCTCACGCACGCACACACCACACAAGCACACACAACTCACACACACGCACGCGCGCACATACACACACACCACAACACACACACACACACACACAATACAACGCACACGCAC
>CM040186.1:7684754-7692254 GCA_022606455.1 Callitettix versicolor | reverse complement strand
CGATCCCCAGACACAAAAATCGATATTAGCAATAGAACAAATCCGTTCTATCTTTTCAAAATGTCGGTAATTTCAAGTTTTAAAAAATGTAACTTTCTAAAATTAAGAAAATGGTTTTACGACATATTTTCTTTCGTCTTGAGTTCCTTTTTACACACCTCCTGAAGATTACCGCGGTTTCAATATATTGTTTCCTCTTCAGGGCGTAATATAAAATGTCAAATCCCTCTATCGAGGTCAAATCACTTCGACACAGATTTAAAATTTTGCATCACGGCCTGAAGATGAAACAATAAGGTGTCGAAACCGAGGTAGCCTTTACGAGGTAAATTAAAAGACCACTAGGTAACTTTTTTTTGTGTTTAACGTCCGACTATTGTGCACACTTGGGCTAATGCAGACGATGGGATGATTTATAGCGTATGAAAACGCCAAGCCCTGGCCGGCAATCGAACCCTCTATCGAGGTCAAATCACTTCGACACAGATTTAAAATTTTGTATCACGGCCTGAAGATGAAACAATAAGGTGTCGAAACCGAGGTAGCCTTTACGAGGTAAATTAAAAGACCACTAGGTAAATTTTTTTTGTGTTTAACGTCCGACTATTGTGCACACTTGGGCTAATGCAGACGATGGGATGATTTATAGCGTATGATAACGCCAAACCCTGGCCGGGAATCGAACCAGGGTCCTCGGGGTGAAAACCCAGTACGCTATCAACTAGGCCACCGAGGCGGCTCTCCCCACTAGGTAAAAGAAAATATGTCATAATCCTAACTACTTAAATATGTGATCCGGTGGTTGTGTTGCAATAGTGAAAAATGATTTGATGGCGGTCAGGGTTTATTTTCGTTCAAGATTTTAATGGTTTTTGCGACGGTGAAATCGGAATTTAAAATGGATGATACGTTGTTTTTGGAAGTCCATTTTCATGACGTCGTGAAATAGCGTTTTTGCTTTTTGATTGTAACGTAAATATTTTGAAAAAGGCAATGAAAAGCGCTCAGTAATGGCATTTATCCAAAAACGGAATGTACAGTTAAACAAACGTGACATTAATTCTGAGGCGACTTAGGAGCCGGTAATCCCGTGATTAAGTTGGCCGCCGATGTTCCATTAGCTTTGGCCAATCTAAAGTGACTTTCTGCGGACTTGTACGTCTCATGGCTGTCGGGCTGCGTCACATTGCGGGGATTAATAAAATATTCATTATAGCGCGTGTAAAAAGGGTGTGACAATAGTAGGGGATGTTAAAGCTGAATTGGCGCTCGTTGAAATCAGGACAGACGCAACTGTCTCGCTAAATATACGAAAGAGAATTACACCAAATATACGGATATTTTTATATGTGAAAACCAATTTTTTATTTCACGGGTGGTTACCCGTCTTCGTATTGGTGACTCTTTGTTAACGCATGGGTTTCTGTAGGGAAGCCATCACAGTAAGACATATTTTGTTTGATTGTGATGGTTTCCAAAATGTTCTTGATTTGAGAATTGTTTGCAGACGATGTCGTTAGATAGCCTCGGCCGTTGACCGGATCGTAGACTTCCTTCATCGGAGAGAATTTTAAAGTAAAATTTAATTTATATACGAGGGTTGATCAAATATAAACGAGATTGACTTTCTAAAAACTTTTCCGTTGAACATTGAACTCTAAAGGGTGGGATTTCAGGTAGTCTGGGAGGTTTGGGACGGGCGTAGACGGGCAACATTTCCGTTCGGATCCTTCAGTATAAAACTATACAATGAGTGAGAGTGAAGTGCACGTTTCCGTGGAGCAGAGAATTATTATTAAGTTTTTGGCCAAGGAGGGGGTCAATCCGACTGAAATCTTTCGTAGATTGACGGCTCAATACGGGGACAGGACCCTGTCAAGAGCTCGCGTTTTTGCTTGGCACAAGGAATTCGCCGAAGGACGGGAAGCAGTAGAAAACCTCAGCCATGATCGTCGCCCGACCACTTCCGTCACGGACGAAAACATTGATGCTGTTCGGAAGCTCTTGGACGAAGACAGACGTATATCGCTGCGATTTATTGCAGATGAACTCCAGTTGAGCTATGGTAGCGTTCAAAAAATCGTTACATCAAACCTGGAACTCAGCAAAGTATCTGCAAGGTGGGTTCCACGAATTTTGACCGACGTTCACAAACGGAATCGTTTGGAGATTTGCCAGCGACTATTGACCCAATTTGAACGAGATGGTGAGGCATTATTAAACCGGATTGTCACCTGTAACGAAACATGGGTTCACCATTACACTCCCGAGTCGAAACAGGCAAGTATGGAGTGGCGGAAGAGGGGAGAGAGGGCGCCTCTGAAGGCCAAATCACGATCGTCGGCCGGGAAGGTAATGGCCACTGTATTTTTCGACAATCAAGGCGCCTTTCACGTCGATTTCCTCCATCAACGACGCACAATAAATGCACAATATTATTGCGATGTTTTAGAGGCCGCAAAACAGTCTTTTCGTAGGAAAAGGAAATCTAAACCGGCGAGAAACGTCATTTTTCTTCACGATAATGCCCGACCACATTCAGCGAACGCTACGAGGCTTAAACTCGATCAAATTGGCTGGGAACCAATGGAACATCCCCCATACAGTCCAGACTTATCACCCTGCGACTATCACCTGTTTGGGCCACTCAAAGAGGCGCTTGGAGGCCAGCGTTTCGAAGACGATTCTGCGGTGGAGATCTTCGTGCTGCAATGGCTCAATGAACGCCCGAGAACTTTTTACGAAGATGGAATTAAAAAACTTCCATACTCCCATGGGAAAAGTGTGTTACTCGTGCGGGAGACTATGTAGAAAAATAAGTTGTATCAAGAATAATTTGTAAGTAAGCAATAAATTTTTTAAAAATCAGTCTCGTTTATATTTGATCAACCCTCGTATTTGTTATTGTTGCAGGGCCCCTTTACAGCCCTGAAAAGTTTGTTTACATTTGGCATTTATTAATTAATTTTTGAAGTTATTTTTATTTTGTTAATTAGTTTTAGGTACGTTTATATTTTTTTTATTTATCTTGTTATTGTTGCAGGGCCAATTTACAGCCCTGAAAAGTTTGTTTACATTTGGCATTTATTAATTAATTTTTTAAGTTATTTTTATTTTGTTAATTAGTTTTAGGTACGTTTATATTTTTTTTATTTATCTTGTTATTGTTGTAGGGCCCCTTTACAGCCCTGCAAAGTTTGTTTACTTTTGGCATTTATATTAATTAAATTTTTTAAGTTATTTTTATTTTGTTAATTAGTTTTAGGTACGTTTATATTTTTTTTATTTATCTTGTTATTGTTGTAGGGCCCCTTTACAGCCCTGCAAAGTTTGTTTACTTTTGGCATTTATATTAATTAAATTTTTTAAGTTATTTTTATTTTGTTAATTAGTTTTAGGTACGTTTATATTTTTTTTATTTATCTTGTTATTGTTGTAGGGCCAATTTACAGCCCTGAAAAGTTTGTTTACATTTGGCATTTATTAATTAATTTTTGAAGTTATTTTTATTTTGTTAATTAGTTTTAGGTACGTTTATATTTTTTTTATTTATCTTGTTATTGTTGTAGGGCCAATTTACAGCCCTGAAAAGTTCGTTTACATTTGGCATTTATTAATTAATTTTTTAAAGTTATTTTTATTTTGTTAATTAGTTTTAGGTACGTTTATATTTTTTTTATTTATCTTGTTATTGTTGTAGGGCCAATTTACAGCCCTGAAAAGTTTGTTTACATTTGGCATTTATTAATTAATTTTTAAAGTTATTTTTATTTTGTTAATTAGTTTTAGGTACGTTTATATTTTTTTTATTTATCTTGTTATTGTTGTAGGGCCCCTTTACAGCCCTGCAAAGTTTGTTTACTTTTGGCATTTATATTAATTAAATTTTTTAAGTTATTTTTATTTTGTTAATTAGTTTTAGGTACGTTTATATTTCTTTTATTTATCTTGTTATTGTTGTAGGGCCAATTTACAGCCCTGAAAAGTTTGTTTACATTTGGCATTTATTAATTAATTTTTAAAGTTATTTTTATTTTGTTAATTAGTTTTAGGTACGTTTATATTTTTTTTATTTATCTAGTTATTGTTGTAGGGCCAATTTACAGCCCTGAAAAGTTTGTTTACATTTGGCATTTATTAATTAATTTTTAAAGTTATTTTTATTTTGTTAATTAGTTTTAGGTACGTTTATATTTTTTTATATATCTTGTTATTGTTGTAGGGCCAATTTACAGCCTAAAATAATGTGTGTTTATATTGGTATTTTTAAAATATATTTTACTGTTAACTAGTTTTAGGTGTATATCTAGTACAAATGATGCGAAACCATATCGGCAAGTATGGCTGAGTGAAATTGTTTTCGAAATGTTCCTTTTAAACCAACGCGAAAAAAACACTTTTCGCGGGAACGATATTGGTTGCGGAAAGAACAGCGAGGGGTTTGCAAATATTGACTTACCCTAGTAAACTACCCTTGTAACCGTTCGGAGTGCATTGGTGTGGATTTACTGGCTCGGAAAAGCAGCCCTTAGTGAGTGAACACTTTTCCGCTACATTCTCTTGACGCGGAACACGGATTGAAATATCTTAGGAAATACGGTACGTCTGGTGTTTGCGGGCTGTAAATGTTCGCTTGTGTACGCTAAATTAAAACTCCATTTACTGCCTGTTCAACGAGTATTCATTGGAAAACGAGCTATCGGAGTGGTTTTAGGGTCAGGCTTGAATGCAGCTTCAATGGAGGACCTTTAAGGGGTCGTTAAAGTATTTTGTGTTAAACTCGACACAGAAATCGAACTAGTAGTATGGACTAGTTTGTAACACAGCAGAAACCGTTTTTAAGTTTCAAAATGGCGGATATTTCGAATCTTTAAAAATTTGTCGTTCCATACGTTATAATCTTGATAAGTAATTTTAAATTTTCTAATTTAATTCTGTTAGTATCATAATATTGAAATCTTCAGTGAAATATTTAGTGACGCTTTTCTATAAAATAATACTTATGCGCGAACCGTGATTAGAAAATCAGTCACTGATCCAGCCGTCGTATCAGTCCTGGTATCATGTCAGCACTGACCGTGACTTTCAGATCACCTTTGCCTTTGCAATTTTATCCCGAATTTATTCAAAAATAGTACTTTTTACAACTTAAACAAGTTCGTTAAACAGAGAAACCACCTTTTCGAAATTCTCAGCGATTTTGCTTAAACCTTTTCCAATAATCGCGGCGCTCAGCTGGTTTCGCCTTCATAATCAGCGTTAAAATCACCGTATATCAGCGTTTTAAAATTTCACATTACATCTAGAGTACTAAAACGAACCATGACCGCCGACACAGTTTGTCTCCTGATATCAGAGGATATCGTGCTGATCCACGCGGCTGATTACGTCGGTGAAATCAGATTTCGGAAAATGTGAGACGATAAGTTACGCATTTTAAAATTTTTGGAACGACCGCCATTTGCGTAATGATAAATGGACTTTGCTGGTCAACGAACTTCTCCAAGCTATTGTCAAAATCGATTTCTGTGGCAATTTTATAATCAAATTTAACCGAAATTACGAACGTGAGGGTACTAAAACACACACACCCTCGCACGCGCACACCCACACACGCATGCACTCACGCACACGCTCAAACACGCACACGCACACACAAACACGCGCGCGCAAACACACACACACACCTCTGCACTGAAGCACACAATGCATGCATACACAGACGCGCGCTCGCACACACAAACATATACACACTCACTCACTCACACACACACACTCACAACATATATACTTACACACACACACACACACACACACACACACACACACACACACACACGCTCACACTCACACACACACACACACACACACACACACACACACAAACACACACACCTCTGTACTGACGCACGTATACACAGACGCACGCGCTCGCGCTCACAAACATATATACTCACACACACACACACACACACACACACACACACACACACATACACGCACACACACACACACACACACACGCACACACACACACACACACACACTCTCTGACACACACGCACACACACTCTCTGCGCTCACAAACATATATACTCTCTCTCACACACACACACATACACACGCGCCTGCACTCACGCACGTAATGCACGCATACACAGACGCGCGCACACTCACACAAACACACACACATACACTTGCACTAACACACGCACATGCGTACACAACACGCACACAAACACACATACACACCTGCACTCACACACACATACACAGACGCACACACACACACACACACACACCTGCACTCCCGCACGCAATGCATGCATACACAGACGTGCGTGCACTTACACAAACACACACACACCTGCACTAACACACGCAATGCACGCATACACAGACGCGCGCGCACGCACACACACACACACACACATAGACACAGACACACACACACACACACACACACACACACACATACACACACGTGTGTTAGAACACTCATATTCGCAATGTCGGTCCGATTGAATACAAGCTGGTACTGTAAATTGATTTTGACAAGAGCCTGGACAAGTTCGCTAACCAAAGAAATCTGTCCAACTCTCAAAATAGTGATCATTTTAAATCTTTAAAAATGATCGAAGTTTTGTTTTGAAAATCTGAAAAAGTTTTGAAAATCTGATTTCACCGACTTGGGCATCGTTAAGTCATTCATAAATTGTGAATTTCGATTTCTCTGAAACGTTGAAATCAAATAATTCAATGTGACGGCGGTCATTTCGTATTTTAAACGTGACTTTGAAGTGTAAGCGATATCATATGCAGATTTTAATGCTGATTGTGATAGTGAAACGCACGCACGCACGCACACCCACAAAGAAATGATTTAGAGGTCATTTCAAGGCTATTATTTCAAGTCCTAGGGTCTTACCATAATGTGTGCTTTAATAAATTCTTCTTGCAGTGAATTTTTCAAAAAACTTTGTCTTATTGAACTTTTGATTCCTACTATTTATTAAAGCTAAGTTTTCGTGTTTGATTTGCACCCAAACTGCAGAACTACTTCATCGGCGATGCTCTCGGCCCAGGAGGACAATCTATCTCTCAGCCATCTTCCCATGACTGATCCAAATATAATTTCCACTACACCTTAACCAACCGGTATTCGAGTTTCGTAGCCTACTATGCGGTGTTGCCGCATCGAAGCGTTGTTGCCAAACCTCGTCCCAGTATTCCTATTGTACCGTCGTATTGTTCTATGCATGTATGCAGCCAACAAATGAATGGACAGCCGTTATAGCCCAGTACGTATTTTAACGGGTGGTTCACGTTTCATTGGATGTGAAATGACATTAACTGTACAGTCCGGTACCGTGTAAAGTGGACCTATTGTTGCTTTCACGTCAAAATAATGTTAAAGTAATTGGAGTGAGCCGTTGACTAGCTGAAGTGATGATAGCGAATTACCAAAGTTTTTTGAAATTCCGATTTCACCATCGTAAT
>CM040186.1:7659754-7677254 GCA_022606455.1 Callitettix versicolor | reverse complement strand
CCAGTCTTCAGTCCGCCATGGACGTTTCGCCGCGACAGTCCCTGGTGCCGTGGCTTAGGATGACCAACAAATCCACGTCCTGGTCTTCGGCCGGTTCGGACGAAACGGATAATCCGCATCAGCTGCAGTTCGACACGAAAGTAGTGTACGAGAACGGGTACCGTTTCGTGAAAAACGTTTTTGAAGATTGTGATAACGCGAATCCGGTAGATAGCTTTAACGATTCTTTGAAGCTGTACGGTGAAACGGACAGTAAGGCCATTCTGGATTGTGCGTTTTCATTGAAACACGTGTTTGGTGATGGGGAAGCAGTGTACAGTGTTCCGAATTGTGTGCCGCGTCCGGTTCATCCGAATCTGGATTACAGTTCAGTTAATTTGAATGAAAGTTCGGTTCATCCGAATGTAGATCAAAGTTATGTAAATTCGAAAGAAAATCCGGTTTATCCGACAATTAAATGTACGAATTATCCGATGTTGGAACAGCAAAATGTAGATCAAAGTCGTGAATTCGATCACAGTTCGGATTATCCGTCGTTAAATCAAAGTGCAGTCAATCCTATAATGAACTATCCGGATCATTATTTAGCTCAAAGTTCTGCTAATGGTAAGTTACGCCAAAGTGCGGATTACCAGTCATTGGATCAGTATTCGGTTAATCCGATATTTGAAAGTAAAATGTTGGAACAACGTTCAGTGTATCCGTATCTAAGTAACAGTTCAGTTAACCGTAAATTACATCACAGCTTGGATTTCCCGTCGTTAAATCAAAATGCGGATTATCCAGTTGCTGATAATAACTCATTAAAACCAATAATTGATCAGAGTACGGTTACTGGAGACTACCACAGTCCAAAATCGTTGCATACGATTCCGGATGAAAGTTTGAATCAACGTTCGGTGGATCCGATAAATAGTTCCAGTCGATATACGGATAATCCGGTCTATGTGGAACTTGAACGGCCTACGGTAAAAAATAAATTGGTGTACAAACAGCCGGAAAGTGGTATGGGCGTTAAGAAGAGTAATATTTTCGAAAAACCATCGTTAATCCGGTTAGTGTACAGACGGCACAGTCAGAGGAGGTTGATGTGTAAGAAAAACAAAATAGAATCACCGCCGAGGCTGACGCAGCTGTGCGTCCAGGTGCTCATTAATGAGGTAAATTTGAACGCAGTTTGTGTGTTTTGTAGTTTGTAACCGTACTGAACTTTTAACTATCACGAATCTTTGCCCCGAGTGTAACTATAACCGTAACCTAACCTAATCAAACTTTATCTGATCAAATAAAATCTAACCTAACCAACCCTTACCTGATAAAATAATATAACCAAAAGTAACCAAACCTTACCTGATCAAGCTAAACATGATCTAAGCAAACCTAACCTAACCAAGCCTGACCTCATCAAATTAAACATAACCTAACCTAGCCAAAATATAATGAAATAAAACCTAACCTAACCAAAAGCTAAGCTAGCCAAACCACACCTGATGAAGTTAAACATAACCTAATCAAAACATAACCTTACCAAACATTACTTAATCAAATAAAAAACCAAACCAAAACTAATCTTACCAAACCTTACTTAATAAAAAAAAAACATAATATATCGAAAACCTAACCAGATCTTATATAAACAAATCGAACATAACCTAACCAAACCTTATCTAATCAAATAAAACATAACCTAACCAAAACGTATACTAAGCAAACCTTACCTATTAATATAAAATTTAATCTAGCCAAAACCTAACCTAACCAAACCTTATATAATCACACAAAAATAACGACCAAAACCTAACCTAAACATATTTTACATAACCAGAGCTACACATAACCAAACTAAAAACTAACCTAAAAAAAATTTACATAACCAAATCAAATATAATCTAAGCAAAACATAACCTAAACACAATTTACATACCAAATCAAACATAATATAAACAAAACCTAACCTAAAAAAAATTTACATGACCAAATCAAACAAAACCAAACCTAAACAAAATTTACATAACTAAGTCAAACATAACCAAATCAAACATAACCTAAACAAAATTTACATAACGAAATCAAACATAACCTAAACAAATTTTACAAAACCAAGTCAAACATAACCCAAGCAAAACCTAACCTAAACAAATTTTACATAATCAAATCAAACATAACCTAAACAAAACCTAACGTAAACAAAATTTACATAACAAAATGAAACATACCCTAAACAAAACCTAACCTAAACACAATTTACATAACCAAATCAAACATAACCTAAACAAAATTTACATAACAAAATCAAATATAACCTAAACAAAACCAAACCTAAACAAAATTTACATAACTAAGTCAAACATAACCAAATCAAACATAACCTAAACAAAATTTACATAACAAAATCAAACAGAACCTAAACAAAACCTAACCTAAACAAATTTCACGTAACCGAATCAAACATAACCCAACCTAAACAAAATTTACATAACCAAATCAAACAGAACCTAACCTAAACAAAATTTTCCATAACCAAATCAAACATAACCCAACCTAAACAAAATTTACATAACCAAATCAAACATAACCTAAACAAAAACTAACCTAACCTCACTTTACGAAAACACAGTTGTTATAGAACAGACACGGAATAATTAATTAATCACGATGCTCGCTTATTGGCCCCGATAGAGTCAGAGGAACGCTTCACCGAGCACGTCTGTCCTCTGCGCATAATCCTCACAATTAATTGAACGGAAAAACTGCATCCGATAACTTCGTCCGAGCGTAGCCGATGTCCTCTAGTCCTCGCTGGGTAATCGTTACAATACCGTTGCTGCGGGTCTGTACTTAGTGGTTTGTAGGTTTAGCGAAACCCGTGACCCGCGGTTGTTTGCATTCACTTTAGTGAGAACAATTCTGCCACAGATATTTACGATATCGCGCATGCGCCTGTCGCCTTACAGCGGACGCGGTTAATCCGAAACATTGTTAAATTTCGCAGCTCTGTCCCAACAGAAATACACTGGTATGTGCAACTTGCAAACCTGTCTGTTGAAGTAGTAACGGCAGCAGGCATCTCTCTGACGTGATGGAAGCGAATTTCTAAACATTTTCACAACAGAGTTTCGTCAAAATCGTTTAAACCGAGTTTTAAGAGTTTATGCCAAAAAGAAATTCAATAAAAATCGGACGTTTCGTTTATGAACAGTAACGCAAAAGTTAGCGTTCACAAAGTAAAATATTTTTGAACTTTGTATCAGACTCACGGGCACACAAAACTGTTTTATCGAATCACGTGACCTTTATGTCAAATCACGGTACTGCATCTGTGTACAGTGAAAACTATGAGCAGTCCGCTAATGGATCCGGGAAATCATATTTCTAAAAAAAAAAATACGAGATACCATCAAAGGATTATTTGAATTTCGAAAAAAAACAAGATTATCGCAGAATTAGATATAAGGGAACAGGATCCGGAGATGTTATCACAAAGGGATTTGCAAAGGGAATGTAAGACTTATTCAGAAATAAACCCATTATATTATGTTGTTTGATCCTGTTGAAGACGACGTACCACGCTTTCTTTTGTGTTCAGATTTGAAAATGGCACGCAGCTGTTTCGCTTACGGAAACGGAACGAATTTTAATAGCGTTTTAGAAAATAGCAGCCATTCAAAAAAAAAAAATCTTCACTTTTTAAAAATCTTCGTTGCTAATTTACACAGGATTTACCGCTGATACAAATGCTAAATCGGATTTAAAGAAGTGCACACTTCATTAGCGAATCCTAACCTAACCTAAACACAATTTTACATAACCAAATCAAACATAACCTAAACAAAATTTACATAACAAAATCAAACAGAACCTAAACAAATTTCACGTAACCAAATCAAACATAACCTAAACAAAATTTACGTAACCAAATCAAACATAACCTAACCTAAACAAAATTTTCCATAACCAAATCAAACATAACCTAACCTAAACAAAATTTCACGTAACCAAATCAAACATAACCTAAACAAAATTTACGTAACCCAATCAAATATAACCTCACCTAAACAAAATTTACGTAACCAAATCAAACATAACCCAACCTAAACAAAATTTACGTAACCAAATCAAACATAACCTAACCTAAACAAAATTTACGTAACCAAATCAAACATAACCTAACCTAAACAAAATTTACGTAACCAAATCAAACATAACCTAACCTAAACAAAATTTCACGTAACCAAATCAAACATAACCTAAACAAAATTTACATAACCAAATCAAACCTAACCTAACCTAAACAAATTTCACGTAACCAAATCAAACCTAACCTAACCTAAACAAATTTCACGTAACCAAATCAAACATAACCTAACCTAAACAAAATTTACGTAACCAAATCAAACATAACCTAAACAAAATTTACGTAACCAAATCAAACATAACCTAACCTAAACAAAATCTTCCATAACCAAATCAAACATAACCTAAACAAAAACTAACCTAACATCACTTTACGAAGGATACGAAAACACATTTGTTATAGAACAGATACGGAATAATTAATTAATGACGATGCATAACCTATAAACTGGAGCAGTCATCATGGTACGACCCAGACCGTTAACTGATCCTGACCTCGGATCGTTTTTTGAGAAGGTCGTTAAAATTTATATGTTAGCACACCCACGTTCTGAATTTTAGTCCGATTTGATTGAAAGTTGGCATAAGAACCGCTTTTGGTAATTGCTTGTTTCAAAATGGCAGCCATTTTACAATTTCAAAATTCGCCATTTTTTGATATTTTTAAAAATCTGATTTCACAAGTAAACGGCGTTAGAAATCTTCACGAATTAGTTTTTTTCAATTTTCAAAATCCGTTGAAATTAAGGTATTTAATTTGACGGCTGTCAGGGTTCGTTTTCGTATTTTCAATGCAATTTGAAAGTTCAAAACACTCTTTAATAGTGGAACCGTATGGTAAAAAAATTAAATTTTGAAAATTCGCTTCCATCACGTCAGCGAGACACGCGCCGCGATTTTAATTATATCGGACGACAAACTTGATCAGCTGTTCCATCTTCCGCCTGAGTAATTTCATCCATTGGATAAATTAATTTAAAAACATTTTACACTATTTAGAAGCGTTTTAATTCCGCGACTGCACAAATAAGAGCTCAGCTGTCGCCGTAAACTCGGTGTAATTTTCTGGATTTATTTGCCGGGGATTTATTCGTTACAATTAATTTGAACTTAACGCAGTTAGATACAAAGGAGCGTCGAGTTTACTGAAAGATTCCCCCTGTTTACCTCCAGTTTCGGATTCGTCAAGGACACTCGACAAGGATTACATGAAGCCGGCAGTCCTTGAAATCCGTATAATTACTTTAGTGTCCTTGAGCACAAATAGGGCTGTTTTACTTCGAGTAATTGTGATTTTATTTTTATAAAAACACTGATAAGATTATCTTGGCAATCATTTCTACGCCGTTAAAGTCTCCAGAAGCGACACTGACAGAGCGAAGCGATCTCTTTCAACTCGACTGGTTTGTTACGCAGTTTTGGCAAAACGCATAAACCGATTCGTTTGAAATTCGGTACGAATGTATAAATTCCGAACGACGTATGTGTTAGATTTGTTCCAATTCACTTCCGTTTCAAGATGGCGGCTTCTGATTTAACGATGACGAGTGTAGCTGGTTATTTCCTAATACTGGCTGAACGGCAAGACCTATCATTATTTTGACAGCCTTACGGATAAAGAGCACAAAATTTCCAATAAAGTTGGTCCGGTAATATTTTTCGTAAATATTACGGTTATCGATTAAATGGGCTGAAAATGTCACTAGCGCTGTCGTGGTGCGGTGGCCATTGAATTAATTAAGAATATACACAAGCTCTACTGTTCTTAAAATGACATATCAATAAACCTTTGGGTATTTTATCGAAGAAGCTTTCCGTGTAAAATCAATAAGATCGTACAAATTTTAAAATTACTAATCTTCTCGTGCCCTAATAAAATTTACTGGATTTAACTGATTTTCGTAATGGATCTGTGTAAATCGTTAAAAAACGAACGATTTCAATGAAATTTTAGCTCCTGTGCAGTTTGTCCATTTCTAAAAAACAAACGTCATTTTCTACGCCGCTTACACTAAATTCTTACAAAAACTATTTCACTCAAAACCGATTAAAACAGTTTCGATCAAACGACGCTTACCAAAGTGAATGTAAATAAATATGCTTTTATTTAAAATGCAGAGGATTTTTTAAAAGTTTAACCAATCTTAATGAAATAATTGTATATTTCCACAAACGTTTTATTGGAGTCTTGCCAACCAAGGTTGCACTCGTTAGGGCGTTGTCAAGGTCACTTAACAAACTGTTTTACGTCTGTTAGTTGACCTTGACAATGCTGTACGAGTGAAACCTTGGTTGGCAAGACTTTAATAAAACATATTAGATACAAAAGTGGTTTTATTTCAATAATATAATTGATTGTCATCAAGTAACCCTTTATATTTTAAATGCAGTTTCAGCCACGATGCTTTTTCAGTGACCTTCTACGTCAGTTTGAAGCAGAGAAAAAAATTGTACTGCAGTTTTTGATTCACCCTGTATGTAAACATAATTGAAGTATTTATGTTTGCACCTCCTCCAATCGGCGGTCGTTCAATATAATAACAATTTGTGTACAGTGTTTCAAAATTCCTTTGTGATGGAGTTGGCAATGCTGTACGAGTGAAACCATGGTTGGCAAGACTTTAATACAAAAATTTTAGATATACAAAAGTGTTTTTATTTCAATAATACAATGGATTTTCATCAAGTAACCTTTTATATTTTTAAATGCAGTTTCGGCCACGAGCCTTTTTCAGTGATCTTCTACGTCAGTTTGAAGCAGAGCAAAAACATTGTACTGCAGTTTTTGATTCACCCTGTATATAAACATAAATGCAGTGTTTCCAAATTCCTTTATGATGGAGGTCAGGGTTCATTTTAGTATTTTCAATATCCCTTAAGTGGGCGCGCCAGCTGCAAATTGGCCGCAATCTTTTATTTTCGCATCTCACGGTATGTATCGATGGAGAAATGTTTTCAGGGCTTTGAGTACTTGTCAAGACCACCTTGAGGGACACGAACTGTATAAAAGTAATACCACCTTATCTTCAGTCCGTCTGGAAGTAAGGCATGAATGCGAGATAGTTACGTCTGAGGCCAAGTTGCCGCGGCGCGCCCAATCGTGTAACTGCTTTCGTAGTGTTATTCTCACTATATTTGTGCGTACATAGTCACTTTTATTCTTCTTTTTTTGTGTTTAGTGTTTTATTTTAATTATTTTTACCATGTTTCTATTCTATTTACAAAGATTCCAAAAAGTCTATTGTAAATTTGGATTATAACGCTACAAAATGTGGCGTTGATACTGTCGATCAAATGTGTGCCAGTTACTCGACATCCCGAAGCACGAGACGTTGAACAATGGCCCTTTTTTATCGGCATTTAGACATTGCCGGAATAAATGCAAATATAATTTACAAATTCAACCATCTGCAATACAGTGAGCGAGGACGAAACTTTTTGAACAAATTGGCACAGTTTCATGAGTGGACACTTGAAAGGTAGAGCGACAATCCTAACTCTTCCAAAAAATCAAGTTTTGTTGGGCAAATATAAGGTATTGGAAAATCAACAGGCTCAAGTACCAACACGTAGACCTGTTTGTCATATTTGCGGACCACACAAAAATAACAGAACTAAAATTGTCTGCAAAGAATGTAATAAGAATGTTTTAAGAATCACAGCCAGACGCCCGCTGTTTGCACGAAGCTGAAGCAATGGACGTTGATTCAGATTAAATTTGTAAATATTAATTTTAAAATTATAAGTGTGACCACTAAGAATTCCGTAATATCTGTCATGTTTCTTGTATAAAATGAAATCCTTTTTCAGACAAGTGTTTGTATTCATTAACTATTGTCTATGTTTCAAATATTAAATCTTTTTTAAATAAATATAATTATTAAAAAACTGAAAATTAAAATAAATCAATTAGAAACAAAGTATAATAAAAAATAATGCAATGCGTCCACTTAAAATTAGTTTACATGGGTACAAAAGCGGAATTAGGCATTGCCGCGGCGCGCCCAGCGAAGGGTTAAACTTAATTTAACAGTTTACCTCTAATTACTGTATGCCCAGTTATATTACAGCCCCGGCCGCATAGAGCACACTATTGTATATTGGTACAGGATAGTTTAGCGCTAATTAGGTCTGACCGCCATCTTTGTTTCAGCCGCAAGTGTTCTCTCTGACTTCGACCAACGGCGTGAGGAGAAGGCAGGATTTAGGACAGAACGGAATCGAAGACATGATCCAACTTTCGTAAGTTGAAGATTTTTATTGTATAGTTAATTGTATGATTTCAGCGGCGGTTCGGTTTCAAATTCGATTCGTTTATGCTTAACGTCCGTAATGTACGCCGGTTAGACTAATTAGATGACTGCGTCAACGGCAAGGTCAACGTTGGCGGCAGTAACTGCGGTCTCGAACCAACAGTTTTGATGTAAGGAGGTTCCGAGACGCAGCAGACTGACCGATGATATCACACCAGAGCCCAGCACGGCTGCATTGCCCTGTCGCCTTGTTCACTTTATCTTGCGTGTAACTTTACAGCTGGCAGTGAGGCGGCTTTTGTGGAATCACAGAACATATTTCTTGAGACACGTTCAATTTCCTACCTTTTCGCATTCCAGAAAACACTCAAAAGGTTTTAGCCGCCGCCCCCTCCCACCGAAGTGGGTCACGGCACGGGGAACCGCTGTCCTGTAACACTAACGTTAATTACCGTACTCCAATAATTGTTAAAATCAAATTATATTTGATGTCCGGTTTTATAGGGTTTGTAAGCGGTAATATGGTCCGTTTTTTACGTTCAATCCATTTTAATGTATACATTCGTAACTCAGATTACAGATTACTTTGTGTGTGTGTGTGTGTGTGTGTGTGTGTGTGTGTGTGTGTGTGTGTGTGTGTGTGTGTGTGTGTGTGTGTGTGTGTGTGTGTGTGTGTGTGTGTGTGTGTGTGTGTGTGTGTGTGTGTGTGTGTGTGTGTGTGTGTGTGTGTGTGTGTGTGTGTGTGTGTGTGTGTGTGTGTGTGTGTGCGTGCGCGCGCGCGTGCGTGCGTGTATGCGCGCGTATGTGTGCGCGCGTGTGTGTGTGTGTGTGTGTGTGTGTGTGAGTTTGTGTGTGTGTGTTTGTTTGTGTGTGTGTTTGTGTGTTAGTATGTGTGTTAGTATGTGTTTGTGTGTGTATGTGTTTGTGTGTGTGTGTGTGTGTTTGTGATGTTTGTGTGTGTGCGCGTGCGTATGTGTGCGTGCGCGTTTGTGTGTGGGTGTGTGCGTGTGTACGCGTGTGTGTGTGCGCGCGAATGTGTGCGTGTGTATGTGCGTGTGTGCGTGCGTGTTCGCATGTGTTTGCGCGCGTGGGCGCGTGTGTGTGTATGTGTCTGCGAGTGTATTTGTGTGTACGTGTGTGTGTATGCGCGCGTGCCTGTTTGTATGTGTGCGTGCACGCTTGCGTGTGTGCGCGCGTGTGTATTTGTGTGTGTGTGTGTGTGCGCGCGCGTATGTGTGCGTGCGCGTTTGTGTGTGAGTGTGTGCGTGTGTACGCGTGTGTGTGTGCGCGCGAATGTGTGCGTGTGTGTGTGTGTGTGTGTGTGCGCGTTCGCATGTGTTTGCGCGCGTGGGCGCGTGTGTGTGTGTGTCTGCGAGTGTATTTGTGTGCACGTGTGTGTGTATGCGCGCGTGCCTGTTTGTATGTGTGCGTGCACGCTTGCGTGTGTGCGCGCGTGTGTATTTGTGTGTGTGTGTGTGTGTGTGTGCGCGCGCGCGTATGTGTGCGTGCGCGTTTGTGTGTGAGTGTGTGCGTGTGTACGCGTGTGTGTGTGCGCGCGAATGTGTGCGTGTGTATGTGCGTGTGTGCGTGCGCGTTCGCATGTGTTTGCGCGCGTGGGCGCGTGTGTGTGTATGTGTCTGCGTGTGTATTTGTGTGCACGTGTGTGTGTATGCGCGCGTGCCTGTTTGTGTGTGTGCGTGCACGCTTGCGTGTGTGCGCGCGTGTGTATTTGTGTGTGTGTGTGTGCGCGCGCGTATGTGTGCGTGCGCGTTCGCATGTGTTTGCGCGCGTGGGTGCGTGTGTGTGTATGTGTCTGCGAGTGTATTTGTGTGTACGTGTGTGTGTATGCGCGCGTGCCTGTTTGTATGTGTGCGTGCACGCTTGCGTGTGTGCGCGCGTGTGTATTTGTGTGTGTGTGTGTGTGTGTGCGCGCGCGCGTGTGTGTGTGCGCGTTTGTGTGTGAGTGTGTGCGTGTGTACGCGTGTGTGTGTGTGCGCGAATGTGTGCGTGTGTATGTGCGTGTGTGCGTGCGCGTTCGCATGTGTTTGCGCGCGTGGGCGCGTGTGTGTGTATGTGTCTGCGTGTGTATTTGTGTGCACGTGTGTGTGTATGCGCGCGAGCCTGTTTGTGTGTGTGCGTGCACGCTTGCGTGTGTGCGCGCGTGTATTTGTGTGTGTGTGTGTGTGTGTGTGTGTGTGTGTGTGTGTGTGTGTGTGTGTGTGTGTGTGTTTGCTGTGAGACTGAAATCGTTAACAGATTTTGTTAAAATTTTGCACGTAATTCTGGTTTTACCGTATCACGATATAAGTTTTCAATTAAAAAAATGTTGATGGGGTGTAATAAAATATTCAAAATGGTATTTCCTGAAAACGGTTTCGATCGAGTTCTTTTCAACCTTTCCACAAATAACTTCCCTCAGAAAATCGGATTCCGCTAAAGTTTCGGCCATACGTAAAGCTAAACAAAAACAAACCTCGACCGCCGCGATCAGTTTTTTTTTTTAATCTTACAGAGAAAATTAATTAAATTCCAAACAGCCTGTACTGACTTGCAATATGAATCTACAATTTCACCCGAAACTAACATAACCGTTTTTGAGAAGTCATTTCGATTTCCTAGTTTTTGGAGAAATAGTTTATAATTAAATGCCGTAAAGTTTGTGCAGTATTTTTTACACTGTTTAGATTCAAAAATACGAACAACGCTTTCAGTCAAAATAGAGCCCAGTGCGGGGCACAAATTTTGAAACGAACCGTACCGTTTACCAAACAGCCGGAACAAACGAAAAGGAGCCCTGCCCGCCGTCAAGTTTGTTGCGCACCGTTTTCGACGCAATAAATCAGGAACTTAACAAAACACGTTCCCTCTTCGTCGGAGGCACGTCTCTTCTCCATCCCTCTCTGTTTAAACACCTCCGTCTTTGTTGTAAGCTTTTAGCGAGATTAAATGACTGTTGAACGCCTCCCCATTCTCCCCTGTAGCGGGCTGGGCGGGGGGGAGGTAATGTAGTCTGGGATGTAAACTTTTGAATAATTTCTGAATTTTTATCGTTTATTTATAAGGCACTGTGAATCAACATGTGTTCCTTCAGCGCATCGCGTCCTGCAATTCTATAATAGTAGAATGTTTAGCGATCTGTAGCCGCCATCTTGGCACACCGTGATCCAACTCTCGTGAGGAGAAAATTGTTATGTTTCAGAAAGTAACGAGAATTTTAATTTTTTTGAACAAAATATTTATTTATTCTTCTACATTGATGTTGTCGCCTTCAAATACTCCCCATTGGAGATTATGCACTTGTGCCAGCGCTTCTTCCAATCCTCGAGACACTTCTCAAACTCGATCTTTGAGGTAGCCTTTAGTTCTTTCAGTGATGCGCTTTTAATGTCATCTACGGCTGTAAAACGACGGCCCTTTAAGGTTCTCTTTATTTTTGGAAACAGGAAAAAGTCACACGGAGCCATGTCTGGCGAATATGGAGGCTGGGGCATCGTTACAGTACTGTTTTTGGCCAAAAGTTCACGAACAAGTCATGAAGTGTAAGCTGGTGCATTATAGTGGTGCAAAAGCCATGAATTGTTTTTCCACAGATCCGGGCGTTTTTTTCGGACTGCTTCACGCAAACAGCGTTGAACTTGTAGGTAGTACTCCTTACTGACTGTTTCACCTGGTGGCAGGAATTCATGATGCATTATGCCGTTAATATCGAAGAACACAGTGAGCATAACCTTCACGTTTGACCGCACTTGTCGAGCCTTATTCTGTCTTGGCGAGCCAGAATGCCTCAACTGGGATGATTGAGCCTTACTTTCGACTTCATATCCGTAAACCCATGTTTCGTCACATGTTATAATACGTTTCAGTAATTCTGCATCGTCGTTGACTTCATTTACTGACTCCTGAGCAACTTCCATTCGCCGCTGTTTTTGTTCAAAATTCAACAATTTTGGAACGAATTTTGCTGCCACGCGTTTCATACACAAAACATTGGAAATAATGTCATGACATGATCCAATCGATATGCCAACATCATTGTGATTCGGCGATTGTTCATATCCATTTCTTTCACTTTTTGTTTTACATTTTCATCGGTTTTTGATGTGCTGGGACGTCCAGGGCGTTCGTCATCTTCAACGTCGTCACGGCCTTGGTATAAATGCTTATACCATTCGTAAACTCTTGCTTTACTCATAGCTGACTCACCATAGGCCTTTGATAACGTTTCACACACTTTGTTACTCTTTATTACATTTTTTTACGCAAAATTTGATACAAATTCTTCGAACCATTTCTTCTAACAAACGAAAATCGCCGAGCTCATAAAAACACGTCTAATCTTAGTGGCTGTCACAGACAAAGTCAACAATGAAAATAGCTGAAAGTTTTATCATACTTCAAGAGCATGTATACCATCATAATAAAAAAAATGTTTGACAATCGGACTTTCCAAGCCCGCAAAATTTAAAAATTCTCGTTACTTTCTGAACACACCTCGTATATTAGCTCATGGTAGAGTTATTTGTATTATTTCAACGGCGGTTTGGTTCATATTTGATTCCTTTACGCTTAACGTCCGTGGTGTACGCCAGTTAGACAAGTGACGTGACTGCGGCACAAAGGCAAGGTCAACGCTGACGGCAGTAACTGCAGTCTCGAATCAACGGTTTTGATGTAATGAGGTTCTGAGACGCAGCAGCCTGACCGATGCTTTTACAGCTCACATAATGCGGATCTTATCTGGGAATCAGATTTCGTTCAAAAGTACCGAAGCAAAATCAAAATCAAAGTCTCTTCAAATAGGCTTTTATGTGAGGAAATTTAATCAATGAAGGGTTTACTCGGTCGGTAGTATTAAATGGTTTAAGCTATTTTCTTAACATAGGCAAGCTAGCTTGAAATGATCGTGGGTCGATACAACTAGGCCGGCGGCTCCCAAACTGCAGGTCGCGGGAGCAGCGATCAAATTGCGTTGTTCCGAAGGCGTTTCTAAGATGGGGAAAGAGCACAAACTTTCTTGCGTGTTGGTATTTCCAGTGGAACCACGACTTGCGTCTAGCCAGGACGAATGTGTGTGGAAAGTAAAGTGGAATACAAAACGCTTCATGTGTTTCTTGTGTAGTAATTACACTTCATCAGAAGAAAAAGTAAGATAGGGTCAGTTAAAAATTATAACTCACTTTTACACCATTTCTTCTCATCTTCTGATGATGTGTACGCCTAATTACTAAACACACACACAAACACACACACACACACACGCGCGCGCGTACACACACAACGCACACCTAAACACACACATACACACACACGTAAGCGCGCGCACACACACACACACACACACACACACACACACACACACACACACACACACACACACACACACACACACACACACACACACACACACACACACACACACACATGCATGCACACGCGCACTCTTATCACAAAAACACACGCGCACGCGCATACACGTACACACGCGCACACGCACGTGCGCACACACAACACACACACACACACACACATGCGCGCGCTTAACACAAAAACACACACACACGCACATGCACACATACACATAACACGCACGCACGCACATACAAACACACACACACACACACACACACACACACACACACACACACACACAAAACACACGCACGCACGCGCGCGCACACACATGCACACACACACACACACACACACACACACAAACACATATAACACACAAAACACACACACACACACTCACGCGCCCATGCATGCACACGCACGCTTTTATCACAAAAACACGCGCGCACGCGCATACACGTATGCACACGCACGCGTGCGCATACACACATGCGCGCTTATTACAAAAACACATACACACACGCACATACACATACACACGAACGCAGGCACGCACACACACATTCACACACGCACACATACACAGGCACGCGCACGCACGTACACACACAGACACACATACACACACGCACATACACATAACATACACACAAACACACACACACAAACACACACACACACACACACACACACACACACACACACACACACACACACACACACACACACACACACACACACACACACACACACACACACACACACACACACACACACACACACACACACACACACACACACACACACACACACACACACACACACACACACACACACACACATAAGGACGCTCACGTTCGCAATTTCAGTCAGATTCGATTCAAATTTAACTTGGACAAGTGCGTTACTGGGCAAAATTCATTCAACAGTTTCAAAACAGCGGACATTTTAAAGCTTTAAAAATATTAATAACTTTTTTGTCTTAAAATTAAAAAAAAACTCTATTTCACCATCTCAGTGAGCGCTAATTGTAGTTTGAATTTTCAAATTCCGTTGAACCCGGTTTATTGACGTTTCGGTTGATCGGCGTTTCGGTAAAACGGTGCCGGTACTTGTGTTGGACAGCTGACTTTTTAATCGCCCGGTATCCGGTACAAAATGACAGCAGATTTAAAGCAAATGAATAATTGCCCCACGAGAAAAGATTAATGAATAAGTATATTTAAAACCGCACTTTGCGCGTAAAGTTTGAATACATTAATCAAGTTAATAAATTCGGCCGACAGACCGTCCCCCTCCCCTTCCCCCGCTTTGCGGTATCAAAGCGATTTGTTACTTGCAATTTGTGTTCGTGTTACATTCGACGCCTTGTTTAGCGGCGGGATTGTTTTGTCGGAATGTTGGCAACTCTGGACTATGTTTGTCAATTAATTACTAGAATAAAAACCGCAAAGGCGGTCAAAATTTTGTGTGATTCTCCCTTTGATTCCGGAACTTTAATTTTTCCATTGAGCTTCCGTATCGTCAATAGATATTTGTTTTGTTTCGAAAATGATTCGATCATTAAAATTAACGAAAAGTATCTTTTATTATCTACCGTGTTTTGAACTTTTATGCCAGTTAGACTAATAAGGACGAAGGTTAGGCGTGAACGGCAGTAAATCTAGTGTCGAACCTACGACATTGAGGTAACTGCCGGTGCTTTAGTATTTCAGACACGCTATCCTCCTGATTTCCATCCAAAGCAGCTCTAACATCGTTATGTTTTGGTTTTTTAAATTTACTATAATCTTAAATTTATTATTTAAATTTGATACATTAGACTGAGAATTTATAGGGACCAAAATTAAATTAGTAACGAATTTTATTGGAAATGAGCTATCGGAGCGGCCATCATGGTAACTTCTAAACCACTTTTCAAGGACTTGTGTGTATATTTCACCATTACTATCTGCGTTAAAAACAGCAACATTAGCATTGTGCATTTTTGCAGTTTTAGTTCAGACGGCGGTCAGGGTTCATTTCCCTATTTTCAATGTATTTCAAAGTTTATTAAAAGCCTTGTATGCAGATTTTAATGCTGATTATTGTGGTGAAGTGTGAACTTAAAAAATGGTAAGATTAGTAAGTTATTTAGGTAATTTGCTTCCATCACGTCAGCGTGGCTTTTTTGCCAGTTACTCTAATGAGGACGAGCGATCAGTGTTAACGATAAGGGAAAAGTAACAAGAGATGCTTTAGCCACTTCGACCACCGAGCGCCAAGAGGTAGATGCGTATCGCGCTGTTTTTAACTGTCTTCTTAATTTTTTTTAATTCAAAATAACTTTTAGCTGCATTTATTAGAAAAATATCTTTTCTAAATAATACGAATGTGAGAAAGTCAGTGCAGTGTTTGTGCACCTTTTCTAGCCTGTTACAAAAACTTTTATAACGTAGAGTAAAGTTTCAAAGTGGTAAACTTTATAAATTCAATTGATACGGAACTTGCTTAAAGAAATGCTATTCAGCTTTTAAAGGATCTCTGTAACAGCAGGACAGTCCAGACTGTTGTAACAGGATAGAATACATATCCTGGATAAGTGCTGCCGAGTGCCCTGTCACCGAGTGTCCTGCAATACTGTCGAGTACCTTGTACCGACACGTTTCACCTTTGTTTGCAAAGAACAAGATTTAAAAGTAGCGGAAACTTCTTTTCTGCAAAATACTTCAATTTCAACGTCAACTCTAAGCTTAGATATCGCGGCACGCAACTGTCTCGCTGGCGTGACGGAAGCGCATTTTATCTTGCCACCTTTCGAAAATCTGATTACAACAATATAAGCCGCATAAGGTATCGCGTTCAAGTTTTAAATTGCGTTGAAAAATACGAAAATTAACCCTGGACGTCTTTAAAATCCAAAAACTAATTTATAACAAATTTTAACGCTGATTATGATTGTGAGTTTAGAATTTATAAACAGTGTAAGAAAAAACAAATGCTTTTTTAAACTATTTGAAAAGACCGCCATTTTGAAATCATTACTGCGATTCAAACACACACACACACACACACACACACACACACACACACACACACACACACACACACACACACACACACGCGCACACACACACACACACACACACACACACACACACACACACACACACACACACACACACACACACACACACACACACACACACACACACACACACACACACACACACACACACACACACACACACACACACACACACACACACACACACACACACACACACACACGTACACCCCCACACACACACACACACACGTATACCCCCACACACGTACACCCCCCACACACATACACACACGTACACCCCCACACACACGTACACACAAACGTACACACACACACACACACGTACAAACACACGTACACACACACACACACACACACACGTATACACATACACACACGCACGCACGTACGCGCGCGCACACACACACACGTACACACACACGCGCACGCGCGCACATACACACACACTCACGCGCCCCCTCACACACACGAGCGCGCGCGCACACACGTACACACATACACACTCACACACACGTACACACATACACATACACACTTACGCGCGCACACACACACGTACGCGCGCGCATACACACACACACACACACACACACACACACATATTCACGCTTGCGCGCGCGCACACACACACACACTCACACACACACACACACACACACACACACACATATATATATATATATATAATCAC
>CM040186.1:7627254-7634754 GCA_022606455.1 Callitettix versicolor | reverse complement strand
TCGCTGTGGTAAATTCTTATCCTGTTTATGTGGACACTCGGGCCACAATGCCCTATAATGAGTCATCATGATCAGAGAATCTCTTGGACTGGTGCCATCATTGAGTTTTAGCAGTCCACAAACTCGCTCATTTTGCAGTTCTTCAAGGTCATGAAAGTCAAACACCCTTTGTATTCTGCTTAATAAGAGCCTCACTATCATAGATTATATGGCCTGCAGTTTCTTCTTCATTCATACATAAGCTACATGTCGTTTCTTTGTGGTAAATTCCTATCCTGTTTTTTGGACACTCGGAACACAATGCCCTCTAATGAGTCCCATGACTCTCGTGCATTGTCCTGCCTGACAGCCCTTTTGTCTTCGAGTCTCATCCCTGTTATCGCAGCCCTATAAAACTTGAGGTTCCCTGTAAGGTATGATTATCAAAGATCGAGAGGATTGGAAGAAGCGCTGGAACAAGTGAATAATCTCCAATGGGGACTATTTTGAAGGCGACAACATCAATGTAGAATAATAAATAAATATTTTGTTCAAAAAATTAAAATTCTCGTTACTTTCTGAACACAACTCGTATAACCAAAACTTGAGCAAAACTTAAAACAATTTTTAAAAAATTTGAATTTTTGTTTTTAGTTTACAAAATAGATTTTGTAAAGATACATACTTTTTACGTTTACTTATCTTTAAGTGTTGTCTGTTAGTTTTTAAACGTAACACTAATTTGTAATTAATTGTAACGGGCAAGTTTGTGCAAGGGTTTCACAACATGTTATATTCCAGAGGCGTGATTCTCGGAGCCAAAGTGACAGAATACCTCCTGGAGAAGTCGAGGATAGTGACACAAGCACCAGAAGAAAGGAACTACCATGTGTTTTACGAACTCTTAGCCGGGCTGTCCGAAGAGAACAAGCTGAAGTATGGACTTCTATCGGCGGACAAATATTTTTACTTGAACCAGGTAAACTGTCAACACTATCAACCAGGAAAATATGTGCATTCCCAAACAAAGCGTCTTATTTAGAGAGAAAATTTTAAATATTAATATTTATAATAACTTTAAAGTCAGATTTTTTTTTATTTTTTTGTTTAACGTCCGACTATTGTGCACACTTGGGCTAATGCAGACGATGGGATGATTTATAGCGTATGAAAATGCCAAGCCCTGGCCAGGAATCGAACCCGGGTCCTCGGGGTGAAAGCCCGGAACGCTATCAACTAGGCCACCGAGGCGAATCCATCACGAACGGTATGCAACTTTCTCACTGACATGATAGAAGTCGATATAAAACAATACTCTTTTTATCTTAAACTTTTTGAAAATAATCAGCATTAAAATCTGTTTTTTTAGCTCTCAATGGAGCACATTTAGTCAATTTTGGTTCTTTTGGGCTTCAACTTTGGTTCTTTAATTTTTTTGAGATTCTCCCAATACTTTTCCAGTCTTATAGATCTCTGAAGTCTAACTTCCTCCGAGTAAAAGGCAACTATTTTTGTTCCTTCTTTAAATTTTAATCCAGTGTTTTTATCCCTAAGGATTGGTTTTTCCCATCCTTCTTCCAGACGTTCCTCCGTTATCCCTAATTCTTTTACGTGCTGTTCCACTTCCTTAAGCTACTCATTCTTTACTTTCATCTTGAGTTGGTAATTTAGAAGTTTCTTCGTCAGTCTTTCTTCTGGTAGCCTTATTAGGTGTCCATAAAAAGCCAGTCTCCTCTTTCTAATATTATCTAAGTTCATTATCCTGATAGATGGCTGAACTTTTCAGCAGTCTGTATGTTCCTTCTACCATGTGTTTTTGTTGATAATGGTTCTCAATATTTTCCTTTCCACTTTTTGAAGCTCCTCTGTTCTGTTTCGGCTTCTTACATTAAATAAAGTTTCCACGGCGTAAGTCACTTCCGGTCTTGTGACCGTATTATAATGTCTGATTTTCGACTTTATGGAAAGCGATTTTTTCTTATACGTTCCCAAAGTTAACTTTAGGGCCTTCTTTAATTTGTTGTTTTTTATTGCCAGTTTTTCGGCTATGTTTCTAGTGATATTTTCTCCCAATCACTTAAAATTATCCACTATCTTTATTCGTTTATATTAGCGTTTTAATTTTCAAAAGGCTGGTGTAAAAGTGATAATTTTTGCATTTTTGAATACAGATTAAGGTGGTGAAATGTCGTTGTCAAAAAAATGTAAGATTTAAAAATTGTATTATTTTTCAGATTGAAATTGGATTTAATTTTGAAAAGGTCAAACAGATTTTACTTGACAACAAACCTGTCCCATCTGTAACTAAAATTTCGAGCCAAGTTTGATTTGAAACATTGAATCGATAAAGCAAACATATACTTTTGTCATTTGGCCAAATTTCCAATTTTTGTCAATTGGTTCCTCAAATATTTTTTTGGTGATAATTGTGTAATACTTTTATACTATTTTGCTTTCTTTATTTGTTTCACCCAATTTTGGGGTACACTAAACCAATCTATTTTTAATGTTCTGTGCCTTCCTTGTAGCCCAGTATTGCTTCATTCGTTGTGATCTTGCTTTCTTTCTTCGTCAGAGATTTGGATCGTTCGCTTGGATTTGACTTTGCCTTGGAACCGTTGCTTCTTGTCCTTGGTTACTGTTTCGGCTGTTCTGTCCATGAGCATAGTGTCAGTGATCTGCAGTTCTTTTATGTCTTTCTCTGTTTCTCTAAACCAAAGTGGTTTGGCTCTTCTATTGCGAAAGTAGTCAAATATTTTTTTGGTTAGTCTATTTTTGTCCATTCGGAGGATGTGCCTATAAAAATCAATTCTCCTTTTTCTTATTTTGTCTGATAGTGTTTCAGTTTTTTGGTAAATAGTTTCATTACTGATGTGGAGTAATTTTTTGTTACGGAATTTGGGGCCTAAGATTTTTCGTAATATCTTTCTTTCTTTGATCTCCAGCCTTTCAAGTGAGCCCTGGGTTGTGAGAGATAATGTTTCAGCTGCATATAAGGCTTCTGGTTTAATTACCGTATGAAAATAATGTCTTATATTTGTATTCCAGAAGAGGGACGTCTTGTTGTATGTGTGTTTGGTAAGTTGGAAGGCTAATTCAACTTTATTTCTCCTAGATTCCATAGCTTTTTTTCTCTAGGGCGTTCCAGCTGATCCATTCCCCAAGATATTTGAATTCTTTGACCATCCCAATGTATTGTTCTCCCACTTGAAGCTTTTTTGGTGGTTTTTGTATGTCAATATTTTAGTCTTTTCAAATGAAACTTTGAGACTCATTTTTAACGCTCGCTTCTGGAGTTCAAGAGTCTGTTCCTTAGCTTCTTCCAATGTCTCAGCTAGTAAGACCATGTCATCCGCAAAAGCTAAACAATTTACCTTAATGCCTTTGTTCTTAGTTCCTAGTCTGATTCCACTATGCCTTTTTGCTAGAGCACAATTAAATAACAATGGAGAGAGTCCATCTCCTTGTCGGACACCTGTTTTAATCTCAAAAGTGGTGGAAAGTTCTCCCATGAATTGAACTTTGGAGAATTTATTAGTTAATGTTCCCCTGATAAGATTTGTGGTTTTGTTATCAAGGTTCCTTCAGAACCGAGAATAAGGATTCCCTTATCTATAGAGTCGTATGCTTTTTGAAAGTCAATAAAAGTGATAACATACGATTTAGCCTTTGACTTTTGGTAGTTATACTATTTTTATAATATATAAATTATCTGAATAGTTAATTTTTTGTAACACCGTAAACAATGAAAGCATTGCGATATTTTCATTCGTTCAAAGCTGGATCAATTATCCGCCCTTTACGACCGGAACAGGGCAACGTACTTAGCCCTTACTGCCCTACTTAACCTGCCATTACACTATTTCACCCCATCCCTTTTAGTATCCAATATCCAGTACGTATTTAAAAAGAAAACAGTTATAGTTGAGTCTCGTTTGAATTTATATCCGTCGGGGACGATGGAAAGAATACACGCGATTTATGTTCGTGGTTTCAAGTTTCAATGAACCTGATTTCTGCCGTTTGTATTCAGCGAATAAAGCTCGGTGAAATACTGGACGGCCATAAATATTTATTTAGGGCTTTCTTTGTGTTTTTTTGCGCCGAGATAAATTTTAGCACAAAAGGACTTTGTGATCACTGAAATACGTGTATTGTTTGTGTATCGGATGAAATAAAACGGTTCTCAGCGTTAGTACAATCTATATCCGCTAGCGTTTATACAGCATGTCGAAGGATTTCGTATGCTCAGTTTTTCTGTAACGGAAACAAAATATATGTAGTAAATATTTACGGTATATTTTAAGTACAGCAGCAGCAAGGTGCAACAACAGACAGATAACATAACCATTGATAACAGAGTTGATTAAATTTAAAATGTCAATTTGTGCAGATTTTAACGGTAATTGAAATGGCGCGAACAGAATTTTAAATTCAAGTTACTTTTTAAATAATTTTCAAGATATTGAAAATTCACGATATAATATTTTGGTTTTTTTTTTCCCGGCGAAAAACCGATGAGGTTATCATCGCGGGTACTAAAAATAAATGAGGTTATCATCGCGGGTACTAAAAATAAATGAGGTTATCATCGCGGATATTAAAAATAAATGAGGTTATCATCGCGGATACTAAAAATAAATGAGGTTATCATCGCGGATATTAAAAATAAATGAGGTTATCATCGCGGATATTAAAAATAAATGAGGTTATCATCGCGGATATTAAAAATAAATGAGGTTATCATCGCGGATATTAAAAATAAATGAGGTTAGCATCGCGGATATTAAAAATAAATGAGGTTAGCATCGCGGATATTAAAAATAAATGAGGTTAGCATCGCGAATATTAAAAATAAATGAGGTTATCATCGCGGATATTAAAAATAAATGAGGTTATCATCGCGGATATTAAAAATAAATGAGGTTACCATCGCGGATATTAAAAATAAATGAGGTTATCATCGCGGATATTAAAAATAAATGAGGTTAGCATCGCGAATATTAAAAATAAATGAGGTTATCATCGCGGATATTAAAAATAAATGAGGTTATCATCGCGGATATTAAAAATAAATGAGGTTATCATCGCGGATATTATTAAGCAACGAATAAAATAAACAAAAATTTAACTTTATTAAGAAAACCAAAAACAAATCGTAATAACAAAAACGAAAACAAAAAACGTTCTGTAAATTAGCCCTACAATAATAACACGAAAAATAAAATAAATATAAACTTGACCTAAAACTAAATAACAAAATAAAACAAATAGAAACAAATAACAAAACAAAACAGTAAATATAAACAGTCTTTTCAGGGCTACCACAAACACAAACAATAACAAAATTACAAATTAAATTTTATTTACAAAATTCAGACGATGAAGGAAGTCTAGGACGCTATCAACGGCCGAGGCACTATCTCCCAACATCGTCTGCAAACAGTTGCTCAGACCGCAGAGAACACGCAAATTTTGGAAACCATCACAATCGAGCAATATATGTTTTATTGTGATGGTTTCCCTACAGAACTCGCATTCAGGTGGGTCCCCGCCTCCCATCAGAAATCCATGCGTTAGCAAGGAATGACCAATACGGAGGCGAGTGATCACCACCTCTTCTCTACGACTTGCACGTATTGACGACCTCCAAGGACGAACAGTATTTCTAATTACCCTCATTTTGTTGTTATCCGTAAGTGTCCCAATCCAGGAGAAGTAAATGTTTTGACAGACTTTGAAAATCCGATAGAATAACACGTCGAGTGGCTGGCGGCAGCAGAGTTGCTTCCTTTGCCGCTATATCGGCAGTGTTCCCAACTATACCACAATGACCAGGTAACCAGCAAAATGTACACGAATTCCTCGTAGTTCAAGTCGATGGATGGAACATAGAATATCCTGAACCAGAGGGTTTATCGAATACATATCCTGGATAGCCTGAAGTGCACTTTTCGAATCGGAACACACCAGATAACGCACACAATCGGATACAACGGAGTTCAGAGCCTTAAATATAGCAAATAGTTCAGCAGTAAAGACACTACAAACTGAGGGTATATGTATGACCCCTTGAGTAATATGTACAACCAACACGGTTATCTATTTTAGAACCATCAGTGAAGATTATCTCAGCACATGGAAAACAGTTAATTGGACGGTAAAACTAAATAATTTGAAATGGTTTAGTGGACTTTTCTGAGAAATTAATTTATACAAGCTATTATCAAAATCAATTTTTGTGTCAAATTTGTATCAAATCAGACCACAGTTGCAAGTACTGGATCTCTCTCTCTCTCTCTCTCTCTCTCTCTCTCTCTCACACACACACACACACACACACACACACACACACACACACACACACACACACACACACACACACACACACACACACACACACATTTCATCCAAAATGTTTACGTAGTGAAATACATTATAATACCATAGTAAACCCTACAGTGATATAGGGATATCTGTGTATAGAAAAGGAATTTACAACAAAAATTATAATAGAGTAAATGTAAACAGAGTTATAATTACGTAAAAGAATAACCATTCGTAATCCCAGGTAAAAGTACAAATATAAAATATTTAACAATATATATATATATATATATATATATATATATATATATATCATTATTACATTTCATACGCTATAAATCATCCCATCGTCTGCATTAGTTCAAGCGTGCGCAATAGTCGGACGTTAAACACAAAAAAAAACATTATATATATAGCCTTTTTTTTTTTGTAACGTCCGACTATTGTGCACACTTGGGCTAATGCAGACGATGGGATGATTTATAGCTTACGAAAATGCCAAGCCCTGGCCGTGAATTGAACCCAGGTCCTCAGGGTGAAAGCCCAGTACGCTATCAACTAGACCACCGAGGCGGCTATGTATATAATAGCTATATATATATATATATATATATATATATATATATATATATATATATATATATATATATATATATATAACCGAGGGTGGGGGTTGCACTCCCGGAAGACCACAGAGAAGATATCGAACCTGGCAGCAGATATCAGAAGAAGGAGGCTTCGGTTCTATGGACACATCAGTAGACTCCCAACAACGAGACTTTCCAACAGAATCCTTAAGTATATACAAGGTGTCAAATCAACAACGTCGTGGATCGCACAAGTCAGAATAGACCTACATGACGCAGAAATAGACTGAACAGACGTTGAAGACAGGCACGCATACAGGAGAAAGATGCTCGGTTGGAAGGTCCCAGAGAATGAAATCCCAAAGAGAGCAGGGGTAAAATGGACGGAGGAGCGGAAGAGGATCCATGGGGACAGGATGAGGGAGGTGTGGAGGATTAGAAGGAGCAAGACATGAGTCGGAGTGCTTTGCGTGATCCAACAGGGTCTATATGCATATAATAATATATATATATATATATATATATATATATATATATATATATATATATTTTTTATCGGAAAATACACTAATATATAAATGTTAATTAAAATTAACACAGACGTCAT
>CM040186.1:7617254-7622254 GCA_022606455.1 Callitettix versicolor | reverse complement strand
ATTTTGCAAAAATTTGATTCTGACGCCATTAAACTACTTACCCAGTACAAATTTAATAAACAACGTACAGCCAATACTATTATAGCTAGAGACTTGAAATTTTCAGCGTACCTTCTTACAACAATGTCAAGGTACAATAAGAAAGGATTTTGAAAAAAAATTGATTCTGACGCCATTAAACTACTTACCCAGTTTAAATTTAATAAACAACGTACAGCCTTGTCTCTATTATAGCTAGAGACTTGAAATTTTCAAGGTAACTTCTTACAACAATGTCAAGGTACATGAAGAAAGGATTTTGAAAAAAATTGTTTTTGACGCCATTAAACCACTTACCCAGTCCAACTTTAATAATCAAAGTATAGCCGAGACTATAATAGCTAAAGATTTGAAATTTTTACGGTTACCACCACATGTAGCGGTGCACTGAAAAACGATTTTTCAGTATTCACCCCCAAAAGAGATGAAAATGATGTACAACAGTTTTTATTGGAAAAATATGTTTTTCGTCTGACCTTCTTAAAACGTAACATAGTCACTCTTAAATATAAGTAATGAAATGTATTTTTCACCATTTCCAAAAATTCATCCCGTAAAGAGATTAAAAGGTGGTAGAAAGTGTAGAAAAGGGTATACAATTTTGCACTGAAAAAATATTTGTTTTGGATCGTATATTCTAGAAATATGCTGTGAAACACAAATAATGAAATACATATTTGAACATTTTTCCGAATTCATTCTCTAAAAGATTAAAAATGTAAAAAAGAGGTATAGTTAGAGAAAAAGTGTTTTCATTGGAGAAAAATATTTTTTATCGGCTTTTCTTAAAAGTAAACAAAATATTCTAAAACACAAATTATGATACAAATAATTCAGCATCCCCCTCACCGAATTCATCCCCTAAAAGGACAAAATTATAAAATAGGTATAAATGTTTGTATTGGAGAAAAATATTTTTATCAGATTTTCTTAAATTCGAATGGAACACGTTTGAAGACAATAAAACAACATATTCAGGTTATAATATTTTTTCATATTCACTGTAAAATAATCACGAGTTTAGGTGATCACGCTTTTTTATATTTTTTTATTTATTTTTTGGTCTCATGGGACCACTTGAGTCTAAATTTCAGTTCTTCCTAACATTGGGCTGTAATTTGTTTCTCCAATAATCCCTCATTCGATCAGATCGTTGCTTCCTGACGGCATCTGTGATCACTACCTTCTTGTGTCTCTTCGGTTTATCCACTTAAAATTTATTAGTCTTAAGAATGCGTGTTATTTTACATTTGTCTGTTGCATCATCCATTTTCAGTCCTATTTCACCGAGGTCTCTGAGGACTTGTGTGATGTATATTCCCTGTGTTTTCCTGTTGATGCTTCTCATTGTCAGTTGTCTCAGGATTCTGTCCTCCAGCATTCTTAATATGTGAAAAAAGTGGGAAATTCTTCGTTTTTTCATTATACTGAGAACTGGGTCGATATATATGTATACTGTTTCATTGGTGGCTATTCTCCAGGTCCCGTCTTTCCGGTAGCTTTTGTTGAGACACGTTGAGATCCTTCTCTCTGTCTTAAGCAGTGGGTCCGTCTTGTTATTGTTTTTGATTTGGAAGAGAGTTGCACTGGCATATAATGTTTCTGAGAGTACCACTGATTTGTAGTGGCGTATTTATGTTTTTATTGACAGGCATTTTTTCTTGTACGTTGATCACGCTTTTATTATTATATTTTGGGCGAAGCCGCGACGGGTAATGCTAGTAAGACTGTAATTCTGACCACTAATTCAAAAACGTGTGGTACAAAAGTGTTATGAAGTTTTGGAATGGCACCATTTCGAAACAAGAACAGATTTTGCTTGGTAAGCGATGTGTTCCATTAAATTTATCACTGCAGGAAACATAAATCATTAACATTAACATAAACCATTAACATAAATCACTGTTCTAGGAAAAGCATTTTTCATAACGCCACCGAGATAGCCATTCTAATTGCTTTCTGTCGTTTAGGGTGGAAACTGTGAAATTGACGGCAAATACGACAACGAGGACTTTCAGTCGTTGATGTCGGCCATGCAGGTCTTAGGATTTACTTCGGAAGAACAGGATACCATCTTCAGAATCCTTGCTTCAGGTTAGAATCCACTTTACTTTGCTTGTTATGTTCCAGCTGTATTTATACTGCCTAAGGTTAATGTTAAACTTAAAAAACAAACATTCTGTATATTTTGTCGTTGAGTTATGATTGACAGCTGAATTTTTTATGTGTAACAAATGTGCATCGGAATAGCTTATCGCTATATTTATAGTTTGAGATTATTGTAACATTTTATTGACAAATTCGTAACGTTTTTGTTGAATAACGGAACATTTTAAATGTAGAATGAAAAAAGTGTAGCAGTTCCAGATGCGTATTGGTCACAGCCTAAAATAGTCGATCATAGCACTGCGAAAAAGTAAGGAGAAGAAAAAATGATTTTTAGTTAAACATTCTAAGGGTTAATAATCCAGTGGTTGTCAAACACAACTGAGAAAATATTTTTCTGTTGTATTTTTTTTGTTTTATAACCAAAGTTGAGAAATCAGTTAAAGTTATATATCCTTAATTTGTTTTTGTTCTTACTATGGAAAGGGTGTAAAAAGTATTCTTTCTTTGTGTGTGTGTGTGTGTGTGTGTGTGTGTGTTTGCGGTGCCGAAAAAAGGTGAAAAAATCTTTTATAGACTACCTTGGGTAGGATACGCAACCAGACTTTCCGGTGAAATGCTGCCTCGCATATATGTTTGCAGTCTCATCCTTTCATTATCGAATCTCCGACAGCGGAAAAACGCATCTTCCTACACTGCTGGAAGACAGAATCTGTGTGAGATAGAAATCCACCTCCCCATGATCCCCGTTGCACCAATCCTGAATGTTACCCATGAGTTGGTATGTCCATCGCCCATTTGTTGATTCGTCCCACTGTCGCTGCCATGTTTCTAGGGTCCGATTTCGCTCCTCCGTAATTACGATTGTATGACTATACCGCGGCTCAGCATTTCGCTTACGCCAGTAGAGCCTCGCTCTTTCATCAGTCATCAGCTCCATTGGGGGTTCGCCCGCCACTACGCATGCAGCGTCGTAGGAAAATGTTCCGTAACTACTCACGACACGCAGCAACTCACGGCGAAGCACCGCATTAACCTTGCACGCATCGCTCGCGACCATCATAGCCTGGCTCCAAATCGGCGCTCCGTAAAGGAGCACCGAGCTTACTACTCCAGCCAGGAGTCGGCGGCGTGCCTGTCTTGGACCTGCCATATTCGGCATGAGCCTGCCACGTTCGCCGCCTTTTCACTAACTGCCTTGAGATGTTCCTGAAGCAGAGTCTCGCGTCAACCCACACGCCAAGGTATCGAAGGGATGGGACGGAACTTATCTGTAAGAGTTACTGTTTCCCTCTTTTTCCTGCTGGTCACAAACACGACCTTCGTCTTCTGATCGACGAGCTGCAGACACATAGATGTCAACCATCTCCGGATTGCTTCACTGCCTCGTTGGCCCGAACGTCAACTTCTTCCAAAAACTTCCCATTAACAACCACCGCAAGGTCATCGGCGAATCCCAAGACTTTTACGCCTAATGGTACGCTGACTCGTAAGACACCATCATACATGATGTTCCAAAGGAGGGGTCCAAGCACAGAGCCTTGTGGTACTCCTAATGTTTAAATGTGTGTGTGTGTGTGTGTGTGTGTGTGTGTGTGTGTGTGTGTGTGTGTGTGTGTGTGTGTGTGTGTGTGTGTGTGTGTGTGTGTGTTATCAAGTGCCCTTTTTTGAAAAAATGGTTTTTACTGGGATATCTGTCCTATGTGTTGATGTACACATTGTTGAAAAAGTTTCGCATGCAGGTATAGTTTTTTCACACTTCGTGGCCATTTTATAATTTAAGAAAAAGCGGTAATTTAATATTCGAGCCATTTTTGCTTGGAAAATCATAAAAAATTTGGATTTGTTTAAAAATCAGCTCTAACTATTTCTACCAAATTTGTTAAAATGTAGATTTTAATTTCCCTTACAATACCTGTTGGTCCTTTTAAAGTTCTCTTTGATCATAATTTTCTTTTTTTTTGTGTTTAACGTCCGACTATTGTACACACTTGGGCTAATGCAGACGATAGGATGATTTGTAGCGTATGAAAATGCCAAGCCCTGGCCGGGAATCGAATCCGGGTCCTCGGAGTGAAAGCCTAAAACGCTATCAACTAGGCCACCGAGGTGGCTAGTTTATTTATTTATTTCATGTCAAGTAGACGCTCTTGATAAAAATTTGAGCGAAATCTGATAAACTGATTTAGAAAAATTATAACGATAATGATTTCTTATTATTAGCTTCTCAACCGGATCATTGAACGCGAGAAAGTTTGTGCGATATTTTTGCAGCATTTATTCCGTTTTAGTATCTACTGAAGATTCTGCAACACCCTATCTGTTTGGAAGATGACGGAATTAACGACGATTGAGTCGCGTTAATTTACCGATTTTTGTTTCGTTTGTTTACAAATGTTCAACTGTCTTGAAGCAAAACAGGAATAACTGATGATTTCGTTAAAATATCTCGGATGATTAATACGCATTTGACTGCTTTTGTCAGCCCTTTCGCTGTCTTGCCTTTGAACTTGTTAAGTTAATATCTCTTAATGCTTAACGCAAAAAGCTTTTAGATAAAAGCTTTAACGTTGAAGTCAGTATATTTGTTTCTTTTCTGCAGATTCTGTTTGTGAATGCGTTTTCGTGTTTGTTTTTCAACATTAATATTTTTTAAAACCAAGGATATTAAAGTTTTCTTGAAGATAAAATTCCTATAGCGTCTTTTTTTTTTGGTTAACGTCCGACTATTGTGCACACTTGGGCTAATGCAGACGATGGGATGATTTATAGCGTATGTAAATGCCAAGCCCTGGCCGGGAATATTAATATGCCATTAATATCGAAGAACACGGTGAGCATAACCTTCACGTTCG